>RCWM02000418.1:0-600000 GCA_003667255.2 Euschistus heros | reverse complement strand
CAGCTAGGGCGTGGATGCATTTCCTATTTTATTTATAATATAATTATTTAAAAAAACGTGGACAAATTATTTTATTTTTTATTTAAATAAAGTCTTCTTATTATCTAGTAAAATAAAGAAAAAAAACCTTCATAGAAAGAAATTGAATCATATTTAATAAAAGTGAATTGAATGTGAGCTAGTCTATTTAAACTGGCGGCCTACAGTTTATTATTTATACAATTTTATTTTTTGCTCATACTTAAGCTACCCTTTATTGTCTTCCCCGTTTATTTTTATTTAACTCACTACAATTACATTACACCAAGAAATATTTAAGTTTTTAACTATTATGTTTAGATTATATTATTTTTTATAGTGAGATTATATCTTATTTACTTTTAACTGTTTGTTTATTTACTTTACCATAACCTTTTCTATATTTATTATCAATTTTTTCTTATTTTCTATCAGACATCTCTCATTTAGCCCTAACCATGGCCACCAATTTGGTGGCTTTATGTTAGCCTAATAAAATAATGATTTTTTAATTTAACATGTTTTATTATCCATTATGACTGGTCCCTCAAATGTCTACCTTAAATATTCCTCTAAAAAAAATAAAAATAAATATACAAATGTTATGTATGTAATTTGCTAACCGTAAGATATAAACGTTAACAAGACTACATTTCAAATTGAGAAATGTAGTACGTTCTGAATTTTTAGAATAAGTTGGTGATTTAATACCATTATGCTGAGATGTATTTAGAAGATGGTTCTTTCAAGTTCTAAGCGCGCGCCGCCTCGAAGAGTGGGCCCCAAGGAAACTTGATCCAAAACTCACAAAGTCCATATTGTGATTTGTAAAGTTATAATGCGATCAGACAGTCTCTACGGCAGGCTGGCAGAGTCCGGTCACGTAGGTAAATAACGGGGGAAAAATGGTAAACAGGGGAAGTTTTCTCTGGCAACCCTGGCCGTTTGTCCTTATTAGAAGCCGCAGCACACAGCCTCAACCAACATTCCCTGTCTTCCCTTTTCCCTCTTTATTTATTTATTATTTTAATTTTCTTCTTTCTAATGTAATCAATGATTATTTTATCGGATTGGGCTCATGGTGATCCTGCTGGACAATAGTAAACTGCATTTAGGTTGAATGCTCATAGTTGAAAGACTTGATTTTTTTTTTTCTTTTTTCTTCTTATCTTTTTTTTTTTTAAGAAGCCACCGTTATTTATAAACATCGTAGCCTTCTCACGCAATGCCGATAAGATATAGATAATATAAAAAATAAAAAAATAAAAATAAATATAAATTCCTATCTCTCCAAATCAACTCCGTGATACATACAACACAAGTAAAAGACTTCAAAGTTTTCAAAATCATTTAAATTTTCTATAAAAATATGTGTTCCTCATTCAATTGATGTAAGTAACAACATGATTGCATTATACTGCTAATGGAAATTTTAAAAAAAATTAATAAATAACTCATTATGAAATTGAATTATTGTAATTTAAACGTGTTTCACTGATAACATTTTTTAAGATTAACCACAACTTCTATCAAACTGTTTTTGAAATGGAGAAGTCGAGTCTGACACTCGTTTTAGATTAAGCAAATTATTCTTTTCTTGTTATCCCTTTTCTTTTTCCTAGATTTTTTTTTATTAATTAAAAAAAAAAAACCTCTTTCTAAATCTATTATTGTCTTCTTTACTACTTTTTTTTTTCATTATCAAAAAGATAATTTTTTGTAGATATAAACAAACTTATTAACTTAATGTGTTTTTATGTTTTATATAATCTGATATGTATTTTTTTATTTTTTTTGGATAGAAACTTTGTTACTATTTTACCGAAGCCGGTTTTTTTGACATATTACTTATTTCCTAGATTCCACAAAGTTCAATCCGCCACAAATCTAGAGGATTGTAATGATTACAAAAAAAAAAAAAAAAAAAAAAAAAAAATATAAAAACTCTATAAAAACTAGCCCTCTTAAGCCTTTCGGGTAATGAAAGAATGACATGGAACATGTTTTAGGGAGTGCCCTTTTGACCGTCAATGGTAGTTAAATCGTCTGTGAGATTGCTAATTCCGTTATGTGCATTTTTTCGATTTAGGTTATGATTTCAGTACATCTGCTGATTGTCAATGTTTTTAACAGGCGTATATTGAAAATGAAAAAAAAGTGAAAAACAAAAAAAAATTAAAATGAAACCTTAAAAAAAACATTTTTTTTTTTTTTTCGTGGATTTAATTTTAAACTGAAATTCCTGGTCTAATGTAAAAACCCAAATCCGCAAATTTAGATTGGATCTGGACGAAACACTTTTGATTTTAGCCTAACAAATAATTTCACATTGCATCAAGGCACTTTTTGTATTTACTGAGCTAAAATTAGCGAAAGTGGCAATCTCAGCAAAGATTTTTTCTGATATGTTTTCTATTTTTTTTTTCCGCGTATCTGTGATTTAGCTTTTTTGTGGGAGATAAATTTTCAATTTAAATAGCTTAATCCTGCTGACCACTTATACCCTTATGTCTTTTATTTTTCCGCTCACCTGTATGAGTGTATTATTTTTTTCCAAAAGAGAGTATTTTTTTTGTACACAACAGCCGAGAGGTATCGAGCTAGATCGGTCAAATCCAGGTTAAAATTTTGTTATTTTGTTTGGAAAACAGAGTCAAAAGAAGCTCACTTGAGCTTTTGACATATAAAATAACAAGAGTTAAGCTCTTAAATGTTTTTACTCTCCTAATATCAAACTATTCAACATATCGCTAACTTGCTTAAACGAAAATCTCATGTGAGACTAACATATAATTTTTGTAGTGAAGCCCGTGATTGATGTTGTTTTAAAGCAATATAATTATTATTTGCAATAAACTTGTTTTGGTCAAATTAAAATAATTAATACATTGATACTGATATCATCTTGTTTAAATTAAAAACTAGATTGTAAAAAAAAAAAAAAAAAAAATGAATGCAAACTTATTACAGTGAGTTTGTTGGAGACAACTTCTGTGGTTAGGTCTGAACTCTGAAATTTATTCATTAAAAGCATAAAGATAAAACTTGAGATTATTTAAGAAAATATTTTAAAGTAATATCTTAAGAAGAGAGGATTTAATGCCTAGTGGGCTGCAGGGGAGTGCAGCAAGAGCAGTTTGTGCTAACACTGTCATCCCTTTTGTGCAACCACTGCCGCCTACCCTATCTGCATAAAAATTAGGTTCACCAGCACTTTCAATTATACTCGGAAAACTAATTTGAATAATCCGATTTAAAAGGAGCCTCTTTTTTTTTTTTTTTTTTTTTTTTTTTTCTTATTCTTTCAATGGCAGCTAAGGCTATTGTCGAGGTAGGTCTAGTTCCTACCTCGGGAGGGAAGTAATTTCCAACTTCTTCTTATCGTGTTTGCACCGCCTCCAGTTGGCCGATAATCCAATATATATTTATTTCCATTCAATGCCTCCTATCTATAACTCCACTCCGCTCTTTGTAACTTTACCGCCTCTCTAATCGGATTGGGTTCTTTAAAAATTATGTTCGTAACGAACTGATTCTTGAGATCAATATCTGCGAATGTCTTTCAGCAACTTCGATTACGGTTAGCATAAAAATAAACGCTATAAAAACAATGATTCAAATCAATTGATAACCAAGGTATTATAGAAAATATATACTATCATAAATAAGGATAAGCCATTTTTCGTTTGTGATCACTAGGGTCCGGATTTATATGTATTTACATATTGTTTTTTGAACCTTGTATATCAATCTTCGATAGTTTATTTTACGTTTAACACAATAAAATGCAATTAAAACATTTTTTTTTTTTTACATATTTGCACGAAATTACATATTTTACTCTTTTTTACATATTTTTATCCATATTTAGTTAACAATGAAAATTGAAGAAAAAAAAATCAAGAAAAACAGAGATAAAGTTTCATAAGTTTTTTTTTATGAATTCAATGGATTGTGGAAGGTGCCTGAGCTGAAAAATTCTATTAGGTTTCCGAGAATGTATAAAATGCGTTTCCCCTATAAATATCTATTTTCCTATTCAAAATTTGTTTCATTTCATGTCGAGACTTTGTTTTGTTATCATTTAGTTGAATTCGTTGAAATGCCCAAAATCAAATCGACTTCGAAAGCTTTAGTCGCCAAATACATTAGCGAGTTTTCCGACGAAACTTTTCATGGGATGGTGGAGGTTTTATTATGTGATAGTTGTGGAAAAAAAGTGTCAACAAACCAAGTAACTCTGCATATCTCAACACCTTTTAAATATAAGAGTTTTAGAAAAATGCAACCACGCAACAATTGCCCAATTTTTTAATGATTCTATAGTTTTTTTTTTTGTTTTTTTTAATTTTGTTAATGGGAGGAGGAAAATCTTGCATAAGACGAAGTGGGCCGTGTGAGAGACCACAACAGTGTGAGATTCTTACTCACTAAAAACCACCACTCTATTCTTCTTCACCATCCCGCCGAACCGCTGTCAGGCATTACTTCACGGGAGGCGGACTGGCTATGTGCCTACTTTATATTTTCTGCTGCTAATTATTGAGGCACTAGGAGGCCTCGTCTTTCCCGCTCCTGTTTACGTAGCTTTTCGCAGATGTAAGCTGCGTAATTTACAACAGCATTCCAGTTTTCATCGGCAGAAGTCAGCTGGCTAACCAGTTTTTCTGGCACCAACTGATGACCCAGAGTCCTCAAGGTTTGTGCAATTGGGGCAAGACGATTCATTGTTAAGCTTGAACCGAAACAGAGAGGCCCTGAAACAACCATGCCCAGTAAGCAATTGGGTGAGGCAATGATCAACCTCCCCATGTTTCCGGGCTATCCATGTCGCATTATCTGGTATCAAACGGTGGGTCCATCTTCCACTATTCTATGGGTGTACTTTAGCCTAGGGCGTACAGCATAAAAACGTTTTGCATTTTGTCACTGACTCAGTACCGTACATAATCAAGACAGGAAAAGCTCTCAAAATATTTTACCCAAAATTAATTTACGTTACATGTCTAGCTCATGCTTGTCATAGAATTGCTGAGGATGTACCAAGTGAGTTTTAAGAGGAAGATTCCCTGATTTCAAATGTAAAAAAAGTATTAAAATCTAAAAAAAGTACTAAATTAAAAACTTGAGGATGTGATGAGAAAAGATCCTAGTTTTGAAGAAATCAGAAGAATTATTAATATTCTTAGTGGGAAGAATTTCAGAAAATAAATTTCGCTCACACCTAACGAAATTTCAGCGTTCAAATGGGCACCCATTACTTCGGTAGACGTGGAGCGTTCATTTAGCAGATACAAATATATTCTGCTTTCAGATCGAAGTAACTTTACATTTGATCAGTTAAAAATGTCGAAACTTCTAATAGTTTTAGGGAATAAATCTTTTTTTTTTTCTATTTCCGTCTCGACGATAACGTAAAATCACGATTTCTACATTTATATTAAAATTATGTTAATTACCTTACTATAATAAAATAAATTAGTTTTATTTTATATTAAATATTTGTTATTTTTATTTACATATTCATGAAAAAGTAAATCCATATATATGTACATATTTCAAGTTTTATTTCACATATAAATCCGGTCCCTAGTCATCACTAACCACGAAAACTGCTGAACCAATCTGTACCAAATTTTAACAATTTTAACATCTTTATAGTTTAAGGATGGTTTATAAATAATAAAATCTATTGATTATTGATCAGTTGGTTATTGAAAAAGCGATAACATGTGGATAACAGTGAAGTTAGGATATTGACCGATAGGTGGCTAGCGCTATTTTACATGAGAGGTTACAAAGATAGGGTGTTATATAGAGCTGAAAATAACATTTACTTTTTTTTAAAATTAGATAATTAAAAAAGCTAAAGATAATTAAAAAATATCTGATTCGACATGAGGATCCCTGTGAAATTTGAAAATCTTCCTGTATACCGTTAATAACAAAGTAAATAATTTCTGTCAATCTGGATTACCAACTTATTCATTCAAAATAAAACTGGATTTCCAATTATGCTTTTATGTTCTCTTTAACCACTTGATCAGTGCAATGGTGCCAGGTTAAAAATTACTGCTACGCATGGAAAGATTAGTAGGGCTATAATTCTCACTGGAACAGCGACTAAAGAACTCGTATTTATTCCTAGAATACAAATAATTGTATCTATTATTTTAATTCAAATTATTAAAATTAAAGTTTCTACTGTTATTACAGTTAACAATCCAGACTTACAAATATGTTGTAGTAGATCTTGGGACTGAGTGTTTCTCTCACGGTCAATTATAGACTAGAACATTAAGAGATGAAACTCGAAATTTAGTTCGTTTCGATGTCTTATGAATTTATTTTTCCCTTTTTACATGATTTCTTCAATACAAGACTTTTATTTATAAGTAAATTAATCAAATAATCTCAGTACTTTACTTACTGGAGCTAGTGAAGCCGCGACTGGGAATGCTAGTAATAGATAAATTGTAGGGAATGTTCTGCACAATTATTTGTAACGAACTGGGTTGTCTAGAAAAAAAAACTTTCTTTTGGTGGAAGAGTTTGGTGGATGAATGGATTATGTACAGAAGTGTTAGGTAGACAAGTAGAAACAGAGATATGAAGAAAATGAAAAGGCTATGCAACTTTTTCCACACAACATTACACAACATTGTGACCAAACAAACAACTACCACAGTGTATCTATGTGTAAAAAAAATACGAATACGACTGCATTGCTTCGTCTTTCAATCTTGCTTAATGATTATCCAGAAAAAGTAGTACTACTCTTTTCTGCTTTCTTTTTCATATGTTTGTAGGCAAGGTTCATTCAGAACAACTCACCACTTCAGCTTATTCTTAATGACGTTTTATTTTGATTCAGCATAGCTTCATATTGACTTCTAATGTCGGATGACTTCTGTTAAGAAGCCAGCCGAAGGATTGGACAGGATTAGAATGTGTAAATAAAGCTCTTGTCCAAATCCTGGTGAAGAAGGAGGCAGGTAGCAAGCAATATGTTACAGATAAAAGCGATCCCTAACTTGTGCTGACAGAGGACGCTCGTAACTGCGGACCCTTCTTATTCGAAATCCAAACGAAGAACCTCCCCCCCCCCCTCTCACTCTTCCCCTATTTACAGAGCACCCGCTGACCTCCTCCGCACACGTAGCGAACGCTCACTCCAGATGCTCCCCTTCACGTCAAGGCGGTCTGTTTCCCTTTCATGTGAGAATCTAAACACTTCAGTTGAATCGATACTTAGAGCTCGACATCGTTGCATAAACTTTTAATGGATATGTGATGTGTAATACACATACAGTATGATTCAATCGTCTTGAAATGTTTTTTGAATTATTAAAATTTCATTAGAGGGTGTTTCTCAATGACAATGTTGAAGTAACTAGAATCGAGAGGAACACCTAGCGTGTGAGTGTTTGACAAAGAATGTGTATATTTGAAAAAACGTTTTTATTTTTAATAGCTTTGTGACCAATAAACTTTTCCATAAAGATCTTAATGTTCCACATGTTGCTGATTTAGCCCAAACCAGATACCTATCCTTCCATAGCAAGCTCCATAACTATTCCAATCCACTAGAATTCCTACGTGCTTCCCGCTACATTCCCACGAATCCTCCGAGGCGTCTGAAAAAAAGATGGCCCAGAGATCTTTTAGTGTTGATTTTATTGAATTGATACCAGTGAGTACTTCTTCACAGGTTATTTACATACCATCGTATTCACTATTAACACATTTACTTGATGCATATTGTTTTGTACACTTGTAAATATAGATAAATGAAAAAAAAAAATTACGATTCAACTAATTTCTACCTTATAAATTATAAGTAACAATATTTATTTTTCTTGCTGCATTCGATTAAATTAGATTTTTAAGCTTTAATTATGTTAACAGTAATTACTGTTTTCAACGGAAACTGATCTTTTTATAAACCTTATATTTGCTATTGAGTCAGCGAATGTACATATGGAAGAAAGCAGTCCTCTAGACCCAGGTTTTCGAAAAACGAAAAAAAATCAACAAGGATCCATAATTTGGAGTACATGCGCAAAACATAATTTTTATTTAAAAAGGAATTCCTACAAATGAGGAGTGGAATTCTGAAACCAGCCAAGACCAATATCTATAGCTGAGGGTCAGGAAGGACATGCACAAATGACTATGTGAAAGAAATCACAGTTATCCTGAAGATGGAGCAATGTACTCCAAAACATGTCGAAGATAATTAAAGATTAATAGGAGGTATGCCTTTAAAAGAAATAAAAATTAAATCTTCTTCAATAAAATAGTTGATCCATATTTATTTTTCCATAAGTTTTCAACTGGTTTATCTTTTGGAGATAGGTTTTCTTCTAAAAAGTAATTAAATCACATTGAAAACAAAAAATAATACTTCTTTCCAATCCAGTCAGATCTTAACCTTTATTGACCAGCTGTGAAAAATGTTTAAAAATGGAATGGCTTCAAATTCATTGGGTTCATTTTCATTGAAGTATTCTCAGTGGGCAAATTTTGAAGTGATTGCGGTGCAAATAAATGTAAGACCAATGCCCTTATCCTCACGAACCATTTAATTCCTGTAATTTGATGATTAATTTTAAATCTTATTTTCAAGAACTCAATTGGTCTACAAAAAAAAAAAAATAAACTAAATAAATAAAGATCTTTAATTATCCCCTATTATTGTAGTTTCGATTAAATAATCTGCATTGGATGAATAATTTAGTTTCAATATCAACCAACAGAATATTCTTTGCAGTTAAGGAAAATCGTTTGCCAATTATAATATAAATTATTATTTGAAGACTATTTTTCTATGGTAAACATTCATCATCAGTCCCAAAAAATTTAAACTATCAGTAATTTACAAAATAGATTATATATTAAAATTTAAAAACATGTTGATAGCCACATAAGGAGTTAAATAAGTTTAAAGAGACATAAGGGTCAGGTTGATAGGTGGTCCTTTCGGCTTTCCCTATGGCTGGTTGTTTTTATTTTTCTGTTCCAACTAAAATAAAATTTAAAATGGGATTATTAGAAATATTTATCTGGCAATTTAAACAAAACACTGGATTGGGTTTGATTGATTTTATTATTTTAGATGATTCATAAATATTCAGTTTATTAGTTTCTAATCTTACATTTTTAAAAATTATAATATACACAATGTACGTAGCAAAATGATTATGTTCTAGAATATTTTTTATGTGATATTTCTTAGATGATGAATGTTTAATATTTAAAACTAGTCTTATAATAAAAATTTTCGATATTTGTGGCAAATAATTCACGGATCCTTTTATACCAAAACGCGTTCCTAAAATATTATTTATTTATAAAGTTTGTTTCTTTGATCTTTAAAATAATATGTTATCCAAATTTAGTTTACTTTGAAGTAGATAAGAAAGATGAACTCAAAGTTGTCAGGTGGTAAAATTACACCTATAAGGTGGTTATTCCTACTTCATATGAATCAAGTATTCAGGTATTCATGACCTTGCCCCCTCAATCCAGGTCGGGCGTGCTACCTGTTCTTTTCCTCTGTGGGACACCTCGCAGCTATTTCCAACAGGATATCTGTCTTAGGACAAGAAGAAGTCATAGGAGAGCCTTTGATAAGCTGAATCAATTTGCAACTGAAGTAGAATATTCCAAGGGACTTTTGATTGGCCGAACCACCGCCTCCTTGATGGCATCTGTAGGTTTTCCAGCCCAAGGCCTATTCAATATTCCTGAGTAGGACTGCCAATATAGCACTTCCTTTAGGAAATCAACGTATCCCTCCAATTAGAATTGAGGAAATGGAAGCCTGTTGCCTACCACCTTTCCTCGTCACCCCCATATTCTGTCGCCGAGGGACTTTTTCTTTTTTTTTTTTTTATTGGATCTAAAAATAACTACGGAATAAAAAATTAAAATTAGCGTGTCAAATGAAATGTTTATTTTTAGGATTATTTGGAGTACGATTAACATAAAATATCCATTGTCATAAAAACAAAAATAAATTACCACAACATATCGATAAAGCTACATTCCTTGAACTATAAATTGAATCAATTTCGAACATTCTAATTCTGGATGAAGAATTATTTTAAAGAGGAAGAAATACGGTTGTATTACAAAATAATGATTATTTAATAATTATTTTTTTATTATTTTTTTTTCTCAGTTATTTCACAAAGCTATCTCAGTTGAAAATCAGCTTAATATTTGCATTCCTCTTAGAGGATAAAATTATATTAATAGATGAATCTTAATATTTTTTATTACATTAAGAAATAATATTTTATATACCTGTACCACTAGCAACCCATGAAGGGTCTTGGGTTCAGTACTTAGGCAAGGCTATACTGTTTCTAAGCCAACGGTTGTGAAAGGAGATGATTCGGCCAGAATTAATGCTCAACCACCAGATTTTTGCATCAATTAATATTTTCTATAGATGTAGTGAATTAAGGACGAACTACAAAAAATATCAAACACCAACCGAATAAAGATACGTACAGTGAGGGAAACATTTGTCATATTTTAACTATTTTAAGTACCTGCTCGATTAATAACTTTGAATTTTTGAGCTTCTAGGGGTTTTATCAGAATATTTTATGTTTTTATCTCCACAATTACTATTTTTGTTGCCAGAATCAGCCTGTTCAAACCCTGAATGTCTTACTAATGAACAACTACTTCTTAGTTGTACTTTAGGATTAACCCTGTATATGTATATGTACTGTTATCTATATACCTACGTAGTGACGTTCTGGAAAGTAAATAAATATCTAGTAAATAAAAGATTTTCAATAGCACACCCTAAATTCTAGGTTGCTACTCCTTTTTTATGTTATCGGTCCAATAATCTCGTTGAGGCTCTCTAGATCAGTTATAGTTTACTTTTCAAAACATACCACGCCTCTGAGACCTGTGCTTCTAACGTAAATATATACGCAACTCTTGAGCGTGGAGAGTTATTGAAACACATGTCTAATTGTGATTTGTTGTGATTCTGTCAACCGTTAAGAAAACTAATTAGAAAAAAAGTAAAAGAGAGCAAGAAAAAAAACCAACTGAAATATCTAGTTATTGAAAATAAGGGTTCGAAGTAAGCAGAACTGGAAAAAGATAAAAAAATCGTAGAGAAAGATTTTCCTGTTTGGAAAACAAAACCAATTCCTACTGTTGGAAAAACTCTATCTAAAAATATTGTATGCTAAATTTGCTGAATATTTACATATGTATAAGAAATTCATTGGCTTAATTTGTTGATGTTTATTATTTGTTTCCTCAGGATGTTTCTTATTAAGCGTACTTAACATAATTCTATATTCCTATTCACTTATTATAATTATTTATAATTATAATGCACTTATTATAATTCTATAGATTTGTAACAAATATTGACACTATTATCAGTCATTAGCAACTTCCTTGCTGTGGTAAATAAACTTTTTGATTATATATATTTTTCTTTGCATTTCCTTTTTCAAACAAAAAATATCAAGAGTTATTATAACCTGAGAGGCGTCTAATATAAAGTCCTTATATACTTCAATTATGGCAGAAACGAGTTGATTCCACCAATGTCTAAAGACCCAAAAGATTTGTGTACCCTGCGCATGTACTTGTTATGTTCTACTGGCTAAAAGTTTCAACTTAGTTGAATTGTAGAATTCAATAATTTTTTGAAATACTTACTGAATTCTGTTTTTGTACAAGCAGCTAATAAAATGCATCAGCTTTTACTTTATAAATAATAGTAATAATTAACCTCAAAACTATGGCATACAGCACACAAGTGAAGAAAGACCTAGACAGAAATGCATACGGAGGAAAGTTGAACGCATAGGAAGTACAACCAGAGCACGTTATCAAGAGCACTGAAACAACTTGGTCGGAAGATAGAAAAAAATAATATGGAGAGAAAAGGAAGATCATTTGGGCACGTCGTAAGGAAAGAAGAACCACAAAAGCTTCACGTGATCTATCTTAGGTCAAAATCGTGTCTATTAATAATAATAATAATAATATATTAAAACAAATAAATAATGAGAAAAAACGTACCATTAGTGATGGGTCCGTTCTGAATGGAACGGAACGTGGAACTGGTTTTAGCTTTGAACCGGTTTGGAACGAAACCAATCGCCCAAGTTTTTCGTTCCACCCGGAACGAAAACCAACGCCAAGAGATCTCTCGTTCCGTTCCCTCGGTGTAGTAGGGTTTAGATTGCACCTCTGGTTTCGTTCCACCCAAGGTCGTTCCTACTGCTTTGTTGCGTTAATCCTTCCGCTGTTGATCTCCCCCGTCTCCTTCGCTGTACTACTCCAGGCATGGGCATCTTAAAAATAAACCTCTTTCTTTTAAATTTTCTATTCTACCGACAGAGCTCGGCTATTTCATTCGGATTCAGAGAAATGAACCACACAAGGTTTTACTGCTTGTGTAAATAAATGAGTTTTTCGCTATTTGTTTAAACGCTAATCAGTCACAAGTATTTATTACTCCTTTTTTCTCGGAACCAATGTAGTAGGAAAATCTCGCTCAATCGTACACTATACTTGAGCTAAAACTTCCCCCCTCACCCAAAAATTAAATTCTGGATTGAATAAAACTATTTTAAAAGTGCACATTTTTTTAATAAGTATACTTAGCTATTTAAACGTACTTAATATTGTAGTACCTATAAATGTTTTATTATAAACTAGAAGGAGGTTAACAGTTCGAAGTCACAAAAAGGTATGTAACGAAAATGTATAGTACATAGGTAGATTAGATTAGTAAAACTGACGTGGAACGAAAAGTGGAACAGACCGTAAATTCTCATTCCACTTTTAAATCCGAACGGCCTTCCAATAGTATGTAGTAGGTTAGTCAAACTGACGTGGAACGAAAAAGGAACGAATGGAAACTGGAACTGGTTCCAATCGTAGAACGGAATGTAAAATGTAATTCCACTTCTAAGTCGGAACGACCCTTCACTACATACCATACCCAACGGTGCAGGGGTACAGGAGTACCTCAAATGGTGTCAAATAATGGTGGCAAAGTTAGGAGACTACAAGAAAGACTAAGCTACAAGCACATTGTAGTAAACTAATATGGAAGTAATTAGTTGTCTGGAGTACTCCAGTATCTCGGGGGCCTCTCCAGGGTTAAGGGCAGAAAGATTTTTTTTTTTTTTTTGCCTTGATTCGGCTGTTGATATATAGAGGTGATACGGAACAGACTGCTTAGAGAATGTCAAAAGGTTTTGTAATAGCCAATTTAAATCTTCTTTTTTTTTTTTTATTGTTGAGCCACTGTCCTTGTTTGATTAAATGTTCTTTGATTCAGGAACCTGCAGTGACAGTCAATTTAAACTTAAAGTCGTTAGGGATGTCAGAACCATGAGAGGTATAACAGACCTAATTCCTCAGATGCAACAACAGACGAGATGGCTTTTCTTTCCAGAAAGAGAGGAGGGCCGTGAGGGCAAGTAACGTCCCTAATATCGGTGTCAGGAAAGTTTTGATAAGAAAATACCCTAGGTCGGGATGGGAGGGGGGGGGGGGGGGACTCAAGAATGCAATTTCCTCGCCGGGTCCCCCTGACACACGCTCATTTCTTAAGCGCTCTTCTTCGGCTTATTTAACTGTCACGGGGGCATCTTTTATGTCTCCTTAACTTTATTTGTATTTTCCGGCCTGGTTAACTTACTTCTATTATGTTTTTATAAGTCGTCATCCTCATCTTCATTCAAAAGGAGATTTATCTCCCGCCCTGTAATGCATATAAATGTATGCTTTATAGCTGGGTATTCTACTAAATCAAAACTGCTGACAAGTCCTGTAGTGACTTGGAATAAGATCAGGCAATCTAAATAACATTTAAAAACATAACAATACAAATGCTTTTTAAATTATTATAAATATTTATTTTTGTTACTTCGAATTTAATGTGTATCTCAAAACGTCATCGGTATCGTTATTTCTTTAAATTAAAACCTAGAGGTAAAATCATTGATATATTTAGTTATCTGGAAACCGCCGTTGTGTCAGGAAAAAATGTAGTAGGCATCTGTATAGAGTAGGAAACAAATAATTACTCGGCAACAAAGTCCATCGAAAATAACCAAAATAAGTAGAGACATAAATAAAATTACGTCAGGTAATAAAATCTATTGAAATTACCAAAAAAACTAAATACATCGGTAATGTATATTATATTATATTTTACTAACTGTAAGTATAAATGGAGAGAATACAAAAATAAAATTTTTATTGTTATATATTTTTAGAAGAAGGAATCTACTATATCCTGGATCACAGAAATAAGAAAAGAACTGGAAAAAAAAAACAATATCAAGGAATCAGAACTAACAGACGGAGACATATCTAGAACAATTAACAAAAAATACGGCATGGGGAGAAGATAAAGGAATACTAGAGAAAGAGAAAAAAAAAAACAATGAAAGGAAGGGAAATTTATTTGTTATGTGATCCTAGTTGGCCAAATTGAAAAAAAAAAAAAAAAAAAAAATGCTTAATGTATTTCTGCTCAGTCTCGATAATCCCTCCCTCGAGTACTTGTTTGCATGGTTCATTCAACAACTTCTGGAGAAAATATAATAGCTCATATGTTGTACTATAATATCACTGGAAAAGACTATTTTAAGGTTAACGATGGATGACTATATATATATATAAGTCGTTTTAGCATAATTGTTCTTGCAATTTACACGATTGCCATAAGATCATTCATCTGTCAATCTTTTTCGGGATAAAGTTCCGTCTGTAGTTCAAGAGTTAAATGTAAGTCCAAAAAGAAGTCTACAACGCCGAAAAGGAAATGTACTACCTTTTGTCCACTGCCGAACATCATTTACATAAAAGAAGATTCGGCTCTCGGTAGAAATCTATCAAAAGATCATCGGCCTTTTATAGCATGTGCCAATTATATCTGAATAAATGGATTTGACTAATTTTTAAATATAAGATTTTTTGTGTTATAAATAAATAAAAATGCAATAATTGTAATATATTTTTTCCTTACATACAATAATTCTCAATTTTCATTAATCCGGCAATCATATGTGTGTTGAATTATCAAGATTGTCTATACTTGATACAAGGGATGCAATTGAGAGAGCAGAGCAAGGATATGTTTAGGTATGGGGCTCTCAATAAGTGAGTACATGCACGATTCAGGTTTATCCAGGCTGAGTGTATATATTTATATACAGTATTTTAATTTTTCTTAATTATTTTATTTTGTGTTATTATTTTGCAATTATAATTTGTGTTATTTTATTTTTTTTGGTATGTTTGTATTTATTTTATGAATGGAAACATAATTATTTTAACTACCTACTGTCTTCAATTTATATTTATGTTTTTATTTTATATATTTATGAAGATAAATTTTTTTTAAACAAAAAATGTACTTAGTAGTTAAGAAAAGCAATTAAAAGATATATACACAGAAGAATTTAGGAAGTAGAATTTAAATTTATAAAAATATTTATTAACAGATCCTCAAATATTTGGAAAATTATTTTTATTGAGCTGGTTGATAGAAAGCAAATATCAAGTTTGACTTGATTGATGTACTGAAAAAACAAGAAATTGGTTTTTGAAGGGGATCAGATTTTTTGATATAATGTGGAATAGAATTCTCAAATGCGGTTGAGAAAAATAGAAAGATGCATTACAAATATGCAGTGTTATGTCACTAATTTAAAAAAAAAAAAAAAAATTACACTATAATAATATTAATATCTGAGACTATCTTTGAATTGAAAATAATTATTTTAGTTTTAGGCTATAGTGGTATAGCATTATTATTTGATCAGTTTTAAACTATGTTTCTATTTTTTTTATATATAATATATTTTTTTTTAGATTTATATGATTGAAAATATATTAAATAAGATGCAGTTTACATACGTTTAAGGCATCTATTTCAAGTAAGACCATTTACACTCACCTGCAACAATATAAAAAACTTCATAAGCATAATTTTACAAAAATAAATAAATAAATGGTTCTATAGGCTTACGCATGTCCTTCATATAATCGGCATTTGTTTTCAAACAACAAATATTTTCTAGTTTTGAAATGATTATTGCTTAATAAATAAACAAGATAATAAAAATCAATCGAAGAAATTTTCTCGGTACGTTTGATATATGCCGATCTCATAGTCTCGCATTAGGTTGACTTAAAGAAATAATTCCTCGTACAATATTTTTTTTTTTCAAATTCTCGTGTTTTGCAGTTGCTGAACTGAGACGGGAAACAAGTCTAACCATCGTTAGATCAGGTTTATATATTCTTCTAATGTGATTGTCTCAATAAAACATATATATATTTTTTTAAATTAAACTTCATTTATGTAGAGTATTATATCTTTTTAGAAAAAAAGGAGCCACTAATTTCATGAATCGTCATACGAATAATTGATGACGAGACAGCTGATCGTTGGCACACAGTACTCAACAATTCATAAGGCAATTTATCTACCTTTGTAGATTTACTCAACAACTTTTAAATTAAAGGGCTGTGTTCAGTTGGCGTACTACTTTATGGTTGAATAATGGACAGAGTGAGTATGTGATGAAATTGACTCTGCCCAAGGATCAGGAGCGCATTTAAATATATTATCGATTTCCTTTCAACTGGGGCCGTCTCGTGTCTCAAAGGCAACTGTTATTTATTGACCACTTGTCCCTGTAATCGAGATCAAGTTACAACAATTGCTTTGCTGAATTCGGAAGATACTGTTAAATATTTTATCTGTGTATTTATAACGAGAGCAGAATTATATCCAATACTATTTATTTAGAAAAATAAACATAACGTTAACTAAAATAAAAAATAACATTAAATATAATTAATATATAGTATTATTATCTGGATGAGAATCAACAAGTTTTCAAGAGATAGAAACATATTTTAAAAAATTATAAAATCACATAGTACAGCAAAGAAAAAAAATAAAGATTTTAAATACATTTTCGATTAAGGGTCTTCCGGATAGAAGATTTCCATTTTATAATGTTTTGTAAAATAAAATAAATTACTTTCAAATATTATTTTCAAACAAACGTTATAAATGATTGTCATCAAATATATAAATCGAGGCAATTTCCAGTTATGTAAATACGCAGCTTATATTTACAAACGGATCAAAAACTGATGAAGGTGTGGGTTGCTCAGTGATTATAGGGTCAGAAGTAATACGCTACTCATTACGATCTGTCTTTTATATTTGTTCGGCAGAATCTTATGCTATTAAACTAGCCCTAGAACATAAAAAAACACTTGACATGTACCAAAAAGAATATTTAATTTGTTCTGACTCACTTTCGGCTCTCCCAAGCATTAGCAATAAAAAAACCATAATGTTAAAAACTACATAATATCTGAAATAGCCAACTTAATTGAATCCATTTCGAAATTCAAAATTATTAACTTTATGTGGATTCCGGGACATTAGGAATAGAAGGTGAATGAACAAGCGGATTTAGCAGCCAAAGAAGCGAGTTCCCTCTTTCCATTGTTCATAATCCCAACTCCTTTAACAGATCTCAAATTATTCTTAAAACGTCAAATCAATATAGTTTGGCACGAAAGATGGCTCAGAACCGACAGCAATAACATTACTAGAAAACAACTCGTATCTCCACAAGCACATTATTCAATTTTTAAAATAAACAAACCTGTACATGGAATCATAGTTCTGAACCTAAGTATGGTTTGGTTAGAGGCACTATACTCATGGTGGTGGTACATGGCACCAAAATGTAAATAAATAAATAAATAATAAAATAAATCAAAAAAGGTCTTTTAAGAAATGTATAAATTCACTTATCAGATTCACTGATTGTCTATATTATAATTGATAATTGTGAATGAAGAAATAAAAAAAAAAATGTAAAAAAAATTATACATATATTTATATATTTTTTTATGAATAGTATTAAGTCCTTCTAATTCCAATATAACGAACGATTTATTTTTTTTTTGGCCTATGAAATTAAAATATATCAAAACTGGAGCTAATTAATTGCAGAATTACAAATTTGCTACAAAGAGTAGTTTCGTTAATCCAAAACATTTTTTATTTACCTAACACAATGTTTATATACTGGAAAGACAAACATATCATTTTTACATTAGATATTGTTACTATTTATAAACTATAAATAAATCAGTTTTTTTTTTGTATAAAAAAATTTTCAAATCGAGTTAAACAGTTGAATCGAAGTAGTAAAATGCCAACTATTCACTCACTAATATTGTTAATAGAGTATTTTAGATGGCCGACTTGCAACTTCGAAGGAGAATCAGGAATTTGATCGAATTTTTAATAGAACTACTTTTTTTTGTTTAACCCCGTACTTATTACTTCTATAAAATTTAATTAATCATTCCAGTGAATAACTAACTCTTAAATATAGAGAATTCCGATCTGACTCCTGAAAAGACCAAAATTTAGCATTTTTAATAAACTTAAATTTACGTAATGTGACCAAACGCAATAAGATCATCGTAAATATATGAAAAATATATAGTATATAAATTGTTATCATTTATTGTTGTTATCGATTAAATATAAAAAATTATGGATCTAAAGACATAGCTATGACTTTTAAGAAATCACCCATTCCGTCGCTCATAAATATAATATAATATATAAACATATACATACATAAATATAATATCAGTTCTAAATCACGAAGCTACGAAGGTCATCTTCTTTTCTAAGGCCTCGGAGGGTTATGTAAATTAGAATTAAAAGTTAATAATGTTTATCATAAAATAAAATCTGGTTTAGGCTAAATTAGTAGCATTAATAACTTTAGAAAATAAAAAAAAAAAAAAATGTTTTAACAATAATCTCTCTGCTTGGAGGTAAAAGTCACTAGGTGCAATATTTTCCAAGTTCAACAAAAAGTCATTGTGTGTTGATATCATTTCCTATAAGTCACCAAGTTCGCTGTATATAACTATCTGAGAAGTATTTCCATTTAAATATTAAAACGAAAAAAAAAAAATTGATTTTTTTACTTAGCGACTTTTACCTCCGAGCAGGATATATAATAATAAAGTCGTCATATAAATTTCTACCCAGTGAGCATCGTACAAAAATTTATCGTGTCATAGCTTAATTAAGATTTCAGGTAAAAAAAAAAACTAAAATAAAAAAAAAATATTAATTTTTTTTTTCATGTAGCACCTATAAATATTTATTATTATTTTTTCTTAACATTTTTTTTAAACAAATAAAACACAAAGTTATATTTTCAAAAAGGCTCGGTGGTTGAAGTAAGAACGGCGTAAAAAATCGCAGTGGATGTGTTACGCTCTGATAAACAAGATAAAAATAGCTTATATTTTTTATCTCTACCCTGTTGCTAGGTTTATAGATTAAAATAAATAATAAGCGTACTCCAATCTTTTTTGAGGCCATTTTTCTACTCAAGTATGTTATTATTTTCTGAATATATTTTTCATATCTCTGTTATCTCTAAATCATTACTGTTGTGACCGTAATTTCTATTAGACCACGTAATAATTTAGCAAATAATAGATTTAAGTGGAATGTTCGGAATCGTGAATATTATATTAGAACATAGGACATATTTGTAGGCTGTCTGTTAACATTTTTTTTTTTTTATAATATGTTACATTATTTATAAAAAATATTCTTTTTAGGCTTAATAATTTTAGATGATAATAATTTTTTTTTCTTTTTTTTTTTTTTTGTAAACTATTATTTAATGACATTATTAAAACCTTACCTGCCTGAGAAAAAATAATATAAAAAAAGCTATGTGGAAGAACTAAGCTCATTATGATTTAGGAATGTTTTACCCATTAATATAATTACACTTATTTTTTTGTAAAACAAGCAACATTTCTATTGTTTATGCATAATAATATTTTTTTTTTAATGTGTTTTTTTTAATCTTAATTCACAAGCAAAGTTCAATCAGGCGTTTAATAGATGGATCGTTATCGTCAGAGACCTTTAGCCGTCACAATAATTGGTCCTCCGGGCCGGATAGATAACAGCTGGTTATTAAACGGTATTCGATAGGCTCATCTGTCTATCTATAATCGATAATCAGTCCTAATTTCTTATTTCTTATTAGATTTGAAAGTCATTGATATAAATCAACTTTGGCTGAATAGTATTAAATTATATATATAAATATCCACCAGTAACATTGTAAGTAAGGGATTCCCAAAAGGCGGTCGGTCCCTGGTGGTACGTGGACGATGAGTCAGAGGTCCGTGAGTTCTTATAAAAAAATGTTTTGTCAGGAATGTGAAAAACATATGTTAACGTAATTCAACATAATTTTTTTTTTTTTTTTTTTTTTTTTTTTTTTTCTTTTAGGTAACGTAATTATTTTTTTGTCTCTGTAAATGGCAATAGTTACAGAGATAATAATATTTTCATTCATACCATATATACAAATACACACACACAGACACAATTAATAATAATAAAACCAATAATCATAATAAGAATTAAAACGTAAAAATAAATCACTTGCATTTTATATTTTATTATAAAATTCATTGCATTTTATTTATTGAAATTTTATGTATTTGCAAATATGTTTTCTTATCAACATTCAAGTAGTTAGAAATTCTTTTCACTATATATATTTTTCTTTTTATTTAATTCACTGCTATATTTTTTTAACTTTCTGAGCGTATTGTAATTATTATATAAGAATATTTTAATTAATTTTTTTCTTCTTATGATCGTATTTCTTCAAAAAGATCTATTTTTCAATCAACTATTTTATTGAAGGAAATTTAATTATTTCATGTTCAATGTTCATTACCCAGTTCAGGGTCAGTATGGACATGCACATGTGACTATGTGAGAAAATCACAGTTATCCTGAAGATGGAGCAATGTACTCCGAAACATTTTAAGAAAAAAAAAATAGGAGTTAAGCCTTTAAAAAGAAATAAATATCTATTTTAAATCGTCCCATATTTTTTACATTTGACCATCATATTTTAAACATTATGGTAGCCAAACTATTACAAACACTTACAACACATGTTTATTATTCTTAGGAGCAATATGTCCCAGAATAAAGATTTTTTTTTTTTTTTTTATTTCGAACACACACAGACACACACAAATACATTTATGTAAGCGTAAGTATGTATGCGTATATGGGTGTTTTATGGATATATCTGCATGCTTCAAATTACTTGGGTATTGTCATCAGGCATTTTTAATGAAAATATGTATTGATATAATGAATGAAAATGGTTTAATTTAAAATTTAACTACTATATTTGTGGTTTGTAGCACGTTCAGCACTGTCTACCGAGCTTGAATAGACTCAGATTTGCTTTAATAATAAAACTAAAAAATATTTTTGCACCGTATTATTATCTTCTTTTTTTAGAGTAAAGTGTTTTGAACTCATCCATTTATTAAAAAATTGAAAACGGAAATAATTATATGATTATAAAGAAAAAAATCAAAAGCTTTTGATGAGGGCTGTTTTAGCATTTGGTAATCCTGATTATTTTTTAATAATTGATACAATATAAGTGGGGGGAGCAATATTATTTACTCAAGCAATACTTAAAAGTAATGGTTCATCTGCGAAATGAAAATGAATTCTGGGGAAAGAGGATAAGACCGAACATTTTGGAGAGAGGGCCGAACAGGAGCAGAATGAGGAGATAAAGGACGAAATGTCTCCGTTCCCCTCCTGCCCCGGATAGGCGGAGATAAAACCAGCCGACCATCGCCACAAAGGAGCTACCCCGACTCGGCGAAAACGTTTACTGGCAAAATGTTCAAAATGTCGGCTACAACCCCCCAAAAGAGAAAAAGGGATCCCCCACTGGTACCTTTTGGGTTTCTCCCTCCCTTTATCAGGGGTTATAGTTCCTCACCCAGGGCACTGTTATCTCTAAGGGCAAATATTTGAATAGGATATCCAGGCAATTTCCAGGTGTTGCTACTCCTTTGTAGGGAGAGGTTTAATCCTTTGTCTGCGGAATCCTTAGTATGATTAACTTTAACGGATGTAATACACGGATAAATGTTTAGTCTTCATAGTCCATGCTTAAAATGCTTACTAGAGAGATCTCGAGTTGATACTTAATCAAAATATTAATAATGATGTAATTGTACGCATTATATTATAAAAAGATTAATAAAATCTCATATCCCTTTTCCAATATCTCCTCACATCACAGTCAGACGCCTTTCAATATGAATAATGATCTACATTTAATTTGTTCAAATTTAATAAATCTGATACCGGTGATTTAGTTAATAATTTTTCTTTTATATAATAATAATTAACATTTATTTGTTTTATAATGATACATAATCATTTCTTTTTTAAAAATTCAAGTTTGCTTTTACTTTATTATTTTTTCTATACAAAGAAATAATCACTTCAGTAACTATTTCTTAAGTTGACCATTCATATGTGTATGGGTATATATATATATATTTTTTAAATATACATTTATTGAAATTTACAACTGTACAAAATATATACATCAAGTAAATGTATTGACAACGAAAATAATAACATGCTAAAACTTGAAAAGAATTACTTATCAGTAGCACTTTATTAAAAATTCTACACTAGAAGCTCTCTAGGCCATCTTCGTTTCAGAAGCCTCGGAGGATTATCAGGAATGGAGTGGGAAGCAAGTTGAGAAACTAACGGATTTGAGTGATTATGGAGCTTACTATGTGAGGATAGGTATCTGGTATGGGCCAAATCAGCAACAAATGGAACATTAAGATCTTTATGGATAAGTTTACTGGTGACAAAAGCAAGGAGCATAGAGGATTTTTCGAAGGATTTTGGATTGCAAGGATTGAATACGAGATGATAGGAGCTTTAGACCCCAAACCCAAACCCCAAAGCTCGACTCCGTACGTCCAAGTAAGTCTAATCACGGTCATGTATATGAGTCTTTTGTAATTAATTGGGAGCTCTGAACGTTTGCCTTCTAAATGCTGAAGTAGTCTGTAACGACAGGCAGTTTCTTGTCGCTTTAGTCTTGTATGTGGATTTTAAGTTAGACGTTTGTCCAAGTGGAGTCCTAGATAGCGGGTCTGTTTAACAGGGCTTAGTGGAATATCGCTGAAGGATACTGTAGGACAGGAAGTCTTATGTGTATATAAGTGAATTTGTGCAGTATTTATAAATGTATATCGTGGGATCTGTAAATATATACGTCAATCAATAGACATATAGATGTAATTAATTTTAGGTATATATCTTTTCTTATTTTCTCATGATTATTATTTATATTTCTCCTTCTTATGTTATGATATTTACCGGAATTCCTTATTGACTATTAACCGTATTTACATGCCTCATGTTTTTTCATATATAAATACCTTTATATGAAATTATATAAGCCCAGACCGCTGTACCACTTGTAATACATTTTTGTTATACTTAGGGGACAATACGTCCCAGAATAAAAATTATTTTTTCATTCATTCATTTTGTTTTTCATAATTCAATAACCTGTCAAATAGAAACTGTCATAACTGCTAGGCTCAACTGCTAATTTCAATCAAAAATCTATTTTGTGCGTTACATAAGAACACTGAAAATTGATTTAACTAATAAATTAACAGCAAATTGTTTGTTATTATTTCCTGGTTTGTATCCATAATTCATACCCACCCGTCATCCATTTCTGTTCATAGCTATTATTTATTTGTAATTTAAATTCATGTATTTATTTTTAAGGGACTCGCTGGTCGAGTGTGTTGAGGCGTGGGTCTCAGCGCACTCGTAACCAGAAATTTGCCATATATAAATCTTGTACCGCTATGAATCTTGAAGAGTTTTAGGTTTTGTACTTTGGTTAAGATGTACAGAATGGAAGGAGTGGCCAAAGATGTCCTTCGGGCGTCTCAAATCGTCAGATCCTGGCAGATATGAAATCAGTGGCGGTTGATTTATGAATTATTTGCCGCTTTCATAGGAATTTTATATTCGAAGACAAATTTCGAAAAAACGAAATTCAAAAAGAAATGTTATAAATAATAATATCAGAAATGTAAATGTTATAAATTTAAATTTAAATTTTACGTATAATTAAAAGTTTAAATATCTGAGTTCTGATAGCTTTGAAGTCGGTATCAATTTATAACTTTTAAAACTATCTCTTATAGAAACCAACCATTGAACAAGTATTTCAACCATAATACAATCAAGTCTAAATTGTTAATTAATAAAGTTTCGATGAATGAACTGCTGATTCAACTTCAGGGATCAGAAAGAACAC
Organism: Euschistus heros; assembly: GCA_003667255.2. Taxonomy (NCBI): domain Eukaryota; kingdom Metazoa; phylum Arthropoda; class Insecta; order Hemiptera; family Pentatomidae; genus Euschistus; species Euschistus heros. The sequence continues at coordinate 575,674 of RCWM02000418.1, read as the reverse complement.
GAGATGACGTTTTTAAGAAAATGCCGAGAATAGAATGCTAAGACTATCAGACGGACGACCTTTTAACCAAGACTGAAATGAGTCGTTAGAGAACTTTTTCACTTAATTGTAGGCGGTTCGAAGAAGCCTGCCTGTGAGATTCAAATCCTAAGAAAATCAGATTAATGAAGAGGCTATTGAAATTTCATTAGATTCTGATTCTGTTGAACATTACAGGAAATAAACTGAAATTTTAGAAAGGCTTAAGTAAATCTTGTTGTAATCCAGAGAATCCTGAGGAGATCATACATTTCTTTTTTTTTTTTTGTTAAACATATATCACATTATATGTTTTTTTAATTGGCATAAAAAAAGAAACGACTGATCGTTATTTTTAATATTTTACCGGAATACATATTTTTTAAACAGGTTACAATATCCGGTTTATTCAATACATAATCTTTTGGGAATGGTCCTTACTTTGTCACAAAATAACTAATCTAAAATGACCTTAATGACCCATTAAGTTTACATAAAATCGGGAAATGGTTCAACCTAAATGGAAAAATACATAAATATATGAAAAGGCGTGAAATATGAACGATTAAAAATAATTGGAAAATGTTTAAATATGAATGTGAAAGTCTAAATAAAAATGGAAAAATAAAATAAAATAACTGTAAAATATTAAATAAATGAGGGAATTGATTAATCATAACTCAAAAATGATTAAACTATTCTGGAAAATGTTTAAGTAAATTTAGAAAAGGTATGTATAGTAGGGTAGATTGAAAAAAAAATTCAAATTTTTGTAGATAATGAAGTTTAAAAAAAAAAAAAGGTTTAGCAATAAGAGCACAAGTGGACACCATAAAAATTGAATGGAATGTGAAAAACACAGACGACTCCCTGTAAAAAAGTAATGTCAGAAGTATGGTTCATCATATGCTTACATAGATATATTCTGTATTTCTTTTAGAAACGAACTGTTTAAAATTGTTAGTAGTCTAGTAATGTTCCCTGGAATATGAGTAGGTATGTCACAGACAATGACAATGACACGAGTCAAGCTGCCAATCGCTAGTAGCATTAAGCTCTTGTGCTGAATGGCAGGCATCTAATTGCCACCTACTATGCAGATGTTGAAACTACGTCTAACATATGTCTACTCATTAAACCTCCCTTCGAACACATGTCATAGGGATGTTCCGATCCTATTCATTGCAATCCGATTCTCCAAAGCTAGTTACTTCTCTTGAGTGAAGAGTAATGCATTTTCAAAGTCACTTCTTTTAAAAAAATACAAACTTATCTTCCTCTGATTACGGAACACATAACATAAAATATATATAATCCATACTTGGTATTATTATTCATATTAATATTATTTATAAAACGTGAGACATTAAGGGTTAGAAATGTTTTTCCCTGTTAATAACAAACGATGGAATTTTAGATTATTTTTTTTTCAAATTTCCTTCAGTCCGTGTTCATCATTAGTTTTATATATATATATATATATATATACATATATATATATATATATATATATATATATATATATATATATATATATATATATATGGATAAATTTATATATATCTGACTATTGACTATTACTATTAAATGTTTAGTAAGGTTCTTGAGGTTCAGCCAATAAATAAAAAAAACAACTATTTTGGCGACGTTTTGAGACTATAATGTTATCATAATCATTCCCTATAGTGAAAAAACAGGTTACAATAAAAATATATAAGTTATACAAGTTATTTCAAAACATAAAGTTAGCTAGAGTACAATTATACAACAACATGTGTTAGAATAATAAAAATATATATAATTACAGAATATAGAGGAGTATGAAGCTACTTACAATGTTACTAGTGGATATGGAATAGTCTAACAATTCTAGTACACAACTAACCTAGGGGAATTTGGAACAGACAGTTACAACGGCTGTGGGGGAATCCCGGTTTCTTAAAAATTAAGTTAAAAGGATTGGGTAGGTATTCCCATAGATACAGGTACAAAAATATTTCAGTGTAATATATATCATACAAATCATTCTTTCCATTTATTAGTATATTACACTGAAATATTTTATAAAATTTATTCGTTGATATTATTTTATAAGAAACAAAGATAAGTTGGTTGAGATAGCAAACATTAAGTGAAGCGTAGAATTCCAAAACCAGTTATGTACAAAATCAAGATTTTTTTTGGCATAGTTTTTCTACTAGATTATCTCTAGTAGTTTAATCTCATTGAAAGTCTTTGCAAAATGGACTTGGCTGGTTTTGGAATTTTACGTTTCACGTATAGAAAAATCAATGCATCACCCAAATTTCCTATGAAGGAGATCTAGTTTATAAATTTATAGAACTTTAATGTCAGACCGTATATAAAAAAAATCAACTATCACGTGATTTTAATTTTTTTATTTTCATTGGGTTCCTTGTGTCAAACTCATTACGTTAAGGATATAATTAAGGTATTTTACAATACATTTATGTTCTTCATTGCTCATATTTAATCATAAACCGTAGACTTATAAACCATACTTATGGTATGGTCACTTAATGGTCCCTTAAGGGATTAATCGTATCGACATTTCAGTTGTCTAATTACATTCATGTTTGCGAGTTCAGAAAATAAATGAAAAATCGTCTCTATTATAATTTATATGATTATATTATTACTGGCCCGAACCATTAATTTATACTAGGTTTTTGAATTTTCGAACAAGAAAACAATAATATAAAAAGAAGAGATAATTAAATATTGAATTTTGTACATGAAAATATTCCTGTTATTACAGTTCCAAGCTGGAGGCCACGACCGGTAACCGAAATGTAGCACTATAAGAAAAAAATGATAGTCTCTTTTATTCATTGAATTACTTAATATCTTTAATATCTGTAAGATTCAAAATATATATAAAGAAGCTATATAAGTAACTATGAAGTTTGATGAGATTTTCCGAAATAGATACTGCTCCCCAATTTTATTCGGTTTGACGGAATCGATTGTTGTACCATTATGTCATTTACAGGAGATGAGAAAGGTTTTTGAGAAATGAGTTTCTTTAAAATTACACCTTTCTGGAGTTTTAATTTAAAGGGAGGGTCCACGGACTAACTTCACCAGAAGTTTATTATATAAAGAAGAAGCGGAAACTTTTTAGGTGGTTCTGGACGAGAACTTTTAACTGTTCAAAGCAACAGGTCTTATGGAATTTTAACAAAAATGACATCGTTGATCTCTCAGTTTGCATAATTTCTTGTTAATTTTATTTTTCTGCCATTTGAATATTTAATGTTGGTAGTGATATTTTAATATGAGCTAAAAAGCTTAGTAACAAAACATTAAGACAAAATGAAATTAATTTTTTTGTAACCACGTCACCCTCGGCCTCCCTCTTAGCCGCTGTCCGTCAAGCCTGCCGTATAACATTCTCGTGGGAACTCTTTACTCTGGCATCCTTTCAACGTGACCGAGCCACTTTAATCTTGCATTTTTGGCGTATGTGACTATGTCGATGTCTTTGTAGAGTGTACTTAACATTCTATTTGAGCAGATCCTACATATTCCTTTTTGAAAAATTGGTCCAAAAATCTTTTTTATCACCATTCTCTCCCACACCAAAAGGACTCTTTCCGTTTCCTTGGTAAAGGTGTGGTTCATTTCACTGCATGGAGCAGCCTGAACCAGCTGCTGCGTTCAGGGTGGTTCCGCATGTAGCTTCCAAACGCGGCAGCTGGAAGTTTATCAGTTCGTTTTCTGGTGATGATTTCACAAAATATAGAAGGAGAGTTAATAAAACTCGCTGGAACCACAATTTTATTATTTTTCAGACGATGTATAAAGTTCTAGTTTTTTACTGTGAATATTTTATTGACAATCCTGTTTTCTTTAAATCAATTTCATCATGTAAGATAATAAAAGTGTAAGTTATCGATAACCTTACATGATAAAATTGATTTAAAGAAAACAGGGTTGTCAATAAAATATTCACTGTAAAAAAACTGGAACTTTATACATCGTCTGAAAAATAATAAAATTGTGGTTCCAGCGAGTTTTATTAACTCTCCTTCTATATTTTGTGAAATCATCACCAGAAAACGAACTGATAAACTTCCAGCTGCCGCGTTTGGAAGCTACATGCGGAACCACCCTGAACGCAGCAGCTGGTTCAGGCTGCTCCATGCAGTGAAGTTCCAGCGACTTTTCTTTACTTTATTTTGTCTTTTTTTATATACTGTCTTTCTATATTTTGTAAAATCATCAAACGAAAAATTTATATATTTATTACAATATATATATTGGTACCAAAGTTTCTAGTACCATTTTAGACTTTCTTTTTTTTTTAATGTCATACCGATCTATATGGTATTTTTGAAAAACAATGCTTAAAATACATTCCAAAACACAATTTTCAGATTTATAAATAATTGGATGAAACTTCAGGTTGAAATACCACAATTTATATATTATATATATATATATATATATATATAAATTTCGTAAAATAAATATATTATATATATATATATTTATAAATTTATGTGTACATATATAATTTATTTATTATATATATATATATATATATATATATATATATATATATATATATATATATATATAAAATTGTGGTATTTTATCCTGAGGTTTTATCCAATTATTTATAAATGTATATTAAATACACCAAAGCCCTAAAATTGTGTTCTGTAATGTATTTTAAGCATTGTTTTTCAAAAGTACCATATAGATCGGTATGACATTAAAAAAAATTAAGTCTAAAATGGTACAAGAAACTTTGGTGATGTGGGTTTGCATACTACAGACGCGAAGGAGCGCGTCTGGACTGGTCCCTAGAGCAGTCCGAACGCAGCAGCCAGCTCCTCAAATTTCTGGCGGCAGCCGCAGCTGCTCCCTCTTGCAACACTTCTATTAAAACCAACTGAAGCAGTGCTCAGCTTCCAGCCACGGCTTCTGGCAGACGCAGCTGCTGTGACTGGTTGCTTCATGCGGAACCACACCTTAAGGGTCCATATCTCACAAGTGTACGTTACAATCGATCGGATCACCATCTTATAAATAATTCTCTTCACTTTTCTTGACAAGTTCCGAAATTTTAACAGTTTTTGTAGAGAAAAAACAAATCTGCTTTTCGTTGCTATTCTTATTGCGCCTTAGTATTTGAAGGTTTCCACCGTCTTGATTTCATCACTCGAGATGTAAATGGATAGCTCTTCCGTTTTGGCCTAGTGTTCATCATGTGCTAGGTTTTATCCATATAACTATGTAAATATCATATCGGGTTTTTCGGAAAGTAATTTTGTTTTTTTCTCAACAGAAGACCTAATCGTATTTTTTCACAGCCAACTTCACACATAAGCCGTAATCATTATATATTTTGACAGCTGATGTAGTAAGGCTTGTTTGTTCCGAAATATATATGATTCTTTGCTACAGCAATTGCTTGGTGTCTTATTAAAGATGGTAAATAAAAAGCAGAATTTTCGATATATTCTATCGAAAAGATAGAAATGCAGTTCAAGTAAGGTGAAAATAAAGAGATTTGTATGGAGGTGATGTATTAACCGAAGGACAATGACAAAATTAGTTTGCGAAATTTTGTTCCTGCAATTTCGATGTTGAAGATGCACTACGTTATGGAAGGCACGTTGAAACCGAGGACAAAGTAGAAAGATTGATAAACGAAAACTGCCAAATAAAAACTCGTGATATTGCTGAGAGGGTATTTTATATTGTGAATAGTCTTGATTTAATTTAAAATCTTCACGAACGTGTTTCACATATTCTTGCAGAACGAAACATGCTTCGTCGCATTAAAAGCTGGTTTATTTCTCAAACGTCAAGAAAATGATCCATTTTTGAATCGAACCATTAATGGTGACGAAATATGGATTGTTTTCAAAAATGTAAAGCTCAAAAGATGAACCCACTTCTAAGGACGATATTTACCAATAAAAAGCTAAACTATCTTTTTGGTGGGATTTCAAGGGGAGCTTCTACCGGAAAGTACTACAATCAATTCTGAAGTGTACTGTGACCAACTGGAAAACATTAAATGATTCGGAATTGTGCGGAATATATCGTCGATACAAATGCTGATTATCAAATATGAAAAAATACTTTTTTGTTCTTTAGTGATTTTAGACTATTGCTATTGGGCATAATAAAATAGCATAAGCGAACCTTGATACATAAATTACTTACATTACATACATTGCTCCTACCCCATGCATAGTCAGTTCAAGTATTCGTACAACGTCCATCACTCCTCAGGCAATCGCTAAGGTAAAAAATAAAAATATGATTTTGTTCATTTACATTCCCCCTCGATACAATTCATTTCCCAAATATCAAACAAATCATTCAAATTAGTCATAAAAAAAAAGATAATTGTTAAAAAGTATGAGGAGATGTCAGGAAAGCTGAATGGACTTGCCGGGTTCCTTATTTAATCCTGATTTTAAGGCTAAATGTTTAAACATTTTCAAAAACAATAAGATTAAATTAACATTGTTCAAATAAAAAACCCCGATTAAAAAATCATTTAAAACATAGTAATTTTTTTTTTCAAAAGTTCATTAATGAACCTTTGGTAACAATGGTTCCAACAATATATTATTATAAACATTAGACGAAGTGAGCTCATAAGTGTGGCTACCCCGACGCATGGCTATCCTTGCACTGCTTAACTTTTTCAAATTACTATAATTTTAAAATCTATCTTTCATTAAATCCTCAATATTTTATTTCTCAAATGATACAATACTGGTGTATATATATATATATATATATATATATATATATATATATATATATATATATATATATATATATATATATATATATATATAGTAAGTTCTTGAGGTTCAGTCAATAAATCAAAACAACTATTTTGGCGACGTTTAGAGATCATGCCCAACAGTAAAAAAAAAAATTACAATAATTTTTTTTTTTTAACATTTATTTAAGTTAAGTATTACAATCTGCCTCAATGTGGGCAATAAGTAATATGGATGGCTTAATAGATCCATTCACACAATATGTACAATATGAAATAAAAACAAAGAAAGTGAACAATAAATAAAAACAAGTAAATTGAAATAAATTAAATAAACAAAGTACCTCAAACTATACAATACATAAAGTGAAAAATAATAATAATAATAATAAAATAAAAAAAAGATAAAAAAAAATTTTAATTAAAATTAAATTAAATCTTAAAAATGCATTCATACTTTATTTACAATATATACACATCTGAGGGATCCCCCGACCTGACTTGTACCTCCACTTATGGAGGCCTCCAGGCCCCAAGAGATTGATGCGCTTCTCTCTCAGCTGCGTCCCTAGTATAAGATAACACCAGTGGAGGCTAAGTGAGAGCGCTAAACTACAGTCACTCAGAGCATGAGTTGAGAAGCTGGCCATTGCCAGCATTTGGAAATTTATAATAGATCAGGAGGCCAGTGTCTTTTTAACCTGCGAGGAGGATTATAGGGGTGAGTGGAGCTGGATAGGGATTGTACTAGTGGATTAGGATGATGCGAAAGTTTTTGATGAAATTTTGACAGGTTCTAGAACAAAAGGTTCATTAAAATCGTTATGCAAGGTTTTGTTGGAGACATAATATGGGGCGTTGGTTATGGTTCTCAGGAATTTGGATTGAAAGGATTGGATACGTTTGATGTTCGAGTATTTTGCTGTTATACTAAATTCTAACAATTATAGTACACAACTAACCTGGGGAATTTTTGGATTTCCCGACTGGTGGTATACCCAAAGATGCAGGTATAAAAAGGATTTCCGTATTTAGGTGTAATATACTTTTAAATAAATAAATGATTTGTATGATGCATATTAATGTAAATGTATATTAAGTATTGGTCTGAATGTATTAAATTGGAATAACAGGTGTGAACATTTAGAACGTCTTATTTTTTGTTTATTGCGCAATTTTTAAATTTTTCAATGGTTATCATTTCTTTAATATTTCATTTAAAATTATTTTGTTTATGGTGAATAATTTTGGGGGAATCAAATTTAAAAGAATGTTTAGTTTACCTGTAATGTGTGGTGAGAGCTGTTTGGTCAGGTTTATTCGGGTTTTTATATATAGATGTGCAACTGTATTGATGTTGATAAACGTGTCGTTTAAAATATTGTTCCAATGTACCGAAATAAGATTTGCACAACTATCTTCACACGGTATTTCATAAAAAATTTTAGACTGTAGTTATAACTTATCTATATGTTTGGATAACTTTATTGCACGATTATTAATTTTTTTGCGGTGTTGATTTTTTAACATTTGGGACATTTACTAGTATAATGTAAATATCTTCCGGATACGGAAGGTATTGGATTTTTCCACCATTCTGTTTCTATTTTTCCATTAGGGCTTCGAATTAAAAGCAAGTCTAGAAACGGTATTTTATTATCATTATAAAAGTCCATCGTAAAATTTGTAATAACTACAATTTTAGCATAAACGTTAATGATTTGGTAACTTCAGGTATCAGTAATAACTATTTCTCAAATTTCGAACATCAAATTCCATTATTCATTGAATTCCTTAACATATCGAAAAGTTGTATAGAGCATATTAAGTTTGAAATTTGATGGACAGTTACCCTTAAAGGCTGGGGAGACACTGAGGTGAAGATAATATATTCACCAGCAAACAGAAGGCTGACGACACTCCAGTGTAACCTGTCAGGGCTTGTATTCTTGATGAGCTATGACAGAGTGTTACTGGATGGTGTCCCGCAGGGATAGCTATGTTGCCACCGCTCACTGTTGTTTCACCTGTCTCTGCTGCAATATTGAGCTGCGGCCCGGGTAATATAGTTCAGTAGGTGGACAGTCTAGGATGGCATTTAATTATGAACAATGGTGCCAAAGGTTGCAGGTTGATGGGTGAAATGTATGTGGTATTATATTATATAAATGAATATAAACAGCATCAGGAACATTCAAATGCACACATTAACGGAGTTTTACATAATATAAAAGCCCTAATTCACATATCTGACCAGCTGAAAAAACATTAACAGTATTCGATCAACTCACAAGGGGAAGACACATTCTATCACGGATCTTGTTGGCAATTTTTTTTTGGAGGTTCCAGGTCAAAAAATATCAGACAAATATTTTTGAATAAGGATTTAAGAAAAGTTACAGCCGCTCCATAGATTTTGTTTTAGGTTAATTACATTCTTAAAAAAATGATTGGATTTTTAAGCAAACTGCCTCTATAGATTTTTTCACACAAAAATTTGCGTCAGATTCTAATTCAGCACTTCGAGGGAAATGAAATTTTTAAACCGAATATTGGTAACTTTTCTTTAAATCGCCATTACTTTGTTACGCAATTCATTGATTGGTATCGCTGGAAAGAAGAGAGCTTTAGCTTTCTTTCGATGTAAATAAATTAAAAATTCGATGAACAATAACATATTGAAAAAAAAAAGAAAATCCGAAAAACATTTTGATTTTTAACTTTAACTTGAGTTTGAAAACGAATAAGAAGATGCTACCAAAATCATTTCAAGCGTACTTTCACCCTATATTTTTACTAAAAATGTGAAATTGATACGTTTAATCGTCTAAGAGTAATTCATGTTTTTGTCAATTTAAATATAAATTTCCTACAATTTGGTCAGGAGAATTTTGAAACTAAAGAATTTTTATTTTTATATTTGGAAGAAATTTCTTTTTTAAGGATTCTTTTGAATACTGAATTCGAATCCGGTGTCGGTTCTTGTGAAAAAAATATATTAATCGTATTTCACTTGAAAATTTTTAGCTTTTACACCGTACAAGCTACCGTTTATTACAAATTTTTATTTACACTAGCCCAGACAAGATACCTATCCTTCCATAGTAAGCTCTATAACCACTCCAATCCACTAGTCTTCCAACTTAGTCTTCCCACTCCATTCCCGATAATTCTCCGAAGCGTCTGAAAAGAAGATGGCCTAGAGACATTTTAGTGTAGATTTTTATTGAAGTGCTACTGATGAGTAATTCTTTTCAAGTTTTAGCAAGTTATTATTTTCGTTGTCAATACATTTACTTGATGTATATATTTTGTAAAGTTGTAAATTTCAATAAATGTATATTTAAAAAAATATATATATATATATATATATATATATACCTATACACATATGAATTGTTGATTCAAGAGATAGTTACTGAAGTGATTATTTCTTTGTATAGGAAAAATAATGTCAATACAAAGTTATATAGAGAAAATTTATGAATACTAAATGGTTTAAAGATATTTCATATTTATATCCTCTATTTTTATGATGGAATTTTTAAGAAATATTTTGAAATCTTCAAAATAATTGTTCATCAAACATTGATTATACACCGGCCAATGTCCCAGTTTCTGTACTTTTTTTTGTCGTAGTATAGTTCTGTAGTCAGTGAGTAGTCTGCATTCATATATAAGGTGGCGTATATTTTGTTCTTGTGTGAAATGACAAGGTCATAAGAACGAATCTCTTATTTTGAATCGATAAAAGTAACTGTTTACTGCCGCATGTCCTGTGATTCCTTGTGTAATGTAGAAGTTAGTCCATGAATCTGATTTAATGTAGGTCTGTAAGCTTGGAGTGAAATTTGTCTTCCCTTGTGTGTTGTGGTCCAACGTGTCTGCCACTGGTCTACAGCTTGTATTTTTAGCGTGTATTTTAAGAGTTATTTGGATATCATGGAATATGATGAATAGGATTCTTTGAAGCCCCTTTTGAAATTTAATTGTTACCGTCAGTTTTAGAAATGATCATATTTTTTTCATAATGGGATTGTGACAGTGTCTGTTTTTAATCATGTTTAGAGTACATTGGCTGTCTGTTAGTATTGTAATAGTTTTATATTTTATGCTCATATTTTGAAAGTATTCTAGAGTTTGTGAGATATTTAGTGAGTTGATTTTAATTGTAACAAATAATAAAAAGTTTATTGATATTTCAGTTAATTTCTTTGAATGACAAATATTTGCATAATGAGAATTCTTTTTCGTAACAGGAATGCGTTTAATTCTTACCAGTTCAACATATACTTCGACAGCAAAATATATAAACGTCAATAGGAAATTATGTCAATTTATATAAGCCAAGCGATTAATAACTTGACTCGGAATCACAACCATTGGCTTAGCGGGATGCAATACTGCCTACCGCAATACCATTCAGCAAACAGACATATAACTAGGGATCGATGGACTTGCGCCAAACACGACCACAATGTCAACGCAACGACGCTCTAAGCCAGTCAGTGCTAATGCTACAACTAATTGACAAGGCTTATTTATAACTTTTAAAATTGATTCTCCCGCCCCACACATGGTGGAGGGTGGGGGGTTTAATAAACCCGGACTTTATGGTAATGTTATATGTGCCGGTGCAGGGTGTTTGATTTTAGTATCGTGATTAGGGGGGAGGGGGAGAGGAGGGAGTGAGGGGAAGGGGCGCGTCAGAGGCAGGGCTTGTCCCCCCTGGCGGATCTCCCCGAATAATCTCCTCTCCTAATAATATCATCATGTTACGTGGAACCTCCATCAACAGCCCAAAAACTAATAACACCCAAACTATATGTTTAGTCATATATAACTTGTGTTTGAATTGCAAATAAGGAAAGATTAAAAGATTTTTAATTAAACTAGATATTTCATTCACAGAGTTGAATACGGAAACAGCCAAATAAAATTAATTGTCCAAAATTAAGAAGAAGTTCGAACTGAAAAATAAATAGAAACTCTTTCATTGAAATTAAATATTGGATATCTAATTATACTTTTAGGTAATCTTAAACCAACTAATTAGTCCAACTTTAACCAGGTTAAAATTTCTGCAATGTGTGAAAATATCATCGAGGAAATAATGCTTATAAATGTAATGCTGCAATACAAGATGTTTTTTTGTTTTTTTTATATAAACAAATAAAATTTGAATTATTAGTCAAAATTAATTTCTTTACTTATTGGGGCAGGCAAAGCCGCGAAGGGGCTAGTCCTTAGTAAACTCTTTTCTAATGTACATGATAATATTATACTATATTTTATTGTTTATGAATGAAATGTTACTTTGTGAATTAAAACGACTTTTTCAATGAGTATTACAAAGGTAACTTTTCTTCGATATTGGTAAACTTACAGCTTCCGCAGAAGATCTCTATGAATCTCATTAATTTCATCAACAAATAATAATTATTTTTTGTAAATAATAATCAGATTTTTTTTTTTTTTTAATTTTTATAACACAAGACAAACATTTACTAGACAAACGATCAAAGCTTCCCATTCATTACAAAAGACTTATTTACATGACAGTGATTAGACCTATTTGGACGTACGGAGCTGAGCTTTTGGACTGTACTAAACCATCTAATTCATCTCGTATCCAATCCTTACAATGCAAAATCTTTCGAAAAATCCTAAATATCCCTTACTTAATCACCATTAAACTTATCATCCATAAAGACTAATTCATAATGTTCCAAGGGTTTGTCCAAACCAGATACCTATCCTTTCATAGTAAACTACATAGCCACGCAAATCCATTAGTTTTTCAACTTGCTTCCCACTGCATTCCGATAATCTTCCGAGGCTTCTGTAAAGAAGATGGCCTAGAGATGTTCTAGTGTAGAATTTTTATTGATTGTTACTGATGAGTAGTTCTTTTCAAGTTTTAACATGTTATTGTAATCGTTATCAGCTCATTTACTTAATGTATAAAGTAAAGTTGTAAATTTCTATAAATTGAAATAAAAAAATATATTCCTCCTGGGTTGTGTTAAAAAAATAAGAAAAATGGAGTTTCGGAAAAAAATGTTTTGAGGGGTAATATAGAAATAAGATCCTTAAAACAGAAATACAACATAAAAATTCCAAGATCAAAATAAAGGCTCGAAGCTAAAGATAAACTAATAACTAATAAGTATATAAAATAAAACTGTTTTGGTTAATACACATTTACTTCTCCTATTACCAACTCATTACTAAAATATTTTCATTCCTTTATTCAACTGTTACAATGTCAGTCTCGTCTTAATTGCTTTTTGACTAATCTTGACCAATTGTGCAATAATAAGTAAGTTCTATTCTTTAAGGTTGTATAAGGAATTGTCAACAATCATTCAATATTAGAAACGATTAAAAAACATTTCAACGTTGTTCAACGAACAATGGTAATAACGACCACAGATTTTATGGAAATCCAAAATTATGCGGTGAAATTACCGGACTTGGGATAAAATTACTAGTTATTTTGGGCATCATTTTGGTGGCAAATAAATTAATATACAGAAATTCACTGAATCTGCTGAAACTAATGATTCATATCCGAGTCATTATTCGTGGCATTAGGACAATCTGTACATGAATTGCTTTTACATGAACCCCAAAATATTTCTTTTTTCATTACTCCAATTTGCAATTGTCAGAAGAAGCAATGGATGGCCGACACAAGGACAATTAGGTACCTCACAGGACACAATACTTAGAAAAATTCTCTTATTGATATAAAATTCTCTTAGGTCCTAGTGAAAATGCCTTTCCTCGGAACCACATTTTTCAATAAGAACGGTTGGCTCCGAAAAACAACACTGGATGAAAATGCTTTAGAATACATAATTTTAAGAGGAAATGATAGTATTAGTTCACAATCTTGTGATTCTGAGGAGGAATATATATTTTTTCTTTAGAATTACTGTATAGTTTTTTTTTTACAAGTTCATAAACGTCATATGTAAATTTCCATGTACATTTTATGTAAGTTAATACCGTAATAAATTACTATATCTTATATATTTGAGTTAAGTGACCTAAAAAGATAATAAGTAAACCGTGTCAAGACAAAATTACAGTTTTTAATTAGTTACGCTGTATACTTGCGACACTGTTGGTGGCGGGAATAAAGTTGTATTTTGGGTTTTATGATCGTTTTCTTCCATGGAAAGACATTCTATGTAGTCTCAGAACATCATAAACACGGTAATTTAGCCAATTTCGCTTCCAGAGAATGCGCTATGTTACGATATACAATGTAACTGATCCCTTCATTACGTAATATCGTTGCATGTTGTATAAATTACAAAAATAAATTGTACATTTCCAAAATCAATGATTCAAGTTTAATATCGACGCTTAAGCAACGAGATTCTTAAAGTCGAATTTTGGCTAAAATTAGTTAGATCTTATCCTTTACATAAAATTTTGCGCTGAATCCAAATTCAGATTTTGAAACAAATCAAAGATAGCGCTGATACAGTTCGTTTTGTCTACGTATCAAAAATGGAATCAGTTGTCCACTTGCTACACCGAAGTTGTTTTCCATACACTCGTAAGAATTAACGCGATAAACCCGCTTTTTTTTTTATAATTACAATCATATGAATAAATCAATTTTATGTAACTCCTGTAAAATTAGGGGAAAATACTTGTAACACGTGGTTGCTTAAGTGATATTATTCCATTATTGGGTTGATCATATTGGTTCGGGTTCTTTTGGGGTGAAACGTAAACCATAACACTAACTATTAATCATTTAATACTATAACAATTATTCACTGTAGGTTCCCAAATAAAAGATCTAAATTAATATTCTAAAATTAATTAGAATCCTGAGACCATCTTCTTTCCAAACACCTCAAATAATTAAAATATTTTTTCATTATTTATTTATATATTTATATTTATTATGATTTCTATTTACGCTTTCGCTATACACCGGAAAATATAATTCTGAATCATTTAAAGTCTATTCTGTCAGAATTTCGTATTATAGGAAATGCATTAATGTAATCAAGTAGAGAAAATTTTGATTTTGGTTTTTTATTTTTAATCTACAATCCTAGTAATCTTCTTTCATTTCTACTTTTGATTCTGTTATACTCAAATTTTATTCGTAATCAAAGAGGTTGGCGAATAAAGAGTTTATGAGACATTTGTTTAAAGATACGGTGTTTTTCATTTGATGAAGAATTTATGTGCAGAAGTGTGAGGTAGCAAATTCTGTATATTTCAAAACAACTAGAAAAAGAGATGTGAAGAAGATCAAGGGCCTATCTAAAATTAAAAAAAAAAAAGCTTTAGACATATACTTCGCAAAATTGCGTTTTGTTACATAACTCCTTTATCCACCAAACCTTTAAATCATGAAATATTTTGTTTTTTTAGTACATAGCCATTATGAAGCAAGTGAAGTATCCTGAGTTTTGTATAAATAACACTAATATTATGTCATAGTGTTGTTTTAATAATAATTCGTAAAATACTTTTTTGTCCATTGAAGATATGATTTCTTCATTAACTTCAATCCAACTGAAAATGTTCATTTATCAAGGTCCCCCCTCGGGTTAGCGTTGATCCAATCACTTAAGATATCCTCTTTCTTCTTCCAACCGCCTTAGAGGACACCCGACCCACCGGAGCCAGCATTCTCCAGGAGATAGGGTCACTGTGGCCCTATCTCTCACAGTCTGTTTCCCCTCCCAGCTAATCCTGGAGACATCCTTTGATAAGTTCGTCTAGCTTTTCCTCTTTCGAGGGTTAGGACTCCATAAATTTTCTAGGCACGCAACGTACATACATGTATTACCGTTATCGGACGCCGAGGTCCTATATTTCTTCTTACTGTTTCCTTTCTGCAGAGAATGTATCTGTGAATAATGCCTCCATTGCAATCAGTTAAATTAAACAATATCAATTCCCTAGCTCATGGTTTATTACGTTATTCGTAACCTATAACCTGGTGGTGTACGCAGCTACAGAAGAATGTTTTATCTAGTTTGGATCAGAGATGTACAAGTAAACTACTATAACATGCTCTATTTTACTTTATTCAATCCGTTACAACGTGTGTGAATAATAGTAACCAGTTATATTTAAAATATTAAAGATATAAGAAAAAAAATTCTGTCGAGTGAATACCAAACTAAATTAACATTTGCTCCATCACATAAAAAATCTTAAATTTACCAGTAACTACTTACTGTAACTGTAAACTTAATTCATGTAACAAATACATTAAATAAACCTAAATAAAATATATATAAATAAACGATTGGTTTATACACTTTTATATTGAACCGAAAATAATATTAAAATATAATGAGATATGAAAATACAATATTCAGCCAGGAATATATTTAAAGTTAAGTAAACTGATCTTACAAACATTTTGTTTGACCATTTATCAATTTTTTAAAATATTAATGTGGTATGAAAAGCTGAAACCATTTAGAAACTGTACCTTTCAGAGAAGATATAAACCAGAATATAAAAAAATAAATAAATTTCTCAATTTTTGGATGATGTTCTGATAGAAGAAAGATACATATATACACTGCAGGCTAAATGTTTGAATTCAACACTAAAAAAAATATAAAATAGCAATATAGTAACAAAAACTCCTTATTCCATGTAATCTTTGCATTAGTTAACAAAATTTATAATTGTAAATAATGAAAATAATTTTTAGAAAAAAAAAAAAAAAAACCGACTTTAAGATTAAACCTACATATATAGAACTAAACAGTAAAAAATAATATTTTAGTTGCTTCGAAACAAAGAGAATTAAATGACAATCAACGAAATTATCGATACTTATATAGCTATTCACAATTAATGATAAGTTATTTTTGGAGTCGGTGCCAACAAAAACAAACAGAATCCGAAAAAAAAGAAAAAAGAATAGGTAATTGTAAAGATTCCTCACTATTTCATCACCGCCACACGCTGTCTCGTGCCATTCAAACGTTTGTTGCAAATGCAGGATTGAAGTGCCCTCCTTGGCTGGCACCGACTCCAAAAATAACTGATCATTAATTGTGAATAGGTATATAAGTATCGATAATTTCGATGATTGTCATTTAATTCTCTTTGTTTCGAAGCAACTTAAATATTATTTTTCACTTTTTAGTTCTATATATGTAGGTTTAATCTTGAAGTCGGTTTTGTTTTTTTTCTAAAAATTATTTTTATTTTTCACTTTTTAGTGGTGAGTGTATTTTTTCTGTCTTTTGACCCCTATTTTCAGTTCAACTTACTATGCCTGAAATCGATTTATTGAAGTGAAATTTACCAGTAATGTACTTAGTACATAGATTTTGTTCGACTTATCGAATTTTGACACATCGATCGAGAGTTGCCTGTATAATTGAAATTGCTTCATAATCATAAATATGTTTAAAATGTAAGGTTATATAACAGTGATTTTGATTAACTGTTTTTTTTTATTTTTCTTAAAAAGTGCTGCATTAATTTTAAAGTATTTTTTATGGGACTATTTCTGAAGTATGCCCTACTGGCCTAAAAAAGAATCATCAAAATTGATTAAGAATTGACGGAGGTTCTCAACTCATCTGTATTTTATTTATTTATTTATTTTTTTTGTATGTTACGCGATTACTCCGTCAATTCTGAATCAATTTTGATGATTCTTATTTTGATCGGTAGGGCATACTTTAGAGGTAGTCCCATAAAATTTTTTTGAAATCAATGAAGCGCTTATTAAGAAAAAAAAAAAAAAAAAAAAACAGTTAATAAGTGATTTTATAAACTGTTATTTTGATTTTTCTTAAAACGTGCTTCGTTGATTTCAAAATATTTTTTTTGGGACCACCTCTGAAGTATGCCCTACCAGTCTAAAAAAGAATCATCAAAATTGATCTAGAATTGACGGAGTAATCGCGTTACATACACACAAAAAAAAAAAAAAAAAAAAATACAGACGAGTTGAGAACCTCCTCTTTTTTGTAGTCGGTTGAAAATACATTTTATATTACATCAAAATCCACCTTTACTTATCAACACCATTTTTATACGTACGGGCATTCTGTTAGAAAGAATCATACCAATCATTTATTATAATACAAAGAACTTCAACTTATGGAATTCAGAACCTATTTTACCGACTGTATAATAATTTAAAAAAAAAAGGAAAAGTATTTCAGTCTTTTATGAATATTAGCTAGTAAATGTTAAAACTATTTTAGTAAGAAAAAAATCTTGTTAAATAAACGTGAATTTAATGCGAGCAAGTGAATCTTTTTTTTTTTTTTTTTTTTTTTACAACCTTACCAAAACCACGGCTTGAGGATGAGTCTATCCGCAGAGTAATAGTACTTCATTCCCTAATGAGCATTGAGCATGATTACATTTCGTCAAATAAAATTAAATAGTTAGAGATTAGAATGACAATGCTGTTTATTGTTACAAAACTTTAAACTACTAAGATTACATAGAATTCAATAACAGACAAAAAACGAATGGGTATTTAAATACACGTCTACCTGTTAAAAAAATAAATGAAATTAAAACTGTTAAAAAATTAATTATGAGAAAAACAAAAAGCATAAGCAAGATATACAGATATAACGACTGAGGTCATTGAACGAAAAAGAGAACAAGTCAGGTTTATTGCTCGAATCTGGAAACATCAACTGTCTAAGTCTATTTAAATGGCTCTACATTCCGAAACTTTAGAAGACATCGTTAACATTGAAAGAAAAAAGTTTATAAAAGCATTGTAGAGGTCGAGTATTAAATGGAGTTTTATGCCGGTTAAACAGTAAAGTAAAATATTTATTTTGTTCAAGTTCATGTTCCTTTTGATACAGAAAATGTCACAGGTCCCAATCTTTAAGACAATCATGAAAGTGTAGTTCTGTTTTATACATTGAAGGTTGACTTTAATTGAAATATTAATAGTTAATAATGAATAAATGTTTCTGGGACCATTATCAACAATAGTAAAATATGTGCTCAACAAGGATGAGGCAAAGCATGCATAATCCTTAGTGTAAAGAAACGTTTGGAAGTAGATTACTGAGCAGAAATACAAAACTCTACAAAGCCTATTGCACACTAGTACAGATGTGAATGGTGCTCATTCATAGAATAGAATTTTGCTACAGTAATTGGTTATTGTACGCTGAGAACTTGCACACTATGTCATCACGGATTGCAGCTGATTTGCATTGCTAACCATTGTAGTTTGAAAATCTTATCCGATCCGACACTTTAGATGTCTATTCTTTAAATTCGTAGTAGAGCCTGAAATAGAAGATATTGTTTCGTCGTTAGTGAACTGATTGTGACTAGAAGATTTTATCATTGAAAATCCAAAGGATTAATGATTATAGCAGATTAGATGAATTTTTAATATTTTTAAGACCTCCTAATCAGGATTCCTATCAAGTGAAACATGTATAGTTTTTCAATTTTTTGACATAATGAAAAGTTTTTATTAAAAAAATAATTTAATTTTAAAAAACAAAACAAAGATAGAATAGAAGAAAAAGTTAAACCAGAATTAAAATATTTTGCGAAATTATAAGGCATTTTAAACCTATGAATTTTCTACTGAACGATAAAAATTTAAAACATCGAATTTGAAACATACTTGTAACAAGCTATGCCCATGTTTGAATAAAAGAGGTGATATATATTGGCTCAAGAATTAGGTTACGCGCAATGAAAAAAACCGCTGTGATCTTTAATTTTGTTTTATCTTTCATGTGGAGGTGGGGAAGTTGACTAGGGGGTCTTCAGACTTAGTGTAAATATTCTAAATACTTTTGAATATGAACCTTCATCTATTTTATTTATCTATATATTTATCATTATTCTTTTAAAATCATTTTATTTAATTTTATATCTATATGGGTCATTATCCCATTATGGTAAATCGCTTGTAACAAAAAAGGTAAGTGATATCATTCATTGCTATGCTCTTCGCTACTCATATTAGTGAAACTGTATATACTGGAATATGATGGGAGAGAAGCGAACCTATCCCCGCCCGTGGCGACTGGGGGATTAATGCTTACTGGATGGAGACAATCAGGGGAGGGGTGGCTGGCTCAGCACGGGGACCCTCGTCCGCACACATTCATTTTATTGCCTCGAGGCAGTGCGGCTAATGACGTTTATCGAAAGGTATCGATAGTTAGCCGTTCGATATATCGACAGATAGGGGCAGGTTAGCGGCCTATATATCTCTCCCTATCTACCCCTCCGGGTCGCTGCTCACCTTGTTACCACCGATGAAGAAATAGCTACTCATATCTCGGGGGATAAAGCTGTTGTTGTAATGGAATAAGGGTAAACACTGGATTGTAAAACGATAAGCTTTATAATAACTTTTGATAAGAAACCCCTCCTCGTTATAACTTCGACTACCGTTTCAATCGCCGATTTGATCTAATATATAATATTTTGAGAAACTTCATACAAATATCCAAGAGAAAATCAATACTGAAATAAATAATTCTAATTTTAAGTAAATAAAAGTACAAGTCAGTTAAAAATTGAAATTCATAAAAATCTAATACTTTGGAGAGTAAAACAATATGCAAAAAAAAAAAAAAAAAAAAAAAAAAAAATTATAAAATGAAAAAAACATTTATTAATTCATGGAAGTAATTAAAAAGTAAAAAATAAAATAAAATAAAAATACTAAAGTACAACACCTTGTTTTTTATCCGGGTTTGTCTAAATTATGTATTGAATAAAATATGTTGACCATTCTACATTAAAAGTAGAGTATATGTATAAAATATTACATGAGAGAATAATATTTTGAACATAAATATTTTTGAGGAATGATTTTTACAAATAAAATGTAGATATCGCACGGCGCGACCGGTTGAAGGTTAACAAAAATTCACTAACAAATTTGACTATTCTGAAATTTACAATTTCACCAGGTAATTAATTATCTCCTTTTACTATATTTTGACGTCTACCTATAAATCTCATTTTAATTTTTGAAACGGAAGCTTTCAACATATTTATTGCATTTCATTAATTAATAAAGGAATGGAATATAGATGTAAAACATTAAAGCAAAAATTAAAGAAATAAAAAAAAAGAAAAGAAGAGAGAGAGAGAGAGAGAGAGAGAGAGAGAGAGAGAGAGAGAGAGAGAGAGAGAGAGAGAGAGAGAGAGAGAGAGAGAGAGAGAGAGAGAGAGAGAGAGAGAGAGAGAGAGAGAGAGAGAGAGAGAGAGAGAGAGAGAGAGAGAGAGAGAGAGAGAGAGAGAGAGAGAGAGAGAGAGAGAGAGAGAGAGAGAGAGAGAGAGAGAGAGAGGAGAGAGAGAGAGAGAGAGAGAGAGAGAGAGAGAGAGAGAGAGAGAGAGAGAGAGAGAGAGAGAGAGAGAGAGAGAGAGAGAGAGAGAGAGAAGAGAGAGAGAGGAGAGAGAGAGAGAGAGAGAGAGAGAGAGAGAGAGAGAGAGAGAGGAGAGAGAGAGAGAGAGAAGTGAGAGCGAGAGAGAAATGTAGACTAATATATAAAAATCACAAGAATAAAATATTTTATAAACAAATGATACAATAATAAAAGTAATTGTCAAGCTAAAAGAGAGTGTCTGAGACAGATATGTGTCTTTAGCCAACTGCTTGTAAGGCGAGTGTCCAATTCAAAGTCGAGGTGAACTTTCTTCTTTTCTGCCAAGATCATTAGTTTTTCCACTAAACTTACAATTAAACATAAGATATTCGAAGACTTAACAATATTATCTTGTGAAACTTTCCTAACATTTTAAAACTTATATCTTTCTGCCTTTTTTTTTTTTTTTTTTTTTTTTTTTTTTTTTTTTTTTTTTTTTTTTTTTTATGCCGCTATTCTAGATGCCATATTTTTTCTCGTTTTCTTCTTCTAAACTTCTTTATCAACTGTGATGTTTAAATGTTTTAACAAGCGTTTTCATAATTTAATATTTGCAATGTAATCCTCTTTATATATAGTTTTAAAGCTCCAAATGAAAATAGACCGTAGGTTTACTTTAGTTATAGCACAAAATTATTCATTTTAAATATATTATTGAATAAATTAGTATATTCAAGTGTATGAATGACGAACAAAAAAGTAATAAGGAAAGGTTTCTGCACAAGGGATAGGGGAAAAAAAAAGCAATTAAGAGCTTGGATGTGGAGCAGCAGAGTTAGAGGGAAAAAAAGATTAATTTATGAAAATTAAAAGGGTAAAAATAAGAAGTAATATATTTCAGGAAACATCCTTTTTCATTATCATATAAAAATATCAGAAAGTACAATATATATATAAGCTCTCTAATCAGCCTCCAACTAGTCTGAGTCTCCGGATAATCCGACCCTTACAACCTGCCCGGAGGAATGAGTAAGGGACAATATTTTCGCGAATTTTTTATAGTCCAGTAAAATTGCATATTATGGTGTGAAAAAAGTCGTGTAGTTTTGATTTATTTTAACATTGTGAGGGCTGTGCTTGTGTACTCAAATCTAAAACTTAAACTACTTATAGATAGCGTCAAAGCGTCAAAACCTTCTACATTTTCTACGTTTGTCCTGAAAAAAAAAAAAAAAACTCTTTTTATATCCAAAATTAAACTAAACTAAATTTTCGACATTGGATCAGGAAATAAGATCTGTAACTGAAACGTGGATTAGGATACAAGTTTTCAAAATATCGGAATTCTCTCAAAAAGTAAAGTAAAATTGTTATTTTATTTCTTTTAAAGTCATAACTCCTATTTAATCTTTAATTTT
The DNA here is from genome assembly GCA_003667255.2 of Euschistus heros. Classification (NCBI taxonomy): domain Eukaryota; kingdom Metazoa; phylum Arthropoda; class Insecta; order Hemiptera; family Pentatomidae; genus Euschistus; species Euschistus heros. The sequence continues at coordinate 553,118 of RCWM02000418.1, read as the reverse complement.
CCTCGACATGTTTCGGAGTACACTGCTCCATCTTCAGGATAACTGTGATTTCTTTCACTTAGTCATCAAATGATCTCTTACATAATCTTCAGCAATAGAACGTAGCCATTTTTGCACATTTGGTAAAGATTAGTCAATGAACAAGCCACTAAAGAATAGAGAGGAGAAAAGAGGAATGAAAAGCTTTAAGTAATAAGATGGTAATCGCCAAAGTAAATATATATACAGTAACCGATAGAGCTCTATTCTCTGACTTATGTTTCAACAATTCAACTTTATCTTTAGCTCTGAGTCGTCATTTAGGGACAGAATTACATTTGTTCTAAGTCTAATATTGGAGAAAATGAAGATATATTTCATTATTTAGTACGTTGTAAACTCTTGGAGGGAATGAGGAAAAAATATTTTGGTGCAGTTTCTATGACTGAAATTGATATGGTCAAATACCTAAATGTTGAAGATTGGGCAGCTCTATTGAGTTACTTGAAAGACGCCTATCTACCGTTCCTTTCTTATTCAAAATTTTAATTATTAATAACCTAATAAATGATAAGAATGATATTAATTAGATATTATTAAATAGTATAATAATGGGTGGATATAGGTATACATTATTATTTGAGTTATGATTAAGATATTATTATAGGATATGTGGTAATTATGATATTATTATATTAGACGTAATTGATGTATAATAATAGATTATATAATATGTGATTAAATAGTATTGTATTGTATTTTATTGTTTGCATTGTATTGTTTGTGAAAAAATAAGTTAGTAAATTAATAAATATTTACATATTTAAAAGTAAATAAACTTTGAACACTTTTGTAAATGACATAAAATTCTGTAAATATTATTAAGAAAAGTATTTTCTATCTATCTATTTGAATTTTCATGTTTTTTTTTTGTTCTACGGTTCTAATTTCTATATTACCCCTCAAAACATTTTTTTTTTCGAAACTTCATTTTTCTTATTTTTTAAAAGCTCGTGACAGTGTGCGTAGATAGAAACATTGGAAAGGAAGAAAAATGTTACAAAAATTTTTTTTAAAAAAAAAAAAAAAAAAAAAAAAATCTGATTACTATTTGCAAACATTAATTTGTATTTTTTGATGAGTTATACAGAGATCTTCTGCGGAAGCTTTAACGATACCAAAGTCCTAGTAAAACTTTACCATTATGATACGAATTAAAAAAGTGGTTTTAATCGGTAAGGTAACATTTTATTCATAAACAATAGAATATAGTTTAGAATAGGATTGGTGAATTAATTCCAATAGAAGTGGCAATTAATTCATCAATCCTAATTGTATAGATCCTTCTATACCATTATCCGTACCTCTAGTGGATATGGTTTAATATAGCATGTATATTATAAAAGAGTTTATTAAGGATTAGGTTAATCAATCTATGGTCATACAGCTTCCTGCAACTACCCTCCACAATGGCGACTAAACTACGACCTAGGAAGCGATACCAATTTAATTACTGAATTTATACACATTTAAAGATTTACGGATATTAGCTCGGAGCGAAGGGGACGCAGGGAGGGGAGGCGGTCAGCCGGAAACGAGAAGTGGAGGGCGGACAATTATGTAAATTCCTCTTTATTAAACCCTCCGCCGGATTTAGGAGGCCAGTTCCGTCTTGAAATTATTATGATGCCGACAGTTGGAGGGAGCAATTGTTTTATATGTATATTTGATTAGAACAGTTCGGCGAGGTCATGTAGGAAGCTCCCTACTCGGGGGCAGTTAGAATTAAATATTTGCGGGGGTTAAAAGAGATGCGTTAAAACTTTTAAAGGCAGAGAGCCATTATTGCCAGAAGCCGATTAGTAGCCATGGCCCCTCATCGCCGCCGTACATGAGCCCAGTTTTACAAAGGTGAATAACATGCTAGGTTAATGAAAATTTCAAAAGGATATGGTCGCTTGTTAAAAGCTTTTTGAAACTTTTACCAGAAAGAGATTAAGGGATTTTGAAGAAAAAAAAAAAATTGAACAACAGCTGGAACTGAGCACAATAAATGAATATACGAGAGGAGAGAAAATTAAATTATTCAGTAAATAAATCCGATGAATAAAAACTCCGATTATTTTAAATTGAAAGGGCTTCTCTTGAAGTAATACAGAAATAAAGCATGTTTCTATTCTTATATCAGGAATACATTTTTATACAACAATTGAAGGTTTTGTAAATGGAGGGGTTATTTCACATTTAAAAAAAAATACAATCTAGTTCATTGGATAATGAATTTATATACAGAAGTCTAAGAAAAATCTAAATATTAAAAAAAAAAAAAAAAAAAAAAAAAAAAAAAAAAAGAGATACGGGCTATGTCTAAAATTGCGGCAAATGATACAACCCTTCCGATATTATTTAACAAGGCCCAATCAGTGCAGTTAAACACATTTTGAAAACAACAACTCGACAAACTTAGAGCGAAAAATGGACAAATTTGACAAAATACTTATGAATTTATTAAAACTTTAGACAATAGAAACGAAAAAAACAAAACAAAAACTGAAATACAAACTAACCCAATTTTTGACACAATCAGACACAAACGGATATCCAACGTCCTATTGAACGTTACAAATGGCCGCCTTCAAAGAAGGATCTCATAGACAAATGCTTTAATGAATTAGATGAATTTGTGGATCATGTTGATTATATAGAGCTCAACAATTGAACATTTTGTCTGTAATTCTATCTCTATTTGTTTATATTTATTTTTTTTCTTTTCAATCTTTTTTATAATTGTTAATATTTTTTATTTTTATTTTTATAAATTTACTTATAATCCCATTGAATAATTTTTGTTTATATTTCATATTTAATCATTATCAATTCTTATATTATTTTAAAATATTTCACATTATGTATTACTAAACATGTTAAATATTTATAAAATTTATAAATATTCAGGGTAGCTACAATGTGGAAAACAAGAAGGGCTATGTATCTTTTTCCTGCGAAAGGAAAAAAAAAAAAAAAAAAAAAAAAAAAAAAACCTTTAACATTAACTCCTCAAAACTGTCTTTTGCTGCATAACACCTTCATCCGTTAAACCCTTCAATTGCGTTTTATTTATTTAATATTTAACTACTTCTTCTTGCGTTGATAGTAGATGCGTAGATGCCCATACCTTGTGTGGGCTTTGACTTCCCGAACAATAAGCGTCTACTGGTCACAATCAAAAGCCTCCTGCTTTCTATTTGTTACTCCCAATGCGTCCATATCACTAACCATTGTTTTTAGCCAACGTCTTCTAGAAAGTCCTCTCCTTCTTGAGCCAAATATTTTCGCCAATAGCGGTTTTCTTGGGTTCTGGCCTTCCAGCATTCTCATCACGTGTCACAACCACTCTCCACGCCTTGCCTTAATAAATTGAACAATATCCACTTCCGAATACGACTCTTTCGATTCTTTATTTCTACTGATTCTCCATTCCTCTGCCTCTCAGACAACCATAGATTTTCTGCAGTATTTTTCTCCTAAATATTCTTAGATGATCATAAGTTGCAGCTGAACTAAAGACACATTTTTCCGTTGCATACTTCACAATCGGCTTTATGAGGATCTTAGTTTATATATAATTTATAGATAGTCTGATCTTAGTTATTTTAGAGAGTAAAGAAGATTTAAATATGCGCGGGTTGCCGGTCATAATACTGTTATTAATTTCACCCATAATTTTATTTTTATTATTAAGTTCAACCTCCAAAAAGGTAAATTAATTGACATTTTCAAATATGAATTCATTGATTCTTAATTCTTGGTAGGTCATATTACCTTCCTAGTTGAGGCATATATATTTTGTTTGTACTTGATTCACTTCTGTTTCCATAGCTTCACTGTTATTATGTTATTCATCATAGCAAACGTATCCTCAGGACACTTGGTATTCCTTGCTACCAAGCATTTTTCATCAGCGCAAGCACGTATGCTTTCTTAATATCTCACTTTAACTGATTGTGAGAATGCCTTCTAGTAATCTATTAAACTTGGACTTAAAAATTCATGTCATGATTATGCAAGGATTGTATAATAATTATCATATTTCACCATTATTAATGTTTTTATTTTACATATAAAGTGTCAAGACTAAAGCGACAAGAAACTGCTCGTAGTTACAGATTACTTCAACATTAACTAGACAAACGATCAAACCTCCCAATTCATTACAAAAGACTTATTTACATGACTAGAGCCCGGATTCTCGTGCAATTGCATCTTTTTATTGCAAGCTCGTAATCAGCTAGGGACAAATTATTTATACGAATTAGGATGTTTAGGCCAAATTTACCTAGTTTAATATTGCACAAAATTGCACATTTTGGGGGTTACTGCATACAATTGCACATACTGCAGTTTTAATGCATAAAATTGCACATTCTGCGGTTTTAATGCATAAAATTGCACATTTTGCAGTTTGAATGCACAAATTTCCTGCATTCAAATCGTAAATGCACAACACTTTCTTGTTTTTGAAAAATTAGCAACTTTAAGAAGAATGAATAATTTTATTTTTATATAGGTAATAATTTTTCTTTTTTAAGAGATATAAATTATTCTTAGTATAAAAAATATAAAAGATTCAAGCGTGTCAAAATGAATACGCTTCTTTAGTGTTCTTAGGAATGTTTAGATTGACTTGAGCTAGGAAACTCGGATCTCCAACTTCTAAGAAATTTTGAGTCTCTCTTGTTTTTTTTTTCAATTTCATTCACTTTTTTCATTGGAAGCTTCAATTTTTTAGTTTCCCACTTCCCTCAACGAAGTAACATTGTCTCCATTAAAATGCCTAAAATTTCCGCTAGTGTTAGTTCAAAGATACGAGGAGGGATAGGAAAATATCCGGAACTAAAATCTGATGACAAAATGGTTACATAATGGTTGATGAAACTACTGATCCTCGGGGTGAATACATTTGTACTTTAGTAATTGGTATTCTTCATCCAGAAATTTTATCAACTCCATTTTTAGTTTCTGTAAAAGAACTTGAAAAAATAAATAACCAAACTGTTTCCCGTTTCATGAATGATAGTATAATAAATTTTTTTTTAGATAATACGTTCCAAGACAAAAATTTTTTTAGTGATGCAGCTCCTTACATGATTAAAACAGGAGGCAATTTAAAAGTTTTTTATCCCAAAATGATCCATTTAACGTGCATGGCTCTGAATCGAGTTGCTGATAAGATCCGTGAAGTATTTCCAGACGTAAATCAATTTATAAATAACGGGAAAAACATTTCCCTTAAAGCACTCCATCGTTTATCAGTGTATCGAGACCAACTAGGCTGTCCTCTCCCGCCAGAATCTGTTATTACTAGTCGTAGAAGGGGATTGTGGTTGGAAGCCGCCTTGTTTTATGCGGATAATTTGATTAAATATAAGGGAGTAATTGCCGAACTCGATGAAGATGCTAAATCTGTCACTAAAGTAAAGTGAACTTTATATAAAACGTCTATAACACCTGATTTAGCGTTTATTCTTCCTCACTATAACATACTTTCCGATTCAATAAAGAAACTTGAAGAATAAAATCTTTCTATGAATACACAAATAGATATCATTGAAAAAAACGACAAGCCAACTTCAAATATTTATTACTGAAAATATACAATATATATTATATATATATATATTTATATCCCTTACTAAGGACTGGATATATATATATATATATATATATATATACATATTAGACCTATATATAATACCAATCCTTAACATTTTAAGTGTAATTTCAGATATTAGTTCTATTACTTATATAATCTTTTAATGATTTTCTTCTTGCCCATATTTTATTGATTTTCGTAAAGAGGGCTAATTACCTTGAAAACCAGTAAAATATTTACCTTAAAAGCAAGATTTTTTGCATCTTAATTAGGCCTTAATGTATCTATTTTGATGTCAATTGTATTTTTACAGTAATTATACGATTTAGAAAAACGATTACTAATGCCCAACTGAACGGCCCACAATTTTTCACTCAATGCCTCTTCAAGTGTCCCTGTAAATAAGGATCGTAATGCGTCTCATTATTTAAAATAAATTTATCGAGGTAAATGAACAATGTTAAAGATGACTAATGAAGTTGAAATCATCATCATCAAATCATCTGAATAAGTGTATTAAATTACGGTTGAATGTTATTAAAAATGCCTTAAAAATATATAGTATATAGCTTTAGTATAAAAAAAAGCAAAGCTATTCTCAGAATGCTTGTCAACAATTCGATAAGTTGTAAGTGTCAATGGGTTCATAGGTATAAAAATTCACAAATAACACTTAAACGTAAAAAACAATCCATCGTTGTATTTCCATTTATTTTTTTTATTATTTATTTTTTTTTTTATACGTCGGAAAGCATGGAATAGATTATGAAAAGAAAGCCAGCGATAAAGCGACCAGTACTTCAATGCGTGCCCTCAACAATTCAGTTAAACACACAAGCATAAAAGATTACTGGGAGGGGAAATGGAATACCAGAGTAGTTGTAAGACGGAGGGAACATCAATAACGAAAGGAACAATTGTGAGTTCCTCCTTCCTTATACCGTCGTTGGCACAAAGGCAGCTGTTCGACGAAAGAGGATCAAAGGAAAAGGAAAAGTTATATCTCATACCTATATGTTTGAAGTTAGCGATGGAATACTACTAAATAATTCCTTTGGGATGCTTAAAATAGCCATGGCACATTCACAAGAAACAATAAATATAAACCATTGACTTCGTGAGTAGTAGTCAACATGTTATACCAGTTTGATTATGTTTTATTATAGTTGGATATAATTTATATTCATGTTAAAATCCGACATTTTTATCTCTCAAGTATATAACATACCCTTACAAATGGCTATATTGATCTAATTTTATTATATTTGGTTTCTAAAATTATATCATAACATGTGCTTCATCATTTTTTATTTTTGGACAATTATGAATATTAGAATAACGTTTACATGCAAGCTGGGCAAATGCATCTCGAGGTTATCCCGGACATTTTAGTAACATCTTGATTATTGTTTATTCATTTATTTATCAGCATTCACAACCTACAAGATATATTAAAAGGTTTTCAGATGAAGTTTCGTATCAAGCAAGAGCACATATAACCCAGTCAATAAACATATTGTGGAGTGCATGAAATAAGCGATTATTTTTCACCTCAGGGCGTCTTTAGAAGTAGTTAGAAGATAAATATACTAAAAGTCCCCGTTCTTGGAGAGTGAGCTAATGGGGGGGGGGGATTGGTACCATTTTTAGGTATTTCGATTATATCTCGAAAACGCTGGACTCGAGGAGAATATGTTACCCTATTTGTCTAACTTTCAACGGTTTTCGAGATATACGTAATTGTAAATCGACAATTTTCGCAAAACATTAATTATTACCTTACTTTTTGTTAGTCATTTTTTTTCTAATGCATTCCACGATCGTTTATCGGAAATAATGTCGGAATCAAACTTGTATAGCATTAAATTTACTGTAATTTAAAAATACGTTTCGGGCACTTTAAGTGAAATAGTTTAAAAATAAAAAACACCAAAAACGGATTCTATTAATTTTTAATATATACATCTATTCTTCTCTAAGTGACCAGTCCTTGGAGAACTACGGTCTATTTAGACCTGCCCTTGGCTGCCCTTCTAGAACCTCATTCTCCTATGAGCTAAAGGTCCAAATAACGAACATTTATTGGACTCAATGTCTACATCTATTTCCACCTTGGTTTCCCTGTATCATAATTTTAAATATAATATGGTCCATACATAGCATACAGATGATTTAAAAACTCATAAATAAACTAATCAAATGTTGATCGAATATTACACGTATGTTTATACATGTTCCTAATTATAGATAAATGTATCTATTGACTATTATAAACAGTAATAAACAGTTACCCAAAATAGAATGAATATATTTATGAAATCAACATATCTAAATTTTCATGGATACGATATGGAAATTATTCTGAATTATTATCGGGAATAAGTAATATAATATTTAAATCAACAAATCAAAACTAAATTTAATAATAGCTCCCAGGAACAAATCAGATCAATTTAAAATAAATTGACAAATCCCTTAAAGCGTGCGCAATCCGACACGCTGTTAATATCGTTCTGGCACATTTGGAATATATTTATTAAATTTAGTACAGGGTAATATAGGTTACATCGTGGGGTTGGTTACGGGGTTTCTACCCTGACAGCAGAACAGCATAAAATTGAATTTGGTGGGCCTGGCAGACTTTTACATCAGTCAAATTAGCTTCCGAGCTAAAAATGCCAAGGCTAAGTGAGTTAGTGCGTTGGAGGGAGAGTCGGCTCGACAAATAGCGATCATCTCCTCAAAAACTGAAGCCAGCGGCGATAAATCTTCGGCACCCTTCGGCTGTAATTCAATTTTTTTCGCAACTATACAAGTGCTCTATGCTAATGAAAGGGCCAGTGATAACAAGAGTTTATTGATGTCGATGGATGCACTGAGGGGCGGGTTGCTGAGCGTATCTCAGCGGAGCAGTACAGCTATCGAACACTACAGCACCATTACTTCAAAGAACATTTTTATAAAGAAGTTTTATCTTTTATTTTTATGTCTATTAAGTATAAAACAGAGAGACAAACAGACAAATAATATCATTATATAGTCACCCATTTTAAATGACACATTTAAAATAATGAACTGTATTCTGGTATGTATAACAGAGACAAATTTATCTGAAAAAAAAAAAAAAAATCTGTTGAATACAGTAAAAAACTACGTAATTAAATATTAGCAGTAATATGTGATGATGCAATCATACAGTGTGTATAGTATTCTACAATTCATACAATAATGTACATTGAAAAAAAAAAGTTTGGAATTTAGTAAATAAATAAATTTTTCGTTTTATTAGATTCTAGAACAATTCATTCACGAGTCATTCATAATCTTCTATTTTTCTTAGACTTCTCAAGGAATAAAAACGAAAACACTAGCTAAACGACTCGGCTGAATTATCTAAACATCTGGACCCCCTGATGGTCCTATGTGTCAGTTAATTGGAGAAAAAGATGAAATGTGCAATGTAATAAGCTGACCAACGCACAGTTTCAGAAAATGATAGGGAGAAAAGACAAAAATTAATAACCGTTAATGATTTTAAAATAAATATTTTTGACAATTTATTTTATACATAAAACAAGGATAAAATGAATAATAGATAATCTATACAATGCAGATATAATAATAGTAAATTTAATATTTTTAATAATAATAGTTACAATATTGGAGGTAAAATCTCACACAACTCTGCAAAATCTATCTCAGGTCTCATTGTTAGTTAGCCGGAGGGACAATCTGGATGTCTTTTTAATATTGATTGAATACATTTTCAATAAGTAAACTGGCAGTCTTTCTAATACTGCTCAATATTTCATCATGAGTTGTTGCAGATGATATTGGTACAATACAATACAAATTGCATCTGTTCTCTTAGATTTATCGACATTTTTCCAAATTTGGAGAAACCAAAAATTGGTTTTATTGGATAGGTCTGAAAATAAAAATAATAAAATACTTGGAATTGGCAAATTTCGGACCGAAATTTTCGGTAGTTTATTACATTATGCTTGAGTTCAACTTAATGCTATAAAAAGCTTTAAGAAGTTTTTTGTTATGGTCCATCAATTGTGAATTACTAAAAATATCAGAGATAATGAGGAATGCCATAGAATAAATAATAAGAAAGTACATAACAATTATGAGCTATTAGTGCATAAACATGGAATAGTTTAAAATTTAACATATATGAAAATAAAAATTCACCTTTTCGACCATTGTACTTAAGAGTGTACAGCGCTGGGACCTCCTAGGTCTACTTTTTTTTTATTATTTTTTTTTCTTTTTACTATTTTTAAACAGTATACTTTTCTTTTCTTTTATATTACTTATTACTTATATTTATTTTATATATTACTTATATTTTATTTACTTTATTTTATTTTATATTACTTATATTTATTTTATATATTACTCATTTTTTATTTTATAATTTGTATTTACTATTTATTTTTTTACAAATTGTATGGATAGAATAATTTTCATCTCTATTACATATTGCTTTTGAATGAGGCGTATATTGTAATATTTTGTTTATAAAATAAATGAATCTAAAAATAAAAAAGCTAAAATAAAAACAAATTGAGTCATAAACTAAAAATCCTAGTATCCACTTCTGAATATTGTTTGTTGCATAATATAAAAGCATGGTAACCTTATGAAATGAAATTTACTTCATGCGATAAAATTTTCAACATATTTTAAAGTTTTTTTTTAATTTAACCGCTCTCTCATGCTAAGTGATACGTGAAAGTTATCCATAAGAAATGAAAATGAAAAACAAAATTAAATTAATAAATAATTAAAAAAAAACAAAAAAAAAATGGCTACTCTAGGGTTTGAGATAAAAAATTCATTAATACCAGATTGATCATAGAAACTTTGTAAACTTGTTATCAGAAATGCAATCAGAGTAACAGAGAATATTTTGATTAATCAAAAATGCTTTGGGTCAATTATTTTATTTTTTTAAATTTCCGGGTAGCCCATTATTTTTAAGGAATCTAAAATGAGTCTAAAATAGAATTTCTAAAATATTGTCAAATACTGTTATTAAAAAAGAACTAGGTGAGAATTGAGAGAATAATATATATCTTTAAAAAAAATAAAAAAAATAAAAATAAAAAATAAAAAAAAAAAAAACGAGAAGAAGTTATAAATTAAAGTTAAAAGATAAAAGAATTTCAACAAAGTCGGGTCCGATCTTGTTTGACCTAGAGATCTATGCACACGGGGGTAGTGCCTACAAGCTTCAGCTTTAATCAAATTCTTTTAGCCTTCCAGAGAAACATTTTATTTCGTTATTTATTTTTCACCCCTTCTTCTGCAAGCGACGTCTTATTTGAACCTTTTGCCTCGGGGGATTTTTATATATAATGTTGTTTTTTTTCTTTTTAAACCGGTCTTACCCCTCCATCCCCACCTAAGCCTTCTCCTTTAAGGCTCTCTCAGCGGCGTGAGAGGGGAATTTATTTAATTAATTTATAAGTGAAAGGCAAACTGCATAAACTCGAGTTTCAAATATTGATTCAAAAGATTAAATTTCTCACCCTTCCCCCTCCACCTCTACCCCCCACTACCCGAAGACTCGGCTCCTCAGTCGAATGATGAATCCGATTGGTAAAATATTGATAAGATAAATTTCTTTTGACTTCAAAGATACAAAAAGAGGAAGAATTAAGCAAATTGGAGAGCAAGCTCTTTGGCCTTTGAGTAATTTACATCGATAAAATATCCTTGTGGACAGAAAAAGAGTTCAAAGAACTGTAAATTGCGTTTCTTCATCAAGTAAAATATTTTTGCTATCTTCACAGCCGTCAGCATTACTATTGACAGATTTATTTTTATTGAGATCACAAATAATATCTAAAAAATTGTAAATTATAATAATAAAGAAATAATTATTAAAAAAGTCATTTTTTATTTGATCTGATCAAATTGTTTAATTTTACAAGTTGTCCCTCTTAAGAACAATGAGTAATATGGATATAAAAAAATAGAGAAAAATAAAAAAAAAATAGCGTAAATAAATAAAATAAATTAAGAAAGCAAATAAAAATTAAACCCAGTCACACTACAATACAATATTTAAAGGCATCCCAGGGAAAACCCGAAACGAGCTTGTCCCCCACTTACGGTAGGGCAACCCAGAACCAAAGTAATCAATGAAAGTAAAATAACCCTCAAACGGTAAGGCTATAGCCAGATTGATATTGAGTTTTGTTGCCGTGAAAACCGGTTCTTTTCCTAATCTTTATTAGACTCCATATAACTTTCAATCAAGGGTCCGTTTAAATGACTATTAAAACGTCATTACTCTTGTAAGGGGATCCGCACGTCACGCTGCATATTTATAGCTTTGTTTATAACAATTTAAATGGTTTAAGTAAATTTTATTATAAATTCTTAGCTCTCTTTAACACCATATCTTTCTAACCTCTCCTGAATTGCACACGCCACCTATCGGCCTATTTTCTAACTTCACTGCGCATCAAATATTTATAGCTTTTTTAACTACAATTTAATTTAATTATGTAAATTTTAATATCGCTAAACCTTTCTTGAACTATTGAGATGATGAGTTTTTGCGTTTAGCGATTACAAACGAAAAATGGTTTGTCCTTTTATATAATAGTATAGATAAATTTTATTGGCTCAAATAAAAAAAAAAAAAAGTAAACAAATTAGGATCAGGAAGGAGTTTGTGATTTTCGTCCCAATACAAGAAAAAGGACCAGTAAATTGTTGGGAGACCCGAACATGAATTTAGTAGGGACGAAATTTGAGATACCCTCGGGAAATGCGGTAGTCGAGAGTTGTATATCGGCACACTAGACTAGGCGCTGTATATAGAAGGGCTTTAGCCGGAGTGTATATATTTAGGGTGCTGCGATAACCCTTCCACGGTCGAATGACGGCTCCCTAGGGATTTCGGATCAGCACATTTGTTCGGCCTCAGCCAATGATTTCCACCGGGAGCCGTCACGTCACGATTGTAGCCGCTCGCTGCCACCGGGCCGTGTTGATGCCTCTCTCCGCCGATTGATATTGAGATCGGAAACCAATGTCTCTGGCCTCGATCTGCATCCGACCACTAGCTCTTATGGCGACCCCCTTCTAGTGGGAATACCAGCTTTCACTTTTTCCTTTGCCTCGATAATTTGTTTTTTATAACCATAAAAACAATCAAAAGTTAAACAATTTTATATTTTCTTGAACCTACAAACAAAAATAAGTAAATAAATAAATATGGATATATTTCTTGACTGTTAATGTTCAAAAAATCCTTAATGCTCCCTACTCTGTCACAAATAAACTTATCCATAAAGACCTCAATGTTACGTATGTTGCTGATTTAGCCCAAAACAGATACCTATCCTTTCATACTAAACTCCATAACCATTCCAATCCACTAGTCTCTCAACTTGCTTCCCATTCTATTCCTGAAAACCCTCCGAGGCGTCTGAAAAGAAGATGGTCTCGGGACCTTCTCAAATAGAACTTTTATTGAAGTTCTAACAATGGGTAGTTGCTTGTCATTATCACATGTTTATATGTTTTTTTATGTACAGTTGTTAATTTCAATAAATAGATATTTTAAAAAAAATTCATGATAATATATAGAAGTTCTTACTGATTAGTTGGTGTTTCACCTAGTTTCCGTCAATTATGTTCGCACCTTGGGTTATATATATCCACAGAACTCGATTTAAAACAATCATAGATGATATTATTTAAAACGATTGTCGATAACGTATTTAACCTTACGTTGGATTTTTAATAACATATTCTTTTACCCTGTAGTGAATCTAGCTGGTGACGCTTTTTTGTTTGATTTTTCGTTAAATAGTTGTTGTTATACGCTTTTACACGCAATTTACACTAAGGAAATATTTTTATGTATATAAAATATAACGTCACTAAAGAAGGTTCGCTTCAAAAAATTGGCAATCGATCGTTAGAAAGTTATTGTGCATTGGTCTTCCATTGAATAAATGTGTAATATCCATTTACTATAATTAACTAATTATTGCTTCGTTATTAAAAAGGAAATAAGTGAGAAATGTCTTTGTATTTGTATTATAAATAAAAGATCTATTTAAAATATACATTTAAATTAAATGTCATATGTTGACAAACTACTTAAAGAATTGATGATCTACAGAGCACAATGAACATGCTCACTTATTAAAAATAGTTACCTAGGTGCATGCCTATAAAAGATATAAAATTAAAAAAGATTTTTTTTTTTTCTCAAAAATAAACATATTCCCTTTTACTTACTGAAGTATGCTGAATCCTGAGAGGAAAATGAGTGTGTTAAGATAAAGAACAATTTGTGTTGAGTTTTATTTAAACGATTCCTGTTAATCCCCTGATCAAAACTTTTGAGTTTTACTATATTGAATCTAGGAAATATTAAGGACATTATTGAAAAAATTTGTTCCTTAGCGAAACACATGTCTCCCTAGACGTTTTTTTTTTTTTTTTTTCTTTTTTGTAGTGTCTAACTCTTATTTTTTTTGTTTAAATGATCTTTGAATAAATTTAAAACTCTCAATAGAAAAACAACCACGGACAAGTTCATCATTGATTCCTCATCAATAACTGTTTATATTCGTTTCCACTCCTCCAAGTAGTTTATGACAGGTAGGGAAAGAAAATCAGGAAAGAATAGATTTACATAATCCGCACCTATACTACTAAAGAGTATACCTATACTAAAGAGTAAAGGTGATTGGTTGCTATGTTTATCGCTTCCTTTGAACTTTCAAACCATTCTTCGAGGCTTTTGATGTGCATTTGCAGAGCTGGGGAGGACTGGTTAGATTCCTTCGTATTATCCGTACCTTAATTAGAGAGACAAAGACCACTCTGTACTCCAACATATTTGATACGCTTCGTTATGTACTTCTGCCTAAGCAGATATCTCTCACTTTCTTCTTGTTTGCAGTGTGGTTTCTACGGCACAAAAAGAAAAGACAAATTCTTTTATGTAGCAATTAGTTATGAACCATAAAGAACATTTGCTAAAGAATGAAAATAAAAATATCGTTGAGGAAATTCGTTGTATTACTTTTTAGACAAGGATATTACAACAAACTTGCCTAAATTCTTTTTAGGCAAGAAGATTTACTAAAACATTTGATATTAACCAAGTTTATATTTAAAAAAAGATAACAGAAACTGAGAATTTTTCGAATTCGAGAATTTTATTCTAAACAAAAAAAGCAAAAAATTACTATACACTATCTAAAATTTTCCTTTACAGAGCTAGAAAACAAAAGTACATAAATTAAATTTGAAACTAAAACAAATAAGGCAATGCCTTGCATCGAGAGTACTCATTGGTATTTTATATTTTTAAAAGAAACTCAAAAAAAGTATTATGTTAAATATTCTTTTCAGACCTATTGGGAGATCACTGGAAATCGAATAGGAAACAGAGCTAGAAACTAGATGAAATAAGTGGTTATGGAGTCGATATCTATAAAAAAAAATATTATTGTTCAGTTTATTATGAAAAAATTCATATTATATTTGTCACATTCAAGATATTTAATTGTAGTATATTTATTTTAGTATATTTAACTGTAGTATATTTAAGATATTAATTTAGCATATTTTATTGAATTATAATTAATTATTAGTATATTTATTATAGTATATTATTGTTGATTAACAGTTAATTGATTTCAAGTTATTACTTATTAGGCCACTAGTTGATAGTCAATAATTCACAGCATACTTGTCATCAGCATGCTTGGTGGGAGACAGTCCTTGCTTTAGGTTTAATCAATCAAATATAAAAGTCTCTCAGGGTGCGATTTTGAGAAACACCTGCAAATTGTGTAAAGTAGGATGAGCGGCTAAAATTACGGCAGTATGTATAAAAAAGAAACAAATCCAAAACTGGTGTAACAATGTTAGAAATGTATTATGGAGGATACTAAAAAAACTGGGTTTTGACTAATGTAATAGAAAAAAATAACAAATCTTACAAAAAGTAAAATAAGTTCAATTATGTGTGTTTCATTTACTCGCACATACACATGAATGTTTGTCAGTGTTTCTTATGATGCTATATAGGCCATCAGAGATCCAGTGATAGTGAGCATGTAAATTAAAAAAGAAAAAAGTTGGGTTGGGATTAGAACATTTCAGTGTTTACAACCTAGTTCTAATGTATTTCCTCAAACACAATGAGAGTTCAAAATCTTGGATTTCCTAAATAGATTGGATTTCAACTCTTTTGTCGGCCCACATAATAAAAAATATATAATTATTTTGGTGGTATACCATAAGGTACAAACCAAAGCATCGAAAATAGAAATAAACACATTCAATGAGACTGAAAAAACTTTCAGGGTGAATTTAAAATTCAATAAGATTTTAATCAGGTCGTTCCTTGTTATTAATTAATTAATAGGATCATAAGAAGTAATGACTGTAATTAAAAAATAAATTCTGATTTCAGACTTCACTACACCAATCATCAGTCCTGAAGCAAACGTAAAAAATCAAGAACGAAAAATGCGTCACATTCGATACTCTGCATTTGTATGCAAGATATTTGCGCTTTCGGGCGTGTTTGTGTGTGTTAAGCCAGTAGGGTAAGTGATATTATTGAATAATTCACAAATAGAATTTTAAACATACTCAATAAGAACTTAATACTCAATATTTTATCAGAATAAATTGCAGATAAACTGAGTTAATTTTAACTTTGCTGTTTATTAATAATTGATACATATTTTAATTATTAGCTTACAAATTAAAATTGGATTTTAATTGAAATCTAAATAATTTCTGTGAAACCTTTTTCAGAACTACTAATTACCAAATCTTCTTGGAATAAGAATTTTATTAAACATTTTCAGCTGATTTAAAAATTAATTCGTAGAAAAAGAAATATGATTGGATAAAAGTCTTGTTACTTTGCACAACGTATTATTACATTTGTATCATTATTGGTTTTTATACTTATAGCAATATATAAAAATGAATGTTTAAGATGAACTACTGCCTAGCCGTATTAATATTGGTTGAGAAACTCAATCAGCAGTATTCCTTGTTCTTGCAGGGGTTTGCTGTACACTGAAGGGGAGGGTAAAGTGTAAAACATTGCAGAAACTTTCATTAGAGCTCGTTTAGTAGGCAGTTTAAAGACAAGCTCAAGTGGTTGAACACTGTGTAACCCCCTTTAAAACCCAATATAATTTTATCTAATGTTCGAAATTCCGTTAATTCTCTAAGAGTCTACCGCCCCTAAAACAACTTGGAAAAGTGAAGGAAGCCTTAATTACAAGGTTGGTTGAGATGCTCCAGTCAGCGATTTAATTTTGACTCGAGGATCTTAGGGTTTTAATGAAGGAGCTAGGGGATGCTGGTGGTGAAGGGTTGTAGCTCCCTGATTACCGAGCGCAACCCCTCGGTGAACGGCTCAATCCAAACGTTTTTTGGCGGGGGCGGGACCTGTCACACTGCAAACACGTCACATCTAATGGCGGGATCCGTCTTGTGTTTGCCGTTGTATCTCGTTACCGGCTCGATACCCGTCACTCATCCCCTCCCCGAGGATCGGCCTAAACAATGGCGTCCGACAAAGGACCGTCCCTCAAGATAAACACATTTTATTATCCTATCGTCACCCTCTTTTAAAAGAAAATCGGGGAGTTAATTGAAATTTCCCCCGCAAGGAATTGGAGATGCATTCCTTGTTTAAGTCCAGAATCAATCTCGCAAACCGATCTTCATCTTATCTTGGGGGAGGCACCCCAACGCATTTAGATTAAAATAAAATAATTGATTCCATTTAAATTGTCTGTTTGATTGAAATCAGTAACAGGCAGTGTTCTAATAAAAGATCAACAACAAAAATTCTTTGTTTGGCCTCAAGCTGTTGTAGATAAACAAATTATTAGCTGACGAGTAGATAAAAAATTAATCATTAGATAAAAGTTACAAATTAATGCATTTTCTTTCTTTGTTCATTATATTTTAAATGATGTTTCATATTATTTAAAATATCATTAAATAATGTTTTTAAAAGCATAATAACATAAGCATAAGCATACCATTATAACATTTCATAATAACATACCAGACATAGAAGACAAGAAACTGCTCGTCGTTTCCGACTATTCAAACATATACTGGACATGCATTCAAAGTTATCAATAAATTACAAAAAACTTATTTACATTACTGTTTTTAAACCCATTTGGTCATACGGAGTTGACCTCTAGGCTCCAATAAGCCTTTCAATTCTTCTCGTATCAAATCCTTACAATGCAAAATGTAGCTAACAAACTTATCCATAAACATCTTGATGTTTTATATTTTGCTGTTTCGGCCCAAACCAAACAGCTATCCTTTCATAGCAAACTCCATACCCACTCGAATCCAGTCGCCTCCCAACTTGCCATGTATTGTAGAGCTACTTATGGGCTCTACAATAATTTTTTTAAATAATATTTCTATAAAAAAAGTATATGTGCATAGTTGTTTTGTAATCCTGTGGGTTCAATTACCATCTGGGTCAGTTAAGATTTATTTCGGAGAAAATGAATATTACACTTCCACTTTAGTTAGTACTGTTTAAAGCCGTCATGGGTTGGCGAAAAGAACCAATAGGCTAACAAACGGTTTGTTTACCTTTCCTGATACTAATAGAAACATCAACTTACAATTGGGAATTATCAAAAAAAAAGTTCACCTACATAATTTTCCAAGAAATAAAAAATAAAAAACCATGGTTTCCTTTCTTGGAACTCGTTAAAGAAATGGTATAATGTTAAATGACGTTCTCTTTGTATTACCATTCCTAGAATTTCTTATTTGAGTTTACATTATCTTCCAACCTACTCTTTTATTTTTATAGGGGTTTAGTTTGGTAAACTAAAGTACTAGTAATAGTGAAAATATCTAGACAGTCAGCTAATCGTAAAATACCAATAACATTAGAAAAAAAACCATAGAATTGAAATCAGTCGGGAAAACAATTTTTCCTCTTCTTCTCAAGTGATTGATCCTTGCAACTGAAGTAAGCACATTATATCTTTTCATAAGTAGCACACGATAGCACTTGACTATTTTCAATGTGTTTTATATCAATTGAAGGGAGGGGAACACAAAGTAAGTTTTTCCAAAATTTTTACCGCATGAAATCAGGCCTTAACTTATACAATTTTGGACACCTAAATTTTATTAAGTTATTGCCTGTAATTTTGTCAGCATTAAAATCACTTCATTTCAAGATCAATATTTCTGTAGCATTCCCGGACTGTTACTTGAACAGAACTCATGTTAGAGCCATATTGAATGAAAAAAAAATAATTGCAGACCATTTAAGTTTATGACAACGAGCTGTGATGGTGCGATAGAAAGCGGCATCTGCCGGACCATTAAACAGGATTGGGCCGATATATGGTAATGGAATTCCCTGGCCGGATAGAAAATCCGATTATGTTTCGGTCGACCGGAGAGTGGCAGACCGCTGCTAGATCATAGCTATGCGACAGTTAGATATTTTTATTGGCAACAGTTATATACTTCTGCTCCGCAATTTTTTTTTTTTTTCGGCCAACTTTGATATTTTTAACGTGGACTAACCTAATTATAGATCACATACAAGTTTTAAAAATACCTCACATTAGTTGTTTTTTTTCTGTTGAATCATAATGTACTTGAAGTAGTGCAGGAAGGATAGATTATCCTATCTTCTTAGGTACGTATCAATATGTTTAATTTTTGTTTCACTATAATTTAGAATGACCACCATTTTTGTTTTGTGTTCAGTAACCGCTGAAACTACTGAACCAAACTGTACCAAATTTTAACTATAAAACCTTCATTGTTTAACAAAGGTTCAGCAATAATAAAATTTGCTTATTTTCATTTACATTTCCATTAAAAATGCGATAAATATGTGGATTCCGATGAAGTTTGAAAATTGACCGATTGGTGGCGGGCACCTTTTTCCAAAATTTGCAAAAATAGGTTATAATGGTGCGGTGTTGTCTATAGTTTGAAATTTGTAACAAAATTTACTTATTTTTCATTGAAATCTTATTAAAAAGAGATAAACTTGTGGTACGACATTCGGATTTTAAAAATCAACAAATGCATATTTATCTTACTTCCCAAATAAATGATTAAGTCGAATTTTGACCAAAATGAATTAAGTGATGGATAAGAATCGTGGAGGTTTTATTCATACTGAATAAGTGTTAAAGTAAGATGTTCATTTTAAAACATTCATTCTTTTAAAATGAACATCTTTCTGAAACAGTTATTCACAATGAAGAAAAACCTTCACGACTCTTTTTAGCAACTTAACTCATTTTGATCGAAATTCGTCTTAACCTCTTATTAACGGAGATGACAGATATACATATATGTATTACCTACTCCTAAGATAAAAAAAATTAAAAATTAGATGTCGAATTATGTTTTTAAGTGATCTTCAACCACTTAATATAGCACCAGTTTTTTTTTGTTTTTTTCTGTAACTATTTATTAATATTTACAACTGTATGCAATATACAAAGTATGCAATGTATGAATGCAAAGTGATCATAATGGCAAGTAAATAACTTGTGATGAACTACTGACTAGTAGCACTTCAATAAAAGTTCTATACTAGGAGGTCTCATACCATCTTCTTTTCAAACGCCTCAGAGGGTCATGGGGAATCAAGTATGAAACAAGTTGGAAGAATAATGGATTCGAGTGGGAGAGGAGTTTACTATAAAATGTATGCTATCTGGTTTGGGCTAATTCAGCAACATACGGAACATTAAGGTCTTTATAGATAAGTTTGTGATAAAGTAAAGAGTACAAAGGACATTTCGAAGGATTCTGGAAAGTAAGGATTGGATACGAGTAGACTCGGAAGGTTTAGTGGAGCCCCAAACCTTAACTCCGTATGTCCAAATAGATCTAGTAACTGTCATGTAAATGAGTCTTTTGTAATTTATTAATTCTTTTTTACAAAATACAAACAAATTGATAATAAACTACTTTTGTGTTATAATACAAAATCAACTTTTATGAAATAACTTAATGGTGTAAAAAGATATTTACACTACTCTAATTTATGTACTTTTTTGCAATTTATGAAAGTTAATTTTTTAGTCTTCAAGAAATATTTGTTTTGTCCGTTTGCGATTGTATCGTTTTAGAGTTTTCTGGTTATACTTTCCAAAATTGGATATTTGGGTTTTCAGATATAGCAGTTGATATGAAAAATGAGTTTGAGACTGAATGTGTTCGATTATGGGTAGAGATCAGTGAGTATGGCGGATATTCTTGTGTATCTGGAGTAATTGTTTATGAATAATATGAATTGTTTCCTATGTGCATGCTTTCTAGCATAAAAGAATCTTGTTTATAAATAAATAAAACTTCTTTCATTAGTTTAGATTCTCTTCATTTATCCGTTAAAATTCTTCATTACTTGAATAGTAAAGAGTGGACTAAGTCGCGATGGGGAATGCTAGTTAGTTTACATCTGTGCATCAAAGTGCAGATGTTTTGAATTTTTGTATGTTCATAGTACTTATGATGAATGTTTAGTTATCGAAACTAGTCTTTGAATGAAGCAATAGAAGTGGCAGATAACTCATCAATTCAAATTCTATACGCATAATGGATCAGTAACCATATACAAGGATAAGTAACCATCATGCATACCTCAATAAATGTGATCTAAGGCAGTATTTACATTCATCTAAAGTTAAAGATACATATAAATAAATAATAGTTATCTTAGTAAAATCAACACGCAAAGTGTTTTATGCTTACAGCACGTACCTATCTGTGTCCCACTCTCTTCTCCCGGAACGGTATTATGGGTTATTAAACGGCCTCAGTAAGTAGCTGCGTAGGGATGTAATGGGCGGGTAAGGGTTGGTAGACTATCTCCTATCTCCGCCTTAGGAGCTGTTTGTACATTAGGTGCTTTTTAATGTGAGCAGCCCCTTATCAATAGCCTCCACGTCGACCAGTTTAAGGGTTGACTTTAGGATTACGCACGGCTCGAGACTTTATTGTTTTCCTTTATTATTATCTCAGGCAAAATTAATTGCTGGTTTAAGGAAACACTCTATGACTCACAGTATGATAAAAAAGAAAACTAGGTTGAAGGATATATAGAAATACATAACAATTAAAAAATATTATTATTATTCGTAAAGTTAATTTAAAAAAAAAAATACAAATAAAAAACCAACTTCAAGATTTATTTGTTTAACCAACGCCCGTCTGTAGCAGTTCAGCCATCCGACGACGAGCCACTCGTTAACGAAATATGATGTATTCATTAGGGTCGGTGAGAGCAGCGCAAACCCTCAGGTGATCTCCGTCAATGCATCCGAGGTTGCATAACGAGCAAGAGTCACTGTCAGCAATACCAATGGGCTTGCAAGTAGTCGTGTCCAGTATTTATTCAAAATCGGGCAACGGCTTCGGCTCTCTCGAGGTTTCTTGGGATTGGCCCTACCCTGGCAGGTTCCTCCAATTTTTTGCCAGTGCTTGATGTCATCAGGGTCATATTGTTAAGCTACTGACCGTGGCGTCTATCAGGTTTCTGGCTTTTTTGAAAGTGAGTGGCACGGTAGGCTGGTCTGACTCTGCTCCCTGCTTAGCCTTGACGTCAGATTTCTCATTACCATGGAGCCCCACGTGGCTGGGTACCCATTGTAGGTAGACGACCCACCCAGTCAAAATGAGTTCTGCAATTTCTCTAAACTAAAAAGAAAAAAATAAATTTTAATTACTTCGAAACAAATAGCATTAAAAGACAATCAACAAAGTATGAAGCTGTCCTTGGCCTGCTCATTTTACGGGATATGATTTACCGATAAAAAAATAATAATAAAAAAAATTAATTGATAATTGAATTAGTAAACTATAATAAAATAAAAATTAACTTCCCTTTATTGTTAACTTAAAGGCCTGAGATCTTACACCAAACCTGCTAGAATTTCTCTGAACCGAACAATTCTAACAATGACAGACTATCCTGCGACCGATTAAAATCGTTGAGCCTGAAAGATTTTGAAATGTTATTCTTAAGGACGAAACTAATTTGTCAGGAAAGAGAGCAGCCAAGGATGTCCTTAGACCGCCGAAAATCGCCAATTCCTGACAGACCTCTAACATATACCAATAAACCAGTATACTTTTGGTTTATTGGTATATGTTAGAGGTTGACCGGTTTATGTTACTAAAAATCATTTTTATAAATCAAAATATACTTCATTCATCTCAATTGGTTTCTTGAGTGAAGACTCTTCTGAATAGAATTTCAAATCCTTATTTTAATCTATTTCTGATTTCTATCAATTTGTGATAAAAGAAACCTAAACGTTTTCAAGCATTTATGTGATTAAGCTCGCAGAATATCGTTATCGTGGGAGAAAGTCATGCAACTATAATACTGAAGAGGTAATTAACATTTTGATTTAGGAAAGGAATAGTACATATTGACACCCACACGATGTTGATCATAACTGTGTTTTAAGAAATGTAGCAGAAGATAACATATTTCCCCCATCTTTTCGTAAAAATACTTGAGATCACTACAGCAGAAGAAATCAGACAGATTTTCTTGAAAGAGGAGCTTTTAGGGGTTGGGGTTTGAAGTGGAGAAGGAAGATTCTGATAACTGGAAAACCAGGCTCTGTAAAAGGTTTCCTCAAACTGTGCTTATATAACATATTTCATGACCAAATACTAAGAATGAATTATAATTTAATATTATTTACAAATCTATTATGTTGTCCGAAAATTATGCAGGTTCATAAGATTAAAATAAATAAATTGTTTAAAACATTTTTTCAAAGAAAAATAATCTTCATTATTTACAATAATTTGTGCTAACTTATAACTGTTCTTTGACCTGAGAATAGAAAGTTTGGGTATTTGACAAGAACAAATCATAAAAACACATTTTATATAAAATTCTTATATCTGTTTAAAATGGTTTTGTGTTCAAGATATATGGTAATGGGTAGGCGAGAGGTATGAAGAGTAGGATAGATAAGGCAGAGTCTCAAAGAATTTTGGTGAGGTGATATTTTAGACCTAATTGTCGTGTAGCAGAAAAAGTCCTTCCCGATTTTTAGAAAATTTTGCATTGCTTCTCATTTGTACAACTACTGTCTAGAAAGTTTGGATCGATCGTAAGGAATCAAATTTCCATCCCAAGTGACTATCCTTTCTCGTCAAAAAGTTTCATTTATGTTTTGGCGTAGATATGCAACTTCATAACGCAAAGTTATTTGGCGGTTAACACGTGAGACACTAAACCTTTTCGGTTGGCTTTAGATGGTCAATGACGTTCATTCACTGAGAAATTTCCCGCAAGTTATCCATCAACTGCAACTGCAAGTTTTTCTGAGGTTTTCATCTGAGTGTTTGAAAAACTCTCAGAACATCTGCTTCCTACAGAATCCTTCCACGATTTTCTTTGTCATGGCTGAATTCTTCCAATAACGATATTTTAAACAGACGTTGAACTGCGCATTCACTCACACTGATATCAACTCGGGCATTGCTATGGTTTGTTGTTTCTGGTCGTTTGAGACATCCAAACAAAAAAGAAATCCGACAATAGAGGTGATTCAATGTAATCTGTGTTATATTTGGACACTGTAAGCGCCAGAATAATTTTTTCTTATCAAGCTGAAATAATCGAAAAAACGCCTTTGGATAAAAAACGTGATTTTTCACCAGATTTATATATTTGTAAACACGCATATTGTGTGGAACCTGCGCCAGAACATCTTGCAACACTTGCTGTAACTTAATAATGAGCTCATAAATTGTTCGTAGTACACAAAAAACTACAACGCCCACCCTTTGCGATATGGGCGTTCGCAGATGTTCAACACAATGCAGAGCCCGATTGATGTGCAAATGTTCTGTATGACTTCCCGATGTTGGGGGATGTGACATCACAATAGCTGAAGCCTGCCTTAAGTCTCAGCTCATTTATATTACAATTACTTTATTTACTACTGAGAAAATTTTTGGTATTAGAGATATACTTTTGAAGCAACTGGTAAATATTATATTGGTTCTAAATGGAAAATGCATGTGCGGGGGATGTATATGATTTCTAAATTAATACGATACGCTTTTGAAATTGGATATTACTTGTACAAAATTATTTCTTATCTATATCGCTTGCAATATTTTAGAAATTACAATAAAATATATAATAAATGTTATGAAAGTGAATTACCTGTATTGCAAAGAAACTGTGATTTCCTCTTACCTGCAACACATTTCATTGAGTTTAGATTAGTTTTCATAAACAGACAAAACTTAATCATAAATATTTATTAATTTATTTCATGTCCATAAAAAAATAAAATAACACTATAAATATAACGATACAATGTGTATATATACACGTATATACAAATTTTATCGTTCATTCTTCTTACAAAATACTTTGTATTGCAATAATAGAGCATATGAAGTTTAGTTTGTATAAATTAGATTCAAAAAAGAGATAGTTGTTTCAAGTAAAATAATGACTGGAATTATATTATTATTTTTTTGGTCAGTATAGAAGGCGTCTTATTACTCGTTAATCAATTCTTTTGAATTTTAAAAGAATTATTTTAACTATAAACTCCATATGTGCAACAAAAAAAAAAAAAAAAAAAAAAAAAAAAGAAAAATAATAATAAAAAAGAAACATATAAAAATAATTAAAAATATGAAACAAAAAGCTTACCACATAATCTATATATATATATATAAAAATGAATGTGTGTATGTCTGTACTCGATAGATTCAAAAACCGTACATCCAATCGCCGTGAAAATTTGGGAAATTATTAGGTATATCCCCGGGAAGGTTTTTAAAAAAATTTTAAAATCAGAGTTGGGGTTCTAGGTGTATGTAAATATCAAAATAACATTTATTTTTTATAAATACTACTTTATTGCAGGTGTTTGTAAGCAATTATCAATAAAACGTATGTTCTAAATTAATCTATATCTAAGTTAGTCACTCTGTCATTAACTTTTATAGTTAGATAGAAATTAAAATCCAACCAAATGAAATCAATAAAATTATTTTTGGTGCACTAAACATTATTGCCTTACCAAATTACCGATTATTTTTTGATATTGAGTTTAAAAAATGGGTGACCTAACCATAGCATTTGATGAAGGTTTTAAGAAGACTAATATTTCAATGATTTCAAATTAATTTTAACGTTTCAGGTTTATTCAATAAATTGTACCATTTGTTGTGTGAAAGATCAGTAATATTACCAACAAATACTATAGCAGAGAATATTAACAACATTATTATTGAAAAAGTAAATTGTGACATAGAGAATATCTCTATTGATAGGGTTGTAGGCACTGATAATGCAGTCCATTATCCGCCAGAGTTACTTCCTAAAACGTCTCTGTCCATCTAAATTACCAACTCATAGATTAGACTTAAGGATTGAATATCCAATAATGCTTTTGGGTAAATCATTGCAATAATACCGGGTTGCAGCTTTGAGTGAAAATATCTAGAAATATTGAGAGAAAATAATTCTCAACTGCATTGTAAGATTTTTATTGTTAAAAAATAAAACTTCTGTTATTAGTTAAACCTATCTAAGTTCGTTACTTATAAGAGCGGGCGAAGCCGTGACGGGATGCTAGTTTATTTTTTATAATTTGATGTTGTCAAATTTATCTGATTGATCAGGCAATTAATTCTATTTTACCTGACAACATAACTTTACAGTATAATCTAGGTATTGGTTTACTATTTGTTTACTTTGAACTTTGTAATTTCTTGAATTTTACAAGAATTTGCAATATTCTTGAATTGTAGTGTCACAACAGAAGTGAATTTTGCATGGTAAATCTATTGCACAAATGATTTTTTTATAAATAGCTAGTCTGACGATTTGATTGATTTGGGACTCAATTAAATTAGTGATTTATCTAAGAGCGTAAAGTTAACGTAAAAACAAATGGGCGCAATTAAAAAAGAAGTTAGGAAAGCTTAACTACATAATAAACATTATTAATTCGATAAATGAGAAAGAAGGGATGTTATATGACATCTTTAAAAATAATTTTTTAATTAATTAATAAAATCAAACTGCTTTCCTCTTTGCCCTGGATAAACTATGGAACCATAGTTATTATAGTAATTGCAAGATTACATACAATTTAATTACTTCATTGTTTTTCAGAAAAATATTGCGAGCCATTTCAAATAATTATTTTAATGAAACTACAACCATTTTTCTTAAACATATTTCCTAATAAGGAAAGTGAGTTTCTTATGAGGAAAATTCTGCTGATTTTCGATTTATGTTATTAAAAGGCGTTGGTAAATTTATCAGTTTTCTCATATTTTAGATGTTCTATTTCCAATACCTCGCTTAGATCCCCGGATGGGCATGGTGGTCAGCTAGGAGAAGCTTAGAGAATTCTAGGCGAGGTAGTTAGTGATTAAGGCTAGCAGTTGGCTCATCTTAATTAGAGCGAGTCATTAGTGCCGGAGATAGGCCCGCTTCACGGCTCCACCACTACCCAATTCCAACAATCCTACTACGACTCAATCTTAATTTGATACATATATATATATATATATATATATATATATATATATATATATATATATATATATATATATATATATATTAAATATACAATATATCATTCTACAATTCTATACCTCAGAACCAGAAGAGCTAGGTCCAAATTTTACAATTTTCAGATGAATGCATTATTGTATGTATAATTTTATATTACATTAAGCCATAAGTACTGAAGCCCCTTGAAAAATCTCCTTTTCTAATTTCTAAGGTTTGTAAGAACGCAAGTCTTTAGCTATGATTGAGGGAGACCGAAGTAAGTTCAGTTACGTTATTCTCCTGAAAAGTTAGCCTAGTGCGAAATCATGAGGTTAATTTTCCACCAATTTTAGTCATACCTTTGAATTCTTAAAATGCAGTGTAAGTATCGTTAAGGCTTCGATTAAGGAGGCGTTCGTTGATTCACCAAGTGTTTTATCAAAAAATTGATAAGTGGAGCTAGCTTACTTTTGCAACAAACCATTGAATTGAAAATCGGTTAAAAAATAAATAAAGTTATTCGGAAAAGATTTTAATTGGAGGTAGGTAGTTGTTTTTAGATACTCAACATCTATAGTCTTCAATGAACTGTTCGTTAGTTTTTGTTTTATAAATAATTTAGAAGAAATTATTTTTTACTAGAAATCTAATAAGTTTATCGATATTAGGTTTCCTATCTCCAGATTGACGAGAGTTGTTATTAGAATTCAGACAAGATGTCTAATTGTTACAAACTCTCGAAAGATTAACATTTCAGTAGGGCTTCACCCATTATAAGATAGCCAAGTATAAGGTGAATATGGCCTATAAGTACATTTGAAAAATGTGACTGATAAAGATTATAATAATATTTCAATAACTCATAAAGAAAGTACCGACTGGTATCACTTCTATGTTCCACGTTAGAACGTGTAATATAATAAGAAACAAACCAGGAGACTAATGGATTTGCAAGTGGGTCGTTTTCAAATAAAATGGCAACCACTATGGTAACGTGTGTTAAAATTTTTGTAAAATGCATTAATTTATGGTTCCATTTGTTAAATTTATGGTAAAAAAAAGAATAATTATTAAATAAATACTTTTTTTTTCTCTTAATATATACATATACAATGGAAAAGACTGTGATTGCTAGAAATGAAAATTAGGTCCTAGCATTTTGTAATGTTGTTGATAAAACATATCATAAATACTTTTAATTTTGTTTTTTTAAGAATTTTTCTTAAAATGCAATTTTTCCACATGTTTCTCTGACTTACCATTAAGCGTGAATATATTTTTGACGTACGTTACCAACAATTAAAAATAAATAAATTAATCAGTTAATAAAAATTTTTTGGTAAGGAAGGATTACTGAAAGGGTCTAGACAATCTTAACAGATGTTAATAACTTTGGGGGGAGGGGGGGGGAGCAATAATAAAATCCATAAAGGTTCTAACAAAGTGAAAAAAAAAAAATTGGTAAAGTACGTTAAATTTTTTGGAAATTTTTTTTTCACACAAAATTTATCTTCCTGGGAAATCACTTTTAATTAGCAATCTTTAGAATCCTTTACCAAAAGCTAAATAAAAATCATAATGCTGACACGTTACAAACCTGATTACATATGTCAAATTATTAACGGTTTTATTTATTTTAAAACTCATTAAAAATCAAAGAAGCTGAAATTTGATGAACCAACTCAGGTATATATTCTCAAGTAGTTTGGCAACATCATGGTACGCCACAGAACATAAATAAGTAACCTTATTTTTTTTTGTGAATTTTTGGGTTTTCTGGAAAGCTAAATTGCCATTTTATTTGAAAATGACCCAAATGAGATTATCATAAGGGTTGGGCTAAATAAGCAACATATGGCATATTCCCATCATTATGGATAAGTTTAAGTAAGACGAAAAGAAGAAGCATTGAGAATTTTACGAAGGATTTTAGATTATAAAAATAAGTTACGATGCATATTGGATTGTTTATTGAAGCCCCAAAGTCCTATTCCATAACTTTAAATATGTTTAATTACTGTCATGCGAATGTTTGTTTTGTAATTAATTGGAAGAATCCGTCAATTAATGTTGAAGTAATATAAAATGAATGGATCCCAAATAAAATTGTATTAAATGTTATCGAAGATAAGGAACTTTTGCGACAAAGGGGTTAAAGGTTATACAATGAGAACTGTTTCAATTTATTTTAGTTCTTCTATTTGACACCATTCTTGAAAGTTCATGTTATAAGATTAGGTTGATTGGGATAAAAAACAAGAATCATTAATCATGGTTAACACAAGTGTGTCATCAGCATAAATAGTGTATAAAGAATGGGACCTAAGATATTTATTACCTTGAGGTATACCGGCATGTTTAGTAAAGAGGGATGAATTGGCAAAATTATGACTGTTCTTCAATATTTTTAGACCAGAAAATCCATTAGTTCCTAGGAAAATTTTTCTAACGTCAAATTGAGAAAGAATGTTTTTGTTAAATCCATGGGTTTTATAACGCTAAACGTTAATCTTTTTGTAACAATATATATATATATATATATATAATATATTATTTTTTTTTTTTTTTTTTTTTATATTTTTTTTCAAATATGCACTTCTGCAGATAAAAATAAAACGAAGAAAGAATAATTCAATTTAATGAGTTTCCTAAACATTTTTAAATTCTAATCAGTTCTGCCGTGTTAAGAGAGATAATCATTTGTGGAATTAGGGCAAACAAGGAAGGCATTAATGGCAGAAATCCTATTATTTCTGTTCCGTGTAGCTAGCTAATGAGTTAATCCTGCTTTATTTGCACATTTGAGGCCATCAAATGGAGCTAGATTGGAAAAAAAAAAAATTAAACCCGAGTGAAATAGAAGTCACGTTGGTACTGAGCTAAAAACAATTGAAATTTTTTTGTTTAGTCCTCCTAATGTTGTCAGTTTTTGTTTTTCTAATTTGTTAGTCATATCAAAGAACATTCAAAACATGTTTACAGTACTATAGCCGAATAGTAAATATGTAATCCAATTATCCCATTGCAGATACCGGTTTTCAGGTAGGATTACTGAATCATTCAGAAATTTGAATCATGTTTTAAAAGTCTCTTGTATTTTTTTATTAATAAATTATAATTCTAAGATATTATATTACATCCCTCATATAATATTACAAGTTGTTTGACGGATATAGTATTGAGATTAAATTTATTGATAACTATAAATCGCAAATCCATAACTTTGATTGTTTTAATGAAGAATGTAAAGTAAATGTGTGAAAGGAAATTAGTTTACGACAAAAATTACACAATGACACCATCCCGATATTTTTACAACATTTTATATTTATGCTTTCTCTGTTAAAATCATATTTATTTTAGTATTAAGACAAGACAGCAAAAATACTGTTGGTAACTGCTAGGAGCGAGTTAATGCTTTTTTTTTTTTTTTTTTTTTTTTTTTTGATCACTACAGTTCTAGTTTTGCCTTGGCTTCACAACGTACCGACAGCCATCCCTGTATACCTTCCGCCTTCCTCCTCCAACCATTTACTCCAAGTCTTCTCAGGTCATCCTGGACGTTGTCCAGCCACCTCAGCCTTGGTCTTCCTCACAACATTTTTCCTCCCGGCCTGCCGTACATAATTTTTTTTCTATCTTCTAAGTCTATCTTCCGTCATCCCTCGGATATGACCAAGCCACCATAAACTGCCTACTTTGACTACAGAAATTATGTTGGTTTCCCCGATCCAGTTCCAGGTTCGTTCTGACTCTCAAATTCCCGTTGATATTCACCGGGCCGAAGATTTTTCTGAGGACCTTTCTTTCCCGAATCCTTGGCAACCTCTCATTCTTTCGAGCCAACACCCAACACTTGCTTCTATAAGTCACAATTACAGTTTTGCAGACAGCGATTTTGACAGAACGAAACAGTTCTCGAGACCTCATAAATTTACTCAAGACAAAAAGCCATTTCCTGCCAGCCACTATTCTTGCATTTATCTCCAATTTTATAGTTAATGCCTTCAAGTAATCGATGTAGAAAAGTGCTGACGTTTGGAGATGTTTGCATGTTTTTAGAACCGATGTTGAATTTTTAGTATTCGAAACTAGTTTTAAAATAGAAAATAAAAATATTGTAATAGAAGTTGCAAATAATTCATCAATCCAAAAACGAAGATTCTTACAGTAGGGAAGAATCCCTTAAATAACCTCATTTTTCATATTTTTTACTTCCTTATTAAGGTTGCTGAAATCAATTGGGTTAAATGGCGCTGAGATAGAAGGAACCTTGGGGAGGGCTGGGATCGAGATGGATGCGAAGGGTAAGAAGGAGAGGCTGTGATGGATGCCCGACAGGGGTAATTGAAGAGCTGATTGACACCGAACCTTCCTTCCAGTCCTACCGGTGAAAAATGTTTCATATTCATTACCCCCTAGCCACTGCCTGTGTAGCCAGTCTGTATAATTCCCACCTGGGATACTCTATCTGTCTTTATTCTAATTAGCTTCAACCAGGGTCGATATCCCTTCACTGCTCTTCAAAATCAGTACCGAAGGTACATGACCGGAGCGTGTATTTCGACTTGAATTACAGTACAGATTAAGGGTAAAGCTTTTTTTCTTTTCTTTTTTAATGAGTAATGTTATAGATTGATTTGGAAATAATTGTAGGTATGTCAGGATTATAGAAAAATAAATTATCTAAAACATTTTTATTTTTTTCGTGATGTCAGTCCAAGCCTACACGGTATCATCCTTTCCAAAGATAAATTTTTTTTTCATCTTATCATCAAAGGTTAAAGCATAATAAGAATGTTTCATTTTCGATTTTACTATAATGTTCCGGATTAGAATGATTTATAATGAAATCCTCAAAACTTGAAGAATCCTTTGATTTTCCAATGCACGTTCTATCTTCTTTTTCCCCATCATATAGCTCTTGTAAAATAAGTAGGCATGTCTAGAGTTAAAAAAAAAAAAAAAAAAAAAAGTATATGTAAAACAACTACCGAAAAAGGACGATACTTACATGGCCAATGGTTGACGTAAGTTTGAACTAAAGAGTCGGGGAAAGGGTATTAGCGACTGGAAGCCGGTGGGTCTGATTCCGGGAAAATTGGAGAAGAAAATATCCGGCTGGTTGACAAAAGCAACCAGCGTGCCCGGATTAGGGTTATATAAAATATTGAGGAATAATGTGATATCCAACTCAAACAATATCCGTGAGGTCATAAGCTAGACATTGATTTAGGTACTAAAGTTTAAAGCTTTTCCATCTTTTTGGTTACCTTGAGGTGCTCAGTGAGGTCGATTTGCTGACAGACGTTCTCTGTTTTGAACTGTATGCTTGTTCGCAAATTAGTGCAGGATCTCGTGTTTTATTTTTTACTCTTAACTGATGGTTTGGGAAGAGTAAAATAAATGAAAAGTATATACAAAAATATATTTTGTATGTTTATCCTAGTTTTTATATAGTTATATAGTCATTGTTATTAGTTATGTAGTTATCGTTATTGTTATTGTTATTTATGAGAATAGTTTTATATTTATTTTGTATATTTTATTTTTTATTGTTATCAATAAGGTTATATATTATCTTTTTAATATTTTAAATTTTGTTTTAATTGTAATTTTATATTCCGCATGGGATCCATCATTTTAAAATGTAGATTTTTATAATTTTTAAATAATGACTATTAGGGTTTTTTTTTTTTTTTTTTTTTTTTTAATATGAAATATTGCAAGATGTCAAATTAGGATTGATTAAGTATGCTGTGTTTTTAGCAACCCATTAAAAATGGGCAGCACCACTTAATAAAGTGTTTCTCTCCCTTCTATATAATTTCAATATATAGGTATATTTATCTGTAATCAAATTCCAAGGTAAACTCAATAATGAATTTTTTACGTTGTGCGAATTTATAATATATATTTTAGAAACACCATCATTTTTATTGACTAAAAAATGACAAAGATTTAATCACTATTAAATTAGGTGATTGATTCCAGGATATTAGTTGTCTAATAGCTATGATTAAATTTTGCCTCACTCTGTTCATAAAAGATATACTTGATAGCTGAACAACAGACCCTATTACCAAATATTAATTAATATACGCAAATCAATTTTAATTTCTAGGCAAGAAATTTTTCTCATTTTTGGAAATAGTTTTCTGTATGGAGATTCTCATGTAACTTCGCGATGTCTAAAATCGCTAGGTCCAGGCAAATCTGAAACTACTATCCTTCAGTATCTTTTAAAAAGGATTAATCGTTAAGAAAGAGTGTCCTTTTAAAGAACAAATTAATCATTCATAAAAAGGACTAGTTTATTTGTCGGGAAGGAGTGGTGACCAAGGATATATTTTGGCAATGAAACATCGTTAGATTCTGGCAGATCTGAATTTTTGCATAGACGCGTCACTTGGAATAATATTTTTTACAAAAAATACAGAGCGTCGTGCCTATTTCCTTTGGTTCGAGAATTGTAACACAAATAAATTTAGATGGGACAATGTTAACTAACTCAACGTAGCAAAATTTTTTTATTCGGTAGTTGTAGATCATTGTACAAAATTAACTAAATCATACGCCTAAGCATATTACACTTTTGTAGGAAATTGTGTACGCAATTTTTTTAAAAACATTTTAAAGATATATCAATAATTATCTTAATAATAATATCAAGTAAAATAAATAAACAAATGGTATTGTTGATAAAATCAGTTTTAAATATAAGGACTGTAGCTAATTCGGCTAAAGGAAACCCACTGTGGACTGCACACGGCAAACAGCAGAGGGGATATGCGCTTTGAACTATCCCCTTTCCTATGAGTGGGATGTCTATCAGTGCAATAACCTCTCCAATTTACTTAGCGGCTTCACAAACATAATCTATGACCGAAGCTCTGAATCAGATAGAGGCTAATTGCTTCGCTATAGAGGCTCTATCCGAACCTTAGATTATGCGTGAACCAATGCCAGAAACAGTCTTCTTTTTTTTTAAATTGTCTATAAAATAATTCTCTCAGAAATATTTTAATTATAATTTAAAAAAAAAATAGCTTTTAATGTTTAGTCTAAGTAATAAAAAAAAAAAAAAAAAAAAAAAAAAAAAAAAAAAAAAAAAAAAAAAAAAAAAAAAAAAAAAAAAAAAAAAAAAAAAAAACTATAATAGGAACATAACTTTAAACTCGGACAATCTACTTCTACATTTATTATCAAAAAGTTCAAAGATTCCTACTAATTACAAAAAAGCCTTTTACATGACAGCAATTGAGCATACAGAGTTGAGCTTTAAGGCTCCTTCATGTTCATCAGTGCAATATATTTAGCTGAAAACCGTTGATAATTGAAGGGTTTGGTGGATGAAGGGGTCATGTGACAAAACGAAATCTTGAGTAATTTATGTTTAAGTTTTAAGGCATGTTTCTTTAGCTGAAAAATGTTTCACAGCCTCATCTATTTCATATTTCTTTTTCTGGTTGTTTTAAAATATTAAGATTTTGCTACCCAACACTTCTACTCATAAGCCCTTCATCCAATAAACTAGATTGTATTAAAAAAAAAGAAAAAAAAAAGAGACATAACCCCTTCATCCACCAAACCTTTCTATTGTATATATATTTATATTATATTTTTTATTTTGAAGAGAAAAGATTTGCCCAGTCGGGATTCGAACCCGAGTCTCCACTTTTCTAGCGTGGTGCCTTATCCACTAGGCTACCGAGCTCGTATCCGAACCAGGGAAATCTTTTCTCTTCACTGATCCATACCCCCGGGCACTCGCAGTTGCGAAGTACAAATCGGGGATGAATGTTCATTGAACATTACTGTTAAGTAGATCTTGTTGACATACGTCATATATATATTATAATTATGAAATAATTAATTGTTGTTGATTAATATATTTTTTATTTTGAAGAGAAAAGATTTGCCCAGTCGGGATTCGAACCCGAGTCTCCACTTTTCTAGCGTGGTGCCTTATCCACTAGGCTACCGAGCTCGTATCCGAACCAGGGAAATCTTTTCTCTTCACTGATCCATACCCCCGGGCACTCGCAGTTGCGAAGTACAAATCGGGGATGAATGTTCATTGAACATTACTGTTAAGTAGATCTTGTTGACATACGTCCTTATAGGAGTATATCCGAACCAGGGAAATTATAATCCATACCCCCGGGCATGAATTGAATTAACATTGTTGTTGATATAATATAATTATAATTAATTTTGAATTTTGAGAGAAAATTTGCCCAGTCGGGATTCGACACTGATCCATACCCCCGGGCACTCGCAGTTGCGAAGTACAAATCGGGGATGAAGTTCATTGGGATAGACCCGATGTTCTTGATTACATTTTTTTTTTGTTTGAAGCGTGGTGCCTTAGATCTTGATTACCCCCGGCACTCGCAGTTGCGAAGTACAAATCGACATTGAACATACTGTAGATATATATATTTTAATTATGAAATAATTAATTGTTGTTGATTAATATATTTTTTATTTTGAAGAGAAAAGATTTGCCCAGTCGGGATTCGAACCCGAGTCTCCACTTTTCTAGCGTGGTGCCTTATCCACTAGGCTACCGAGCTCGTATCCGAACCAGGGAAATCTTTTCTCTTCACTGATCCATACCCCCGGGCACTCGCAGTTGCGAAGTACAAATCGGATATGAATGTTCATTGAACATTACTGTTAACTAGATCTTGTTGACATACGTCATATATATATTATAATTATGAAATAATTAATTGTTGTTGATTAATATATTTTTTATTTTGAAGAGAAAAGATTTGCCCAGTCGGGATTCGAACCCGAGTCTCCACTTTTCTAGCGTGGTGCCTTATCCACTAGGCTACCGAGCTCGTATCCGAACCAGGGAAATCTTTTCTCTTCACTGATCCATACCCCCGGGCACTCGCAGTTGCGAAGTACAAATCGGGGATGAATGTTCATTGAACATTACTGTTAAGTAGATCTTGTTGAAAGCTTATTAAAGGTTAGCTGCACTTTGTACTTCTTGGTGCTGATCAAATAGAAAACGACATTTTCTGATCTGAAGTTTAGTGGAAAATATTTTTTGTTATTTAATTATTTGTCGCTAACAATTACCGTTTAAGAGCTATTATGAAAGTTACGTTTTGCTTACATTTTTGAAGTGTTTTGGCTTTTTTGGCACGCTTTATCTAAGTTCGATTTCTTCGGATCGAAAATTTGCTGATAGTTTCCTTTCCAGAAGCACTAGATACAAAAGCAGTTGATAGACAGCCCATGAGAAATTGTTTTTACTTTAAAGCATACTTCATTATGAACAATTTTAAAGGTGACCTATTTTGTTAAAAATATAATGCTAATACATCAGAGGGAGTAGGGAATTGACTATTGGCAGCTAATTGGGCCTATTTCGCTCTATTAAAGATACTGGCGCAGCAAGCTTGTGACGTGGGGAACGAAGCTCACCATTTATAAGACCATGGTCCGCCCTATACTTGCTTCTTACATGCTTCCCAGACAGTTTCCAGAAAAAATAAAATGATCTAGCATTCGGAAGGGATAGGATTCGTGGGATTCCGCGGAGTGATAGGTCCAGTGATAGATGGAGGATTAGGAGGAAAAATGAGATATAGATGTGGTCAGGTTTAAAAAGCTGGCGAGACTCAGTTGGACTGGCCACTTAGTAAGGATGAGGGACAAGAGATACCAAGAGAGCTATGGAAACCGTATTGCACAGGAAATGACATGTTAGTAGGCCAATGTTGAGAAGGATCAATGTCGTGGCAGCGGATGCACGAAGCCTATTAGGAATCATGAGCTGGAGGTTGGCTGCACAAGATTCAGCCGAATGGCAGCGGCTCTTTGAGAGAGACCTCCCAAAGGTTTCAGCGCCACATGGAAGGAGAAGAAAGGGTTACTACGGCCACTGCTTCTAAATAGCTGGCTAAAACATACCTATCAAAGCAAATTAGTTTAGTAGTGTATATAAAATACGTTTCAATTTCCTTCTTTTTTTTTATTTCTTTTTTTTTTTGTAATTGTTTATAAATAACTTTTAATATAATTATATAAAAATTTTTACAATGAAAAACGTGTTCCATTGAAATGTCCCGGGTATTCGACCTTTTGGCTGTTCCGCCTGACTCCTTGGTCCCTTAGGGGTCGAATTAATTAGGTTCTACAGTGATTCAAAATAAAAACTTATGTTTTAATACCATATTAAAAATTATTATAATTATTAGGTAAAAATAAATTTAAAAGCCAACCTTGGGCTATGTTAGAAGAGAGTATCGATAATGAGGATCTGAGTTGGCTGTCAAACAGTGTTAGCTAGCGCAACTACCTCCCAAATGTTGCCTCTGATTAGTTTAGCTTCACATCCACGATTTTGGCGAGATGGAGTTGGAGCAGATCTATCACACTCCTGATGCATAATTAAACTTTCCCTTTTGGCCAACTCTGATACTGCACGGATCTCTGTTTCTAACGACACATCCCATTTCCAACAAGGTAGTGAACAGATTTTCTCAATTTCCTCAGTCATTCAAATAATTCAATATTTAAAATAATTCGCATTCGAATTCTCATTAGTATCAGTAGCACTAAGTTACTGGAATAAATCCGGCTTTTCTTTACAACACAAAATAATAAAATATTAGCACATTCGTAGGAATAGTCATATCACAAGTTATAACAATAACAATTTTATAAGATCAAATAAAAAAAATAACTCTATGATTAAAAAAAAAAAGAACTTTTAATCTTAAGTTAACGAGGCGTCTGAAAAGAGGATGGCCAACAGACTTTTTAATATAGAACGATTGAAGTGCTACTAGTGAGTAGTTCTTCATAACTTATTTACATACCATTGTAATAATTTTCCTCCAATTTACTAGTATATTGTATTCAGTTTAAATGTCAATAAACATTTAAAAAGATAAAATAAATAAAAAATTTTTGTAAAGCAAAAAATATCAG
Organism: Euschistus heros; assembly: GCA_003667255.2. Classification (NCBI taxonomy): domain Eukaryota; kingdom Metazoa; phylum Arthropoda; class Insecta; order Hemiptera; family Pentatomidae; genus Euschistus; species Euschistus heros. The sequence continues at coordinate 514,920 of RCWM02000418.1, read as the reverse complement.
ACATTCCAGGTTTGTACCCGTCTAGCAGATTCAGACGGTGAAGACCCCGAGACCTTCTGTAAATATGCATGTGAGTTCTGGCCGGCATGCCCCTCATCCTGCACTGAGTTTAGGCACCAGTGACGGAGCAGCATTAGTACATTTTTAGACTTGGCTTATCGGAGAACACCATGTTTCCCGGATCCTTAGGCTGAGTGATTATATTTTACATACAACATGATTATATTTTTAATTTCAATTTTCTTTTTCTTTTTATTATTGTTATCGCTTTTAATTTATTTCATTTCATTTTATGCTTTATAGGGGAGGCGCGGTAACTCAATGGGTAAGGCACTTAACTATCATGCTCCCAGGCCGAGTTCGAGTCCGATTGAAGGCAGACAATTTATTTTCTGTTTCTTGAGCTCGGGAGACTCTCCTGGGGCACTCCCAGGCTCTATAAAGTGGGTACCCTTAAATGGGGAAAAATCTGGAGGTTGAGAGGTTATTCTGACAAAATCACCTCCTTTCACAACCGTTGGCTAAGAAACAGTACAGCCTACCTAAGTACTGAACCCGAGACCCTTCATGGGTTGTAGTGGTACAGTTGTTTTTTTTTTTTTAATTTTATAAATAGTATGTTTAGGAGTATTTTCTTCTTCATTTATATTTGGTAGTACATATTGTATGAATTGATTTATAACAATCCATTTTTTTATTTAGAAATGAATCAATAGATTTAAAAAAAAATACCTTTCCTATATGAATAGGAATAATTGATTATCAAATTGTTTCAGGGTAAAAAGTTTGAAATTAATAAAGTATATTCTATTTTAGTTACAAAGTTGTTTTAATTATTAAATTACATAAATATTATAGTTGCTTATTATATCCAATGATTATAAGTCCACTAAATGTATTTACAGCTTAATAAACAGTTTCGGTCAATAAAGGTTAAGAGGAAAAGAATATTATTAAATGATATTTATAACTAAATAATTATGTAAAGGCTATCATATATTCTGCATAGGATATTTGGGTTTATAGCTTAATTAATGAAACTAAATTATTTCTTTATTTGGAAATATTCTTTAACAGCAGTACATATGATAACACTTGAGTTGTTGATTGGATATAATACAGTAGTTTAACGCCTTCGTAATGATAACCTAATAAAACACCATGTTGGATGTAGTTTCCCATAATATGGTGGAGTGTGTGAGTTCTCATTTGGAAGCAGAGCAACAAGTTGGTTCGGGCGGCTTCTTTCTCCATTAATAACGACACTTGTGCTCTAACACGCCCCTGATCTGGAACATCCGTCTTGATGGCTATCGCCAAGCTACAAACCAATTGATTGATAAGGCCCTTGATAAGAAAGTGAATTTTTTTCAGGAATGTAACCGAATTCAAAATGCAGCTAAATAAGGCTCATATAACAACTAACTGATTCAAGGTGATATAAAATATGAGGTATATATACAGGGTGTTCGGAAGATCGTTGGCCAAAGATGTATCTCGGGTAGGGAGGTTCATTTTGAACCTATTCAAGGTCACTTACCTATATAGAAAGTCTTACAGGTTTTTTAAATAAATTTTTATTTACAAAATGGTCAAAACCAAACACTTATGCCTTATAAGTTCGTTGTTTACTAATATATTTTTATATATTATATATATTTTATTTTTATATATGTTATTTGATATAACGCCATTTTTTTGCTGTAATTGTCCATGTAAAATAAAAAATATTTGATCCAAAAAAACGGGAGATCGTTAAATCTTGTTAAAGGAAAAAAAAATTTAGTTAAAATAAAGTTTAGTTATCCAAAAAAAAAAAAAAAAAAAATTATAATAATAATAAAGGCAACAGCAAAATCTAATTATTTTAAAAACATGTTTTTTTTTTGTTTGTTTTTTTGGCTTTAACTAGATTTAACGATCTCCTATTTTATTTATTTTATTTAACGATCCTAAATATTTTTTATTTCACATGGACAATGTATTTGTAATTACAGAAAAAAAAAAAATGGAGTTGATATATCAGTAAAAACGAAGTTCTAAGGCATAAACGTTTTGTCCATTTTTCAAAAACAATTCATTAAAAAAAAAAAAAAAAGTAAGACATCGTATATAGGTAAGTGACCTTAAATAGGTTCAAAATGAACCTCCCTACCCGAGGTATCTCTTTGGCCAACGATCTTCTGAGCACCCTGTATATATATATATATATATATATGTAAGGTTGAGCAACCTTCAATCATCTGTTAACTATTTATCATATGTTTATTATTTATCATATGTTTTATTACTTTATCTTATCTTCATTAATACTTTATTGTTGTTTGCTGTAACCTGTTGTATTTTCGTGTAATTTAATTCTTTACTTTCATTGAATAAATCAGGTTTTAACGATCTTAGATGTAATATATATATATATATATATATATATATATATATATATATATATATATATATATATATATATATATATATAAAGATATTTCACTAATACCTAAATTTGTCTGCAAAACCAAATGCCAAATTGCAAAAACAAAGTTCCCATTAAACTCTATTTACTCCAGATTGAACCATAAATTTACTGTGAATAGAATATCGATGAGGAAAGAAGTACCAATCAATGACAATCAGGAAGTAGGGTTTGATAGACATTTTATTTTATTATTAGTATTAGATTTGTACAGTAGAATGTTTCCAAAGTTAGGGTTAGGAGAAAAGGATTAAAAGTATTAATGTCGGAGTAATAAAATTACGATTACACTTTAACCAGGTAAATAACTTGAAATCGAAAGAATCACTTAAGCATCTCTCAAAATGATATAGTTTTTTTAAAAGTATTATGTTGATAATAAGTAATATAATATTATAATATAATAATATTAATTAGCTAATAATATCAAAATTTTGATTTTAGCATTATTATTCATTTCTGCCAAGAATTAATCAAGGTAATCCTGTAAAATTAAAAAAAATATATATATATCTCCACTATATTTATACATTATTTTTCTACTGATGGGTACGGTTTTATGGTTATTCTTAACTTTTATTTCTTCTTCTAGCATTAATTTTTTTTCAATGTATTTATTTATTTTTTATTTTATGCTACTAACTAATTCCTATGGGTAAGGTTTTATATATTTTATATATATATGTTTTTTTTTTTTTCAAATCTTTTCAATAGGTAATATAAACTAATAATTTTGTTACGAATTTTACAATATTTCAAAAATTTTATTTGTAGAAATAATAGATGGTAAGAAAATATCAATGACATTTCTAAATCTGTGCCCTGTTATGCGATGAAATATTTGAGGGAGGGTAAGCCTTGTACCTTGTAGACAACGTTTTTCAAAAATAAGTGACATTTATAGCTGGAGGGGGCATCTGATTCAGACCGCTTAGAGCGGTTGCCATAAGAAGAGTAAATCATCCCATGACAACGTTGGAAATATTTTCTAAACCGTTTACATAATTTATCAGTTACATATATGTATTTGTAACGTAAAAGTATATAAGTAGACAAATTTACATCTTTTTGCAAGAGTTGTGTGGTTTTAGATTATCTTCATTTCGCCGCAGGTACGCCAAGTTAGATAAAGTATGGTTATTGGTTAAAACTTTTGTTATGATATTGTTACTTTTATTTATTTTTGGAGGTTGTAAAAACAATGTCTAACTTATTTTAGATTTTTTTTTTTTTTTTACTTTTAAATATTTTCTCATTTTATTTGATCAACCAAATTAGAGAAAATTAAAGTAATACCGACGAATTTTAATTAAGTCTGAGAAATTATCATTATATCTATAAAGCTTAATATATGAACCAATAATAACTAGATAAACTAATATATTAACTTTTTTCATGAAATGTATAGCCTAGTTTAGGAGTTCTAACAAAACGAATTTCTATCAGTAGAGCAGTCACTCTGATCTTTACATCCGTTAACAATAACTGCAAATAGCCATTTCTCCTAGAAATCAGTTCAACTTAAGAAATAACATTACCATTAAATATAAATATTCTTAATGTTGTACGTTCCCACAATTTTCAATTTAAAATCTTCCCTTCCATTCCTTAGACTATCCTATCTACTCGATGTAAGAAATAATAAACACTCCAACAGCCTTAGTAAATGTAGTTTGCTAGCTGAGGTGTTTTTAGTATATTTAAAGAAGAAACATGTCGTAGGAACACAACGTTCAAATGGTTAGCTCACTAAGTACTCAAGGATTAAAATACAACCATTGTAGTCTATGGCCATTTTAAAATTTTCCCTCTATTTCCCTCAAAAGACAAATGAGTTATGCTGCTTTTCAAATTTAATACTTAAACATTAAGTTTATAAATGTCTGTGTGTCTTAATTAGAAATAAATATATAATTCGTTTCTTTAATGGATTGTATGTAATTCTGTATAGCTATAAAATGAAAATAAATTATTTTGTAAATATTTAATTTAGTTAAAATATACACTACTGGGGCGAATTGACATTTTTTAAATTAAAAAATGTAGAGTAAAAATGGTAAAACTATTTGATTCTAAAATTATATTGTAACAAAAATAAGGCATCAGAACAAGAGCACACAAAAAATATAGTGTTATTAAAAAACTTGTCAGCAGCTGGAGTGAGGTATCCACCAAATTTTATAAAAATCATAATCAAAAAAATATTGTCATAAAAAATAATTATAAATCCAAATGTACTCTAAATTAAAGTAGTGAAAAATATTAGCGATTATAAAGTAAATGCGGCAGTTGCAAGTTCCTCATTGTTTACCACACCTTCCTGATAACATGTAACCTCCTCGAAAAATTCAATAACTGTTAGAATTTCTCCCTAAAAACATTTCCGTTTTATTTTTGACTTCTTCAACATTTACTAGACAAACGCTCAAACCTTCCGATTTACTACAAAAGACTCATTTACATGGCAGTTATCAGATCTATTTGGATATATGGAGGTGAGCTTTGGGGCTCCACTAAATCTTCTAATTCTTCCCATATCTAATCCTTACAATCATTACAAAAATCCTTAATAATGTTTACTTTGTTACAAATCAACTTATCCATCAATATTTTAATGCCCCATATGTTACTGTTTTAGCCCAAACCAGATACCTATCCTTGCATCGTAAGCACCATAACCACTACAATCCACTAGTCTCCCTACTTACTTCGCACTCCATTCCTGATAATCCTCCGAGGCGTCTGAAAAGAAGATAGCCTAGAGACCTCAGTGTAGAATTTATTAAAGTACTACTAGTGAGTAGTTTTACACAAGTTATTTACATGCCATTGTATTCACTATCAACACATGTACTTGATATTTTGTACAGTTGTAAAATGAATAAATTTATATTTAAAAAAAAAAAAATTCCTCATTTGGATGCAAAGGCTTCTTAAATTTCCCCTATGGAGGCAAATTTTGCTCTCAATCGGCAACGCTGACGATCCAGCAACATGAGCGTGAAATTAAATTATAAAGAGCGTCATTATGGGATCAATAACTAATTTACTATTTTCCTCGGTCTAGATCAGTTTAACTTAATTTATATATTATATAGTTAGAATTTATTGATAAATAGTTAGCTTGTATTTAAACGAAAATTTCTATTTGAAAACATATTCGATTTTAAAGAACTCAACTCTCTATCTCGATCACTTGATCATCTGTAATACATTGCAGGACTGAAGGGAAGGCTGATTGTTTCATTAAGAAATCTCCTGACCAAGGAAGAGATTCTAAGAAAATCCACTAATGCAGGAGGTACACAAGGCTACAAGAGCGACCTACAAAGACGACATGAGCTCCTTGCCATGCTCCAGGTGCAGCGCCCACCATTTGAGCAGAAGGAAATGTCCCGAGATTCCTTAACTCAATCCACTTGAAGAGGGACCTTTTTAGAGTTGGAGTAACGAAGGGACATTAAGCTGACTGGGGCTGCACTGCCGTTAATGTGGATCGTGCACGGGATCCAGATAGCTGGTCTCCTTCAGCCAGCCAGTCCTTGATCCCTCCTCTCTATGCTGGATTAGGGCCGGGATAAAACGTATACTAGGTCACTCTTTGATAACACTGAGAAATATAAATGAAAATTTGAAACAAAAAGCACTGACTTTTTGTGACAAATAATTAAGTGACATAACGATGATAAATTATAAACTATAAATTATAAATTTATCATTTATCATTTTATAATCAAATAACTACTTTTAAATATTGTTCAAAACAATATATTATACATTTCTTAGCAATATCGTCAAAAAGATTGAACTCCAAACTTCAGCATAATATTCTTTGATATGGACCTTTATAATGGAGCCTATCATCAAATATTGGTTTATAGTCCAGGCAATGAACTTGTGGTAGAGTGCACAAAACATGTGATAATTTTTGACTTAAGGACTTCGTTAGGAGTAGTTAGAAGGTAAACATACAAAAATTCCCGGCCCTATAAGCTTACGGTGGGGGGGGGGATCCCATGGGAGACGATCCCATTTTTGGGTTTTTCGATTATATCTCGGAAACGGTAGACTATAATCGAAAATGTTTTAATAAAAACTAAAACTAATTAAATTTCCAAAAAAATTGTCTTTATAATCGTGTCGTACTTCCAACGGTTTTTGAGATATACGTTATTGATAATCGATGACTTTTCACTAAAAAAATCATTTTTATCTCACTTGTCAAACATTGGCTTCTAGTGCCTCCTACGACCGTTTCCCAGAAAAACAGTCCGAAAAAAAATTTGTAAAGTAAATTTATTATAATACATAAAATTATACGTTTGCTACTTTATTTTCATCTGGATCAAAACTTCAGTATATTTTACAGTCATAACTTTTATTTAATTTATTACAAATCAAACATTAATAATACAAATATTTACATGTACTAATTATAATTTTTAAAAAAATTAATTACATAAAGAAAAATTAAGGAATAAAATTTCGTCAACTATACATTATTAAAGCAAATAAAATTTGGTTCTCTTCATTTTTTGCTCAATCAATAGTTTTAGAGCTTTGGGTAAGAGAAAGATACAATATTTTGTCTAAAAACTATAAAACGTCACATTAAACTCAATTTATTTAATATTATAACATTAAAATCGGTACAGAGGTTTGGCCACCACAAGCGCCCAAAGATTGACTTAATTACGGTATGTAGAACTTACCGAAAACACGTTTGTCGGTACTTTTTTAGCTGTAACTACAAAACTATTTGTCCGATCCGAAGTTTCAATCTCAAAGCTGGTTAAATTTAATATTATACCTGTGATATGAATTTTTTTACTCCAGATCCTAATAAACCACCTTGGGTGCCTGAGCTTCTCTGACCAACTGGTCTCCATTAAGGGAAGCTACCTGACTAACCGAACCTTCTCATTTCGGGTTAGAAAGAACGTACCCGCTCCTCGTCCAGTCACCCGTGGTGTACCTCAGGGCTTAGTCCTTGCGCCAATACTATTCAACATCTACACTGCTCATATTGAGGGTCAGAATATGGACAATGTCCGAATAGCCGCATGTGTAAACGACATTGCTGTATACTCAAACAGCAGGAATGCAAAACACGCAATATGCAAGGGATAAAATGCAGCTTGACTGATTACAGAACAGTTTATAACGTCAACATAATAACATCAACGACATTCACATGACTGTCAAAATCACCTTCTCTTACATGAAAACACCACAAAGACAGCTCCCCCTAAACGGACAGCACAGCATGAAGCTCAAATCACATTAAACATTTACAGTACACGTAAATCACAGAAAACTCGTAGTCAAAAACACCACACAGCTGCTCAGTCACTCTTAATATACAGTCTCACATACTATACAAGGCCATTATTAGGCTTTCGTTACTGCACAGTTCACCACTCCTTCACAACCATCAAACAACACTCAAAATACTACAAACATACTTATGTTTATGGCATTATGAGCATAATATATCTGTGTGGGTACTTCACTGCAACACCGAAACATGGAATTCATACATTGCCAACTACAATTAGACACTATTCAACAGTTCATTTCCAGGCAAAACATTAACTTCTTCGATTACCTCTCAGACTCTTTTAAATCCAGAGCCTGATCCCCATCCTCTCTACCTGCCAGATGGATGGACAGGAAATGTCACATCACCCCTCTTAAATAATCATTTAACTCAGTATCTTTGTACATAGAATATCTACTTTTACGTTTCAATTTCTTTCTGCTCTAAGGATATCATCATCTCTCTTATTTCAATTTCTTGCTGTGTTATTATCACTTCGTTTATTAATTATTATTTTACTTGTTTCATATACACGCGGGGGTCCCTCTGTTATGAATTTCATGAGCCTGAACAAAGTGACATTATCTACCAATGGTAGAAATAAAAAAAAAAATCGTAATGACTACATTTAACCTGTCAGAATTTTTCTCAGCATCAAATCTTATGATTTGTGAGCTGTTTTACCTAGTTTGATAATTTTCATGATGGAAACACAATTTAAAAAGCTCATTTGTGGACTTTTTTTATTTAAAAAAATTATTATTATTAAAAAAACCTTTACTACAGAAAATCAAGGTTCGTCAAACTTTTTTTTGGAATTTTAAATTTAAATGGGGACGTTATCATAATGGAATTTTCTTTTTGGAGTTTGATACCATCACATCGAGAGCCTTGCATTTAAGCAACATCAAATTACAATTGCGTATAAGTTATAGTAAGCCTTGTAAGTACTTTATTCTAAACATGCCTTCAGGAACTGAATTATTATTATTATTTTATTATTTTTTTAAAATTCTATATATATTTTATAATGATTTTTTAAAAAAAGTAACGATCAATTATATTTCTATCATTACTAGTTTATCTGTTATGTTTAGATTTTAATTAAAAAGGAAAATAAATATAATTTCAATCAGCGATGCGATATTTTACTAGGCAGAACGACCATTGAAAAAACATATAAATAGCCATTTCGGGCATTGTAAATGGTAGGTTGAAGTAATTCCGTAAAAGCAATAGCCCGGGGCAATAAAAAGACACCAAGAGGAGCTGAAGGCTCAAGGTATAATAAAACCCAAACCTAATGGCCTAACCAGAACGCTCTCATTTTATTGTTATATTTCCATTAAAGAATTGCTCGTAAAAGGGTAATCTCTCAATGGAATTGAAAATTAAATGATGCGTTATGGGATATCGTTATAATAACTATTCGGGAGTAAAGTAATAATTAACAGGAAATAAGGAAATGATATTCTCAAATTCGTAAAAAAATTCTAAACACGATATATTAGAGCATGCTCAGCTATTTTCAGGATTTTTGTATTCCAAATAAAGTATTTCTCGTAATACTAGTATTTATGGATGGTAGAAATTCCAAAGAATATGTTAAAGGTCACCTTAGTCGTAGCTTCTTAGTTATGGTAGGAGTTACAGAAGGGGGTGCCTGATCTGCCACACCAACAAACGGTAGAATATTTGACATTACATGGATACTCCATTAAACATAAATAGACCTTTAAAGCTATAGCAAGACTAGCGGAAACACTTGAGATACGTATGATGTATTGGAGGGTCAATACAATTAGGATTGATTAATTAATTGCCAGTTATATTTGAATTATTTTATTTCAACACTATTTTTGAGTGTAAAACATACATCATCTGTTCTAAAACATACACAAATTTTCAAAACTCAAAAATGTATGACAAGAAATCAACTTTATTGATAACCATTTTAGGTGGCAAATTAGACTTCTGAAAAATATCAAGAAGAAAGGGGAAATTAAACATAGGGAGTGGACTAATACATCAAGTAGGAAATTGCCTAAAATTAAATATTTATGAATCATTAGAAATAATAAAATTGTTCTAAACCAATCTAAATTTTTTTTAGACCAATTCATTTTCCAATAGAAACCAAAAACACCAAATAGTCATAAGAAAAAACCCAGGAAAACCTACCTGGCCCTTTCTACTGCCCCTTCCACTCTTGATATCATTCAGAAGTCTGTTTTCTCTCCTCAGCTAAAACCAATACATTTGATTTCTTGTCTAACATTTATCGTATATATAATATATTTAACAAAGCTCAGATGATTTGAGAATTTTGAGAAGTTTTAGAACTGATGATGGATGTTTAGCATTCCAAACTAGTTTTCGAATAAAATGATTTTAATAGAAGTGGGTATGGGTTCATCATTTCTAAGTAGTGAAAACATAGACCATGAGCGCCTCTCATTAAAAATCTTAGAAAGAAAAATTCTCAGCGTGATAAATGGACCTTTAAGTGGAATAGTGATACCTTCATGGTCGACTCCGTAAGTACGAGTAAGTCTAATTACTACTTCTAAATGAGTCTTAAGGAAGTTATTAATACTCCGTTATATATAAAAAAAAAAAAAAATTGAAGTACTAAAACCAAAAAAATTTTCCGTATTGGTTAAATTACAAAGTAATATCATACCAGACTTAATATACAGGAAACTATTCTGCAACATTTACTAGAAAAGCGTTCAAAACGCTCAAAAAATTACAAAATAAATAATTACATAAAAGTAATCAGAACCATTTCGAAATACAGAGTTGAGCATTGGGACTTCACTAAACCCTCCAATTCGTCTAATATACAATCTTTACAATCCAAAATCTTTCGTAAAATCCTCCATGCTCCATCTTATATCACAAACAGACTTATCTATAAAAACCTTAATACTCCATATGTTGCTGATTTGGCCCAAACCTGATTCCTATCTTTTCAACTTATTTTATTAAAAAGATACAGTTGTGAATATCAATAGTTAAAAGTAAAAAATTAAAAACAGTTATATATTTATTTTATGTACATTCTAGTTCTTATACGGTATCAATGGATCAGATATACCAATTTTAGTATTCTATGAATCTTTTATAGATGGCGATTAAAATGTTTTAAAATAAATATACATATATATATATATATATATATATATATATATATATATATATATATATATATATACATTGTCACAAATCTTCTATATGTTGCTTATTTAGGATAAACTAGATAAGTACTTTTCTTTTTATAGCAAACTAGATATTCCCTCAAATACACTAGACTCTAGACTTACCATTTGCTTCCCAAACATCCTCAGAGGCGTTTGAAAAAAGGATGGCTTAGGATCTTCTACAAAACATATATTAATGAGCTACCAGTAGATAACTGATCGTTAAAAATTTTCTAAATTAACTGTGAAAATAAGATTTACTATTATCTCCCTTCGCGGCTTTGCCCGCTCTCATAAATAAAGAACTTACAAGGAGACGTTTGGAGTTGTAACTCACAGATTTGAATGCCGATTTTTGTGTGGGTAGTAGGGACCTATAATAGTGCAAAACTAGAGTCATAGCCGCCAATGAGCATTAGGAGCCGAGAAAAAAAATAAAATATGAAAATCAGGTTTAATTTTTTTTCTCAGCTCTCAGTCAAGATAGAGAAATAATTCTTTCACGTTTAACTGCAGTTATGTATGCTATTAGATATAAAATACTTTTGTTATGCTCAAGACACTACCCGGCTTTAGGGTGCTCAAAAATGACAAAATTATAAGAAAATCCGCTGTAAATCAGTAGAAACTTTTTTTCATGAACAACCGACCTCAAATCTCGATTTAACTCACCATAAGACCCTTATGTGTGTTAAGGCCATAAGACCCTTAATTTTATCATAATCAAAAAATGACATATTTTTATTTCAAATTGCATTGAAATCCAAAGATTGATGAATAATCTAAAATTAATATCAGGTTTTGGTTAAAAAATATGTATAGATAGTTTTAGAAATAGATCATTTTAAAACGTCTTATTTATATAATCTAGGTGAGGAAAATTTTTAAACTAAAAACTGATATTATTTTCAGATTCCTCATCTCAAAAAACATGTAGAAACTTAATTAGAACTTAATAAGAAATCAAAAATACATTTTTTTTACCTTTAAAATTTTGTAGGATTTTGGAAGGCAGGAAGGAAGCTGTCAATTTCTGAAAAAATATAAATAATTTGCGCTATGTCACATATTTCGCCACCGATTAAGGCCAAATTTTAAGGTCATCTAGAAGCTGTAAAACTGCAAAGTTTAGTCCAAATCCGGAGGTCGCAGGATTTCCTATTATTGAGATATTTTAAGTTATAGCTGACTTCGGATTTTTTCATTCACATCAGTTTTTGTCCACTAAATCTAGAGTAAATCCAATGTTATACGCATGCATTGAAAGCAGATTGTATGCTGATTCTAGTGATGCTATTACTGTTGTAATCGGTTGAACACAGCAGTTGTTATGGCCGTTAGAAATCGTTGAAGAAATCTCAACTTCAAAATTTTAACCTCCTCGAAAGGGGTAAAAAATTGATATTTTTAGATTTTGATAAAATTTCACATAATAGGGTTTTATGGTGCGTTAAATCGAGATTTGAGGTCGGTTGTTCATGAAAAAAAGTTTCCACTGATTTACAGCGGATTTTCTTATAGTTTTGTCATTTTTGAGCACCCAAAAGCCGGGTAGTGTCTTAAGCATAACAAAATTATTTTTATATCTAATAGAATACATAACTGCAATTAAACGTGAAAGAATCATTTCTCTATCTTGACTGAGAGCTAAAAAAAAATTAAACCTGATTTTCATATTTTATTTTTTTTCTCGGCTCCTAATGCTCATTGGCGGCTATAATCCTAGTTTTGCACTATTATAGGTCCCTACTACCTACACAAAAAAAGGCATTCAAATCTGTGAGTTACAACTCCAAATGTCTCCTTGTTAGATAATTTTACAAGATATCGGCATGTTATTTTGAACATATTTATAGAAAATTAAGACTGAAAGTGTATTTATAGAAATTAGGACTGACGCCTTTACAGATATATAATTATTGCTTGTACATTCTAGTTTTTATACGGTATTAACAACCATTTTTAGTATTCTCAGAAACTTACTTCAATAAAGTTAATGTTCCATTTGTTGCTTCTTTAGCCCGAATCAGATTCCTTTATTTTCATTGTAAGCTACATAATCCCTTCAATCCAAAATTCTGTAAACTTTCATCCCGTTCGATTTCCAATGATCGTCCGAAGCGTTTGAAAAGATGATGGCCTCAGGATCTTCTTCGATAGAACTGATATGGAAGAGCTACGAATGGGTAGTTTTAAAAGATATTTACATGTTATTTTAAAAAATATATTCAAATTTACTAGATGTACTGTTGTTTTTTTTTTTTGTATAATGTTATAAATTTCATTTAATTAAAAATAAAAAAAAATTGTCTTTGCAAGTTAATTTTAACACCAGAGTTGATCAAAATTTAATCCTAGCCTCCTTTGCTACTAATTTCCTTGAATCAATCACCTAATTTAATAATGATTTAATATTACAATAATTTTAAATGAACAAATGACTATTTGACTAAAAGATATAATCTTGATTATATTAGGTAATTGATTCTAGGAAATTAGTTGTGAAATACCCCATGACGGTTCAAATGAATCTTTTCGGACTTTTTGACAGAAGTTCTTGGAAACACTATTCATTAGTTTGACTTTACTACATTTATTAAAAAATACATTACTTACTTACTTCTGTAGCTCTACAGTCCTGGGTGGACCTTGGCTTTTCCAACAATACTACACCACTCGTCCCTACACAATGCCCTCAATTTCCAGTTCCTTACACCAAGGGTCCGGAGATCTCCTTCAACATCTTGCAGCCATCTTCTTCTTGGGCGTCCTCTCTTCCTGGTACCAAACATTGTACCCAGTAGTAGCTTTTTTGGGGCTCTGCTATCTTCCATTCTCATAACATGGCCCAACCATTCAATTCTTCTCGCTTTTATAAAACTGGATCACGTCACAGGTAGCGTACATCTCATATAACTCTCTGCTTTTCCGAATCCTCCACTCACCCTCAACCATCACAGGTCCATATATTTTCCTAAGAATTTTCCTTTCGAAAATTTTTAGTGCGTTTATTGTGGGGGTACACAGGGTATGTCAGCAGAGTATGTCACGATAGGCCTTATTAAGGTTTTATATAACCTTACCTTCGTTGTCCGTGACAAGAGTGATGATCGAAAAAGCTTGATGTTCGCGAAATAGGCTCGGTTACCTGCCATAATCCGTTTTTGCACCTCTGACGATAACTTATTTTCACAGTTGAGCTCAGCACCAAGATAGGTAAATGTTTTCACATTTTTTAAGGAGTATCCGTCTGCGATTAGATTTTCTCTAATTCTTGAATTATGGTTTGGACTGTTTGGACATATATTGGGTTTTAACCTCATTTATTTTCAAACCAACTACCTCGCCTTCAGCCTTCAACAAACCAAACACGTCTAGCAAGCCTTGCTTGCTCCTTGATACCAAACAAATATCATCCGCAAAAAATACATTAAAAGTGTTTTTTTCGCTATCCACTTTCTTACTATTATTTTTTTTATTATTTTTTTTTTTTGGAAGATTTTGGTAGAAATAGAAATACATTTAATATCGGTAGATTTAGTGTTGATATTAAAGAGATTCTAATTTCTTTAAACCTGAAGATTTTTTAAACTTAGAATAGAATTTTTAATTAAAAATAATGACTGTCACTACTTTATTTTATAATCTTTTCTGTTCAATTTAATTCAATCGAATACTCTCGCCTGTGCCTCCAGAATGTCCCTATATAGGAGGCAATGTTTCCACAACATCTGGCTTTATTGAATTCCATGTAGGCCTGCCGATTCTCCACGGTAGTGGGGCAGTCACTGATGGAACGGCTCTGAGCGGAATAAGAAAATAAATTAAAGGGAATGAGTCAGGGGGGAAGGAAAAGACGTGGAAGAAGCGGGAATTAATTCGAACGATTTAGCGAGGAGGAAGGTTTATCAAAGGGAACACATGTCCCACGGCGAGGAGAGAACTCTTGAAGGCACTCGAGGATCGAAGCCTCTCCAAATTACGGCAGGTCTTTTCCTAAATGAGAGTTGGCTGGCGCAGCTGCTGCTGGTTTCGAATTTGCAACGCTCCGGAATAGGGCAGTCTTAATCAAGGCCCGGCTCGGGTGACGTTGCTAAATCGTTCAATTTGGCCGACTCGGGTTGAGATATGAGCAGTCAAAGGATAATCCCCAACAATTAATCTACCATCCATCCTCACCTCGTGTGCTCTCCTGTCTACCCTCTTATTCCTCTGTGTTACTCTAATGGGGCTGTACTACCCTTCTAAAACTGGCTAATATTATATACTATATAAAGCCCGATTTTTAATATCTTATTTTATTTATTTTTTTTTAAAATTCTCAATAGAAAACAGAACAATATGTAGTGGGTGTTTACGGTTCAAGTTAAGTGTTTATGGTTCAATTTATTTACGTAGTCCAGACTACGGTGTCCTGGCCACCTCCCTGTAAAAAGTTACGCACCATCTCACCAACTTCATCCTCGAACTCACCGGCAGGCTTTTTTATAACTCACCCCTGCCCATGGAAGTATGAAGCAACTCACCGTATGGATTGAAGATTGCACCAGGGACCCTCAAGCACAGTAACACGTAACTTGAACCAATATATAAAACAAAAAGGGGACGTTTAAATTTTTTTGTATATATTTTAATTTATTTTATTTTGTAATCACAATAGGGGATTTTTAATATTATTAGGAGAAACTTTTTTTTATTTTGTTTATTTCTAGTTTCAAACTTAAATTTCTCACCACGATATTTTTAATGTTTATATATATTTATATACTCAATCATTTAAGAAAATATATTTTTAATTTCTGGTGTTCATTTATAATTTCAATTTTCTAAAAGTGAAAAGCCCTCCACCCCAACAATATGTTTATTAAATATATGTGATTTTCTAAGTTACCTATTACTAGTATATAGTCAAATAGGGTTTACTTGATTAATTATCATTTTATTATAATAAAGATAAATAATCATTTTTTTCTTTTAATCTAATAGTAAAATCCGGAAACCAGCCTTTTCTAAATCCAAAATTTTATTTTTTATTCCTATATAATTAATATATATTTAATTAAACAGCTTTGCCTAGATCAGAACAGTTAATCTAGATTATTCTAGCATTCACAATTACACATACTTATATATCTGTATAATATTGTTACTAAATGACAAACTACTTTGCTTCTAAAACAAAAGAATATAATTCAAAAAAATTAATAACTCAAGGTTACAATCAAACATAATCAAATAAATAATACAATAATAATAAAAACAATAAACTTACCTAAAACAAAGAAATAGATTTTAATATAATTTACAATCTAATAATTTTAGTATCGTTTCAGACTACTTCAACATTTACCAGAAAAACATTCAAAGCTCCCAATTAATTACAATGGGCTCATACATGACTGCGATTATACCTAGTTGGACGTACGGAGTTGAGCTTTGGGGCTCCACTAAACCATCTAATTCATCTCGTATCCAATCCTTACAATCCAAAATCTTTCGTAATATCCTCAATGCTCCTTACTTTGTCACCAATAAACTTATCCAAAAAGATCATAATGTTCCATATGTTGCTGGTTTAGCCCACACCAGATACCTATCCTTTCATAGTAAGCTCCATAATCACTCAAATCCGTTAGCTTCTCAACTTGGTTCCCAATCTATTCCTGATAATCCTCCGAGGCGTCCTAGTGTAGAAGTTTTAACAAAGTGCTACTGATAAGTAGTTCTTTTCAAGTTTTAACATGTTATTATAATCGTTGTCAATACATTTACTTGATGTATATATTTTGTACAGTTGTAAATTGCAATAAATGTGTATATAAAAAAAAATGTAGTTATGCCTAATTATTATTATTAAACATTAAACTCTAACAAAAACAAACTCTTCAATCGTTTACTCTTCCAAGCAACAATGCTTATGTTATTCCTATCCACACTCTCCGCTATAGAGCACTGTTACATCTACACAGTCTACATAAAAGGAAGAGCCATTTTTCGTTTTGTTATCAATAACCACGAAAACTACTTCATAAATCTATACCAAGTTTTAACCCCATCATCATTATAGTTGCCAGAAGGTTAAGCAATAATAACTTTTAGCTCAATTGTTCTTAAAAACGCCATAAATATCTTGATTTCAGTGAAGTATGAAACCCGACAGGTGGCGTGCCCCATTCTATATAAAAGGTTACAAAGGTACGGTGCTATATTGAGTATGGAATTGATATTAAATGTAGTTTAATCAATTTATTTATTAACAACGATTAAACTTTGTGGTGGAATATGCGGACCTCAATAAAAATCGAACAATATGTGATTAGCACCATTCCGCATCATTTTCATAGTTTTAGGAAGGATTGAAAATAATACAAATTTAGAATTCAAATATTGAGTGGCAGATACGTTTGCAACAGTGTCATACTATTATGGTTTGAAATTAGAATCCAACCAGATGAAATCAATAAAATTATTTCTGCTAAATAAAAAATATTACCAAATCATTGATCCTTTACTTTTTAATATTGTGTGTAAATATATGATTCATGGGCCTTTAGTTGTAAGCACTGATAATGTAGTCCATAATCCACAATAGTTTCTTAGTCTCTGTCCATCTGGATTACCAATTCATACATTAAAATTAAAAATTGGATGTTGGATTATGCATTTATGTTTTTAAAGTTTGCGTGGAAATATCCCTGAAGAAATAATGCTCAATTTCATACTTCAATAACAGTTTTTTATCGATATACAAATAAAACATGAATAATAAGTTAAAATTATTTATATCAATCTAAAAGTGATTCATTGGCTTTTTGTCATAAGTACTGATAATGCATTCCATTATCCGCAAGAGTTTCCTCTTGGTGCCTGTCCGCCTGGATTTCCATGTCACAAATTAAAATAAAAAATTAGATGTCTATTTATGCTTTTATTTAATTTTCAACCACCTAATCAGTACAAGGTTATATATTACTAATATGCGTAAAAGTATTACTGAGAAAGTAATGCTTATTGATTGCATGCTACAATACAAGATCTTCATCGATAAACAAAAAAACTCCAAGCTTCAATTAAATACAAAATAATATATATAAAGGAAGAACTTGGTTGGAAGATAGGAAAAAAAATCATCGTAAGGAGAGAAGAACCACAAGAGCTTCACGGGATCTATCTTAGGTCAATATCGTCCCTAATAATCAATCTATTATTTATAAATTTACTAACTAACATTCTCTAGTAGACCCATATTAAGTATCTAATAATAAGTTAATTTCCTTTTTTTACTGCATTTTTATTGTTCGTATTGAGTATGATAAAATGGAATATCTGAATTTCATGTTTTGTTTTTTTTGGTATATGCTCTAAGAATGGATTCATTGTCATCCATACAACTTATTGCTCTTGAGTGAGGCAGCTTGTAACATTAATTCAATAAACAGTTTAAAAAACAAATAAAAAAATAGAGTCAGTGAAATTTAGATTAAAGATTTAAAGATTAATAATCTTAAAGATTTAAAATTAATGTGATCTAAGATCTAAGATTAGACAATGTTCGGATAAACATATTTAACGTAGATCTAATTCATTTTATTCTCGAATTTACTGTTCATTGGCAACTTGAGATCTCACAGAACGAGCATCATGTTTAAGCATTTCATCACCTTGACAAAATTCGGAAATCCAAAATTGAGTTATCCTCCCATAGAGTACCTTCTCATCAAACACGGAGCGTAATTTTCGAGCGGATTCGGTTGCCATCAAGCCAAATTTTATATATTTCTTTAAACGTTTAGCAGTGACTGGATTAAAAGGTAATCCCTTTCAAAGACAGTAAACCATATTGTTTACATTTGAAAAGGTAGAATAGACCAAATAAATCATAATTAATGAAAAAAAAGACAAGACTTTTTAAATGGACTTGTACTAAACAGTACTATATTCCTCTTTGACAGGAGGGCCCGTTGAAGAAGAGCATAGTACTCAGAAAGGCAGGTAGAATGAAATAGGCCAAATGCTTCATTAGGTTTATTAAAGAAGTCAGAAAGGAGGGAGGGCTAATTGTTGTTTATGGAAGGGCGGGAGGGCCGGAATTAAAAAGGGGCCCTCACACATGACTCTTTATTAGCCCCCACCCCCGCCTTTATTTTATTATATTTTTTCTGCTTCGCTGGTGTGCTGGGGTCCGCTAAGGTTCCCTCGAGTGGAAACTTCGTTGCGGGGGTGTTGCCAATTTAAAGCTAAAAGGAATTCAAAAGGGTATCATTGAAAGAATTGCAGCTTCATTTTTTACAGTAATTCAATATTATACACATATAATCCAACAGAATCAACTGCTGTCACAAAATATGAAGACAAAACCTGATCAAATTTAATTCATTAAATAGTTTGTTTGTTTGTTAATTTTAGATACTTGGCTAAGTATTATTAGGATTGATGAAATAATTGCCACTTCTATTGGGATTATTTTATTAGGAAACTAATTTCGAGTGCTAAACATTCATCTTCAGTTCTAAAACATACAAAATTTTCAAAAACACAGTACTATGTTACATGGATTATATACACTAACGTTTTCAAAAATGTATGACAAGAAATCAAACTCAGGAGTACTCATCTCAGGAGGTCTAAGAGATAACTGAAATATATCCATCGTGTAAAGTGGAAGGGGGCAGGTAGGTTACATTTTTGTGATTTACTATGGGATTTCCCTTATGACATATTGGATTTGTGTTCCTTTGTGAAACAAATTTAAAAAGGGCTATTGGAAATGTTTATCTATTCGTTAAACAAAAATCTGAATCGGTTTTAAACGATTTTATTATTTCTAATGATTCATAAATATTTGATTTTAGGCTATTTTACTATTATTTTCAACTTGTATTATTTTTACTCTCGAGTCTTTATTAAATTTATGGTTATTTTCATTTTGATGGATAGGGAAATTGGAGTTTTGGGTGTTATTAGTGTATGCTCTTAAATGTTCTATTACTCTTCGTGTACACCGAAGCAAAATACACGTGAAAAACTGGACGATCGGTAAATTAAAGAGTAAAAGAACATATAAAACCACAAAAATTTAACCTACCTGCTCCCTTCCACTTCTCACGATGGATATATTTTAGTTATCTTTTAGACCTTATGAGGCGAGTACTCATGTTTGATTTCTTGTCTTACATTTTTGAAAACTTTAGTGTTTATAATCGATGTAACATAGTACTGATGTGTTGAAAATTTTGTATTTTTTAGAACTGAAGATGAATGTTAAGCATTTGAAACTAGTTTTCGAATAAAATAATTCCAATAGAAGTGGCAATGAATTCATCAATCCTAATTGTATTGATCCTTCTATACCATAATGCGTATCTCAAGTTGGCCTATTATTTTCCCAAATACTTAATCGGAGCAGAACAGAACTACAATGCAGTCGATATATCTATGCTTCTGAAGGCGAGGTAATATTTATTTACTAGTTTTGAAGTTAGATCATCAGGCTATTTAATTTTTTTTTCTTACAATTATTATTTTTAAAAGTATAGCAATGCTCAGTTTAGGGCTTAACGTCCTTAGGTACTCCATATTAGGACAGGTTGTCCTACAGGTTATCAACCTATTCAATCCAGCGCTTGGAAGGTCAAGATTCATTTCAAGAAAAGTTCCTTCAATTTTTTATTTAGTTGTAAACATAAGATTCGTGATAAAAAATAAAAAAAAACAAATAAATAAAATTAAGTTTTGGTAGAGCTACTAAAATAGTAATATAAATAGCTCTATTCATTTATTAAATTATTTTAAACTTTGCACTATATCGAGTTTAGTATCGATATACTGGATTCGTGTCATTGTGTGTTAAGCTTATATAATGATAAGAGTCGTTTAATATAGTGTAATTAAAGATTGTTATAAAATGTTTTCTGTTCTCAAGACAAACTGGTGAAAGTGAAACCAGAATGCGCCTCGACGTAAGCAAATGCCTAGAACTTAATTATAAGTTAGATAAACTGGAAATATTGGAGAGAAGAATTAAGAGGAAAGTTTTAGGTAGCTACTATAAGAAACCTGGAGGTTCGAATCTGACCTGGGTATATTAAAATTTATTTCACACGAAATTAATCTTGATCTGCCCAGTCTGGCTAGAATCGTTGGATAATCTATAGGGTAAAGGCCTATTCACACTCAGCCGTGCCGTGATGATGCCGTGACGTGACAATACTTCTGGCAGACGTGATTTCACAGTGTTTTCAATTCACACTCGTCAGTATTTCTCCGTGCTCTGACAGTGCAGTTACAATTATTGCACTGATTCTGGATGAAGAAAAAGAAGAAACGAAAAGAAAACGAAAGTGGGTTCATCAAGCATAGAAAAAGAGAAGAACAGAAGTAGAATTCGCAACAATTTACAAGGAATTAGTAGATGATGGACCAACATTTTTTGAATATTTCAGAATGTCTGAAAATTCGTTTAACTTACTGCTGAATATGTTGAAAGTTGATATAAAAAAGCAAGATACGCACTGGAAAAATACAATCACCAAGTTTTTTAAGAGGTGAATATGTGGTAATATTAAATAAAATTAAAAAGTATATAAGAAATAAAGATTTAAAAAAAAAAAAAAATTCTTTGAAAGTTTTTTTTTTTTTTTTTTTTTTTTTTTTTTTAATATTTTTCTTTCATTATAAATTATGATTATATCAGCATATACTTAAGTTGTTTAATAGTATTTTATTTAAGTTTGAGACTGGTTTATTTTTCGGTACAGCATTTAAAATTGTAAATATAAAAAATTATATAAGAAATAAAGATTAAAAAAAATAAATAAATAAATTAAATTTAAAAAATAAATAAAAGTCAGATGTGCGCGCAATAATGCAATTAGTTTTTCAACATTCATGTTTTCGACCAAAAATATCGTTGACAAATAATGTAATTATCATGGTACGGCTCCGGCGAGAGCACTGAGAGCACTGTCCCTACCACGTGCCGGTCTAGTGTGAATTAGTTCATCCTAAAATGCTGGGAAGAATTCTTTTAGTTTCGCCGGGCGGATCACGTGCCGGTCACGGCATTGTCACTTCACTGCTGAGTGTGAATAGGCCTTAACCCGTCCATCCTGTCATAGTTGGAGCACCTAAGGACATTAAACCCCCGTTAGAGTTCATAAACAACAAGAAGAAGACTGGAAATTTTGAATTATATTAGACATGAAAAAATAAAAGTAAGAAGTAAACGGATGCTATTGGTCGATTCAACACGCTGTCGAAACAAATCTGTCAAAAAATAATTAAAAACGGGCTGAATCCGAGAAATTAAAATTTTAACTCTCACGTCGATTATTTTATTTAAAAGCAATTTAATTTTACCAATACCGGTACCGAGAATTAAGAATCGATTTCTTTATCGATAACGAGATATGAAAACTTGTGGCACAGATACATCACTGAAAAAAGTAAGTTGAAAAAAGCCTTATTTTTACTCAATATATCCCAATATTCAAATATGTTTGACCGCAGTAAAAGTTTGCTTAAAACAAAAAGTAATTTTTATATATATTTTTCAATATGTACATACGTAAACTCCCCGTCAAAAATATTAATTGGTACTGATTCAATGTCAGCACTTCAAAGTATAGCTAATTTTAGGAAAACTAGCCACACAATTGACAGGATCCATAGTCATTTGGAAACAATAAAAAACCATTTATTATAAGAAATATTGTAATTTTTTAAAAATAAAAATTGCTAATGTCTAGTTTAGTAATGTTTCTTATAGACTACAGAACCTTTCTTTATTAAAAAAAAAATACATTTTTATAAAATTCAAATATCTCATTGTCATTGTTGCGATACTTCTGACGGGGAGTTTATATATTCATCTGAAATAGATGTAATTTGAAAATAAAATTTTGTTAAAGATCAATAAGGTTTTGATAAAGCCATGAATCAGTGATGTAAGCAGGTGAAGTGTGCAGCAACCAAAACCTAAAAAAAAAAAAATACATAGTTGCCTTGTAAGACGGGCAGTAGTGGGGGATATATGTATGAAGGTCTTTTACCTAAGAGTTAATATTTTAAACATTAATAAAAATGGGTATATATTTAGTGTCATTTACATTTTCTTTTGGATAATTATTATATATATTTATTTATTTTTTATAGATAAAGTCGCATTATTATTTATCTTGCTTGTATTAGAGATATGGATATGTGTTTAGAACTTATTGCCCATAATTTTAGCAATTTGAAATATTCCATACATTACAAAAAAAGAAGTTAAAAAAAAAAAAAAACTTGTTAGTACATCAACTTGACAAAACGTGGTATCATTCTGTTGTAAATTATTCAAAATTATTTATTATTCACGAAGTTAAAAATTTATTTGCGAAGTTACATGTTCTGGGTATTGCGTAAGCTTGGTAACATTGACAAAAAAGTCTGAAAGGGAATCCTTTTAAAAAATTCAAAGTATAATAGCCGTCTTAGTCGGGCTCGTTGACAACAGTTTTAGATTCGTAAGAAATTTCTATTTTCAGTTCTCACTATTTGAAATTTTTATGTATTTCAATTACTATTGGTTTTTAGCTTTACCTACACCACAAAGTTTTACAAGAACAGGAAAGACACTGATGCAATCACTATGCGGTATGGAGCGATATTGGTTAATAATAAAAACACGAAATTCCAATCAGAGAAGGTCGTATCGAAAAATAGACCTAGAATGATGATGGTCACTGACTTTTCCCCCCTTATTTAGGAGGCCAAAACAAAGGTACATGAAAAATTCAGCTTCATTAGTTCATTTTCGAGGTGAAATCCTTATTTGACTGGGCTATTTAAATTTGTTTTCCGTGAAACTGGATCGTTTGTCTTTTCTTGGTATAAACAGTTCTATCAATTACTTCGAAAAATTCGATAGAATCACTTTTATATTTTATTTTTATTTTTAATTATAATAGTATCTCTGAAGGATTGAATTACAAAAGATACTGTTTCCATTTTGTTCCCCCACTCAAGAGCATTTTCTGAGAAAGACTTCACAGTACTTTCCTATCTAAAATTCAACGGATTCTCAGTAGTTCTTAGTTTACAATCAATATAGCCTATTTACTTCTCTTTATTTAAAAATAAATTAAAATTGCTTTTTGTTGGATTATAGTTACGTAATTAAACCTGTGCGAAGTGCGAATGATTAGTATTCACAATAAAACTAACACAGTCAAATGAAATATTGTGTATGCATTTAATAAACTGAAAGATTTAAAAAATGCTCAATGTACTGGATTCGAAGGCTAAAAATAAATTTGGCTAAATATGTAAAAATATGATATATATATACATTTTAGAATGCTTCTTATCTATACCATTATATAAAAGGACAAGCCATTTTTCGTTTGTGATCACTAAAGCCCGGATTTTCGTGCAACAAAAATTCTGAAATGTGCAATAAAAACTTGAAATCATGCAAAATCGTGCAATAAAAACTTAAAATCGTGCAAAATAAAATGCAAACGATAAAAAAGGTTGAACAAACAATTCGCTAGTTACATTTCTTTTCAAAAAGTGGTTATCTTAAAATTTATTGATCCAGTCCTTAGTAAGGGAGTAGTTAAATAATGATTGTCTAAAATGCAATAAGAACAAATCGCATCTCTTTATTGTACATGCTATACATAACCTATGTGTACATATTACTTAAGAATAAAAATATGTTACATTTTGTTAAAATTGATAATAAGGTATTTTTCAAAGTTGTTTTCTTTAAAACCATACTGTCGGTCGTTTAAAATATATTTAAGCTGCGAAAATACACGCTCTATCTCAACACTCGTCATTGGGCAATGTTTAAAACAGCTCATGATTCTTGGGTCTTCTTCTAAGCAAACATCAATTCCATTGAGAGCAGCGTTGTAGTTTTTTAAAATATTGCAACCGGGATTTTTGTCATGGACATTCTTGAATTTATCGTAAATGATTACACCTTTTTCAGTAATAAATATTTGAAGTTGGCTTGTCGTTTTTTCAATGATATCTATTTGTGTATTCATAGAAAGATTTTATTCTTCAAGTTTCTTTATTGAATCGGAAAGTATGTTATAGTGAGGAAGAATAAACGCTAAATCAGGTGTTATAGACGTTTTATATAAAGTTCACTTCACTTTAGTGACAGATTTAGCATCTTCATCGAGTTCGGCAATTACTCCCTTATATTTAATCAAATTATCCGCATAAAACAAGGCGGCTTCCAACCACAATCCCCTTCTAGTAATAACAGATTCTGGCGGGAGAGGACAGCCTAGTTGGATACACTGATAAACGATGGAGTGCTTTAAGGGAAATGTTTTTCCCGTTATTTATAAATTGATTTACATCTGGAAATACTTCACGGATCTTATCAGCAACTCGATTCAGAGCCATGCACGTTAAATGGATCGTTTTGGGATAAAAAACTTTTAAATTGCCTCCTGTTTTAATCATGTAAGGAGCTGCATCACTAAAAAAAATTTTGTCTTGGAACGTATTATCTAAAAAAAAATTTATTATACTATCATTGATGAAACGGGAAACAGTTTGGTTATTTATTTTTTCAAGTTCTTTTACAGAAACTAAAAATGGAGTTGATAAAATTTCTGGATGAAGAATACTAATTACTAAAGTACAAATGTATTTACCCCGAGGATCAGTAGTTTCATCAACCATTATGTAACAAAAATGACTTTGGATTTGTTTCTTAAGTGTTGACATTGTTGAATTGAAACATTTGTCTAAATAGTTCTTTCTGACCGTGCTCTCATCAGGAATTTTTTGTTGTCCTTTTCTAAAAACGATTTAAAAGGTGTCGAATGCAATTTGTGAAAATGTATGTTTGCTGCAACCATAGTGTAACACAAAGCCATGAAAAATTCTTCATGGACATGTTGATGTGAGGAACACTGAGGCAGTAAAGTTTGCACAGGGCCAGTTTTGAGTTTTGTCGAATCTTTTAATAGTAGATGTCCTTCTGTGGTTAAAAATTGCAATTGCAAATAAAAATAACCGTACATTTATGGTCTAAATCATTAAATAGGGATAAAAATTCAAGTTAAAAACTTACTCGAATTACAGTGTGCATCAACTTGTGACTCTCTTTCGCTGCCGATAGCTTTGTCACAGGGTCCACAATATATTATTTTGTCATCGGATTTTAGTTCCGGATATTTTTCTATCCCTCCTCGTATCTTTGAACTAACACTAGCTGAAATTTTAGGCATTTTAATGGAGACAATGTTACTTCGTTGAGGGAAGTGGGAAACTAAAAAATTAAAGCTTCCAATGAAAAAAGTGAATGAAAATGAAAAAAAAACAAGAGAGACTCAAAATTTCTTGGAAGTTGGAGATCCGAGTTTCCTAGCTCAAGTCAATCTAAACATTTCTAAGAACACTAAAGAAGCATATTCATTTTGACACGTCAATCTTCACCAAATTTTAACTACATCATCCTCATAATTACAGGAAGGTTTAGCAATGAAAAAATTTACACATTTTCTATTAAATCGCTACTAAAAAGTAATAAATATATGGTGCGAAGTGAAGTTTGAAAATTAACCGATAGGTGGCGAGTAACATTTGTGAGAGGTTATAAAAGTACAATGTTATACAGAGCTCAAAATAGACGATAAAATATATTTTAACTAAATCATTTTCATAGTTCTAGGAAGGTTTAAACTAGTAAAGTTTACTATAATAATTTAAATGTACATTATTAAGTCGCAGAGGTTTGCCACACAGTAATCAACTTTTATTGTTAGAAATTGAAATCCAACTAGATGAAATCGATAAAATCATTTCTCCCGCCCTAAACATTATTGCCTTATCAAAATACCGATTTCTTATTTTTTGATACTGCGTGTAAATGATAAGGCGGCCTAACCTCAGTTTTTGCAAAGGCTAGAGGTTTTTAGAAGACTGAAATTTCAATCATATGAAATTTATTTTGATGTTTCAGGTTTATAAAAAAAATCTTGCCATTGATTGTGTGAAAAGCGGTCATTTTATCTACATCAACTATTTTATCTACATCTAATAATAAACATTATTACTTCCTGTTGTTGAAGTAAATGGAGCTGAAACAAAATTGCATTTCCATAGACAGTAATATTCATTTGATATAGATTAAACATGGAGTGTATCATTACAAAAATTGTATATAAATATATTTATGACACTATTCATCAGTAGACAACAACTTAATGACAATCTTGGACATCCCCAGTAGGAAGGACCAAACAAGGACGTCAGGCCTGTTAAAAATCACCCTTAACAACATTTAGCAGTAGAATCGATATATTAAATGACACGGGACTTGAATGGCGTTGAAAAGCAACTAGAGAATAATGCTCTAACATGCAGAAGAACAATAGCGGATCCTAAGGCTAATATTATTTGGCCGGTGGACAAAGGGTGCAAGAAGGATTACCATGCTGGAACTGGAAGGGGCCCCTCCATCCGATTATCCTGGAACAGAGCTCCAGGATCAGAGTTTCATCAATGATGCCAGCAAAGAACCCTAAATAATGTTAGGGATAAAAAAAAAAAAAAGAAGTTGAGGATGGAAATAAAAAACCAAAAAGTTTGAGTTTGTTGAGGTTTTACTGTGCCTACAATAATATATGTGATAGTGATAAACATGCTTCATATTGAGAAGGTGGCAAGGGATTTTAAGTGAGCGCTACTTGGAAACACCTTAGCTTTTCCTGTAGCACTTAATATTTAAGTACAATATATGTAAACAGTCAGGAATATGTTTTAAAATATAGATTGTGATGACCAGTGAATTATTCTATAGTAATGCCTTAAAATTTACTATTATTCATTTCATGCTCACTATTATAAAATACATACCAGTAAATAAAATATTCTTACAAAGCATGATTAATTAATTAATAATTCCCTAAATTCCACTTAGAACAAATGAATAGGTAAACAGGATTTTTTTTTCTTGTATTTTGATAGAAGACTACTAAATGTTTAATTTTTTAAGTTTCTAGCTTTCCATCAAACCAAATTTCATCTAGGACGATCCAGCTGAAATCCTTGATATATTTCTCTATTTAACTCATCTCATATTTACTTTCCTTTCTATTCTAAAATTAGAGCTATGGTCGAAAACAAATGTAACAAAACCTATTTTCTGTCTTAAGAAGTTAAAACTAAAACAATATATAAAAGTTTTTGTAATAACGAAGTATACCCCCGGATATGAAACCCTTTACCAAAAAATTGAGAAATTTTCAGACAAAATGAGGAAGAGAAGAATTGATTTCTATGGACACATCCTCAGAATGTACCCAAATAGACTAACCAGAAAATGTTTATACTACTTCCGCAACAAAAAGACCAAACCAAATTGGTTTAAAAAACAGAGAAGGACTTAAATGAACTCCGTATCACAGAAAATATGCGCACAGATAAAAGTTCAAACAAAATAACTAAAGACAAAAAAGGGAGGTTATAATTCAAAATCAAAACGAAACGAACAATCCAAATCTCTGAAGAGGAGAGAAAAGCAAGATCAGAAAGAATGAAGCAATACTGGGCTAAAAGAAAGACACAGAGCGTTTAGAAGTGATTGATCCAACGTACCCAAAAGTCGTGTGAAAAAAAAAAAAAAAAAAAAAATGTACAGAAAAATATATTTCAAATGTTTCTGAAAATAATTTTAATGTATTCCTATTTATAATAAGTTATGTATTCTTATTTATAATTATAATGTATTCGCACATTTCTCTTTGTTATTCATTTTCTGTTTAGTAATTGTGACACAATCATGGAACCCTTAATAAGTTTTAATTATTTTTAATAGCAGCACTAAAAACAACAGTGACACACAACCTGCCTTCCGCGCACAGGGGTTGTCTAACCTGCAGTGAATCGGTGTCATTGAGTTATTCATTACATTTAGAAGTTGTAAAATAACAAATTGGCTACATAGGTAAGATCAGTTAAAATTTAATGTTTATTAATGTAGACACGTTACCGATCTGGTCTAGCCTA
Source organism: Euschistus heros (assembly GCA_003667255.2). NCBI lineage: Eukaryota > Metazoa > Arthropoda > Insecta > Hemiptera > Pentatomidae > Euschistus > Euschistus heros. Next base: position 485,903 of record RCWM02000418.1, on the reverse strand, counting down.
ACATTGTATGAGGCTCCAAGTCAGTAACCTCCAGATGCGGTTGTTCAATCAGGCAGTCGTTCTCTAACCAACTATCATAAGGTTAAGAACTACTAATGTAACTTTACCATAAGCTACAACATAAAGGCAATATTTTATTGACTTTGAAATTTATATGTATTTTGTTTTATATAAAAAAACCTATTTTAATTTTATTCTTTATAATAGGTAAAATTTCCTTCTTATCTTATACTATGCAATTTTTAACCCTTTATAAAAACTTATATACAAATATCTTATGAAATGATACGGTAGCTTAAAGGAATAACAAATTTACTTGATGTATACAGTTGTAAATATCAATAAATAATATTGTAATGTAAGGATTTATAAAACAGTCTGATACAACATTCAGCCAACTAAACGGTAAAGAAAAATAATAAATTGATAATCACGTCCTTTGAAAAATAACGCTTCATTTAACTGAAGGGATGAAAAAACTCTTTTCTTTCTAACCATCCATCTCTTTCACTGCTGGAACAAGGAGCGACGAGTAATCTTAATCCGTCTTGGAAAACATCTGGATTAAAAAAAATTAATATCCGCTAATAAGAGTGTATTATGAAAAAAAAAAAAAGAAAAGCGGACTTAGGTGATAAATCAGGATAAGCAGGGAGGGGTGAGAAGGAAGGAAGGGGAGGGAAAAATTGCTTTGAGGAAAGCAATTGCAGTTTTATGACTGCCTCGCTAAATGATACATCGAGGAAATGTCTGTTTCATTAGTTGGAGGATCTGATCGATGCGGCAATATCCAAGAGGACATGCGGGGATCCAGGTGCCGCGCTTCCCACCCAACCTTCCCTTCTTATCGCCACTTCTTGCTTCTCCGGCCAACTTCTTCTGATCTTCCATCACGGAAGAGGGTTCAAGGTAATGGTCACTGCTAACTGTCGTTAGGGCCCGCCCGTGCCTCTTGAGGTGTTATCCATTATCGTCGTCAACTGTACTAGTGTTGATATTAATCTTGGCATGAGGGGAGTGGAACAGTCTTGCGAGAAAGTTGTTCCTTTCGTCGTCTTTTACTTCTAGTCGAAAAATAATATGAGTCGGTCATAAACAACCCTTGCAAAAACACTAATAAAGTAAAAACAAGTTCACTAATAGAAACAATATTAGGGCTTCTTTTATATTTCAGAAAATTAGTACCAATTTATATTAATCTCGTAAGATATATTCACTATATTTATTTTTTACTTTATTGATCCTTACTTTGTTAAAAATGAACTGATCCACAATTCAGCTGATTGGGCTCAAACTAGATACCTTTTCTTTCACAATCCTCACTACTTGTTTCTCAATTGCTTCCCATTCCATTCCTTAAGATCCTCCGAGGAAGTCCGAGGAGGAAATAAAATGGCCTGGGAACCTTCTTTAATTGTGAAAATTCATTGGAGTGCTACCATTGAGAAATACCTCTACAATTCTTTGTCATGTCATTACTCTGCATTATAATTACTACATATTTACTGGATATATTTTTGTAATATCGTTGTAAGTTTCAAACACAAGATAAAATAAAAAACATTATCCAAAAAAGGTTAAAATATATAAGATTTTAACCTTATACCTGCTTTAAGCATAGTAATCCTAGGTTTCAGAAAGAAAGAGGGGCGTGAAAACAATTACTCAGCATTAACTTCACTTCACCTTGTGCCAACCAGATTCGAACCTGGGATGATTAATTGGGAAACGCATTTTTTCCCAGAGCATTCATTATTAACGAGTATAATAAGATTGGATATTATTCATAATACAATTATAAGAACGGATAAAACTGGTTAGTGATTGAACCAGAAGAGTTAGGATGACTGCACAGCTTTTAAATGAACTTCCGGGGACAAAAGGTACATTTTTATAATTACATATGGTTTCCTTGGTGACATAGAACAATGTTTCGGATGGCATTGCATTGGAAGGATTGGTATGGTTTAATTTTGATTAAATGTATTTTTTATAGCAATATTTTACTTATTCGTCGTTAAAATAATAGCACAATTAAAAAATTGAAAGTATACCAAACGACTCCAAAATGATAACGTTATTTCGATTTCCGTCATAATTAAATCCAACTTCTTTGCATGTTCATTATTACCATTGGGCTGTTATTACTTGAGCTTTACCTGCTGAATAAATATCCCACAGTTCCGAGTCGTGGAGCTTTCTAAATTCTTAGGACATTCTTCCATTTTTAGGCTAAATATTATACGGAGTGCATTATTTTTGAACTCTTTGAGAAGTTGTTCTTCCATTAACGGAAGTGGTCACGTTTCGCATAAAGAACGGTAGGTAGGATAATGGTCTTATAGGTATATTCTAGTTTTCAGATTTGCGGATAGTTAGCGCGAGCTTTTCATATATGTATAATGGTTAGGAACAATCAGGAATCCTGAATGATAAGTATTTATGATATTAGGTTGATAATTGTATTTTTTATTTATTATATCACTCTTCCAGTGTAACAACGAAGTTACAGCGAAATTCGTTAAAATAAGGAAAACAGATTAGAAGTGCTCCCAAAAGCTTAGTACATCGGTAGAAACATCGACTGACTTGTAGTCTAGCTCTAGTGCGTTTGGTACTGAAGTTCGTGGGTTCGAATCCCACTTTGGTGGGTTAAAATATATTTCGTGGTGAACCCATCCTGGCTAGAATAGGTTGGTAACCTTTAGTATAAGCTGTCCTTTCTACTCTAGTTGGAGTACATTAGGACGTTAAACCTAAAGAAATAAACAACAAATTTTAAATATTAAGTTGCCAACAAATTTTCGGTCCAAGGATTGTAACAGATCTAGAGCGTGTCAATTAATTGCATTTTTTTAAGGGTAAAAAAAACGTTACACCAAAAAAGTATACACCATCAACCAAAAGACATATCCATGCCAAAATATTATCAAAAGATATTTGTTGACAAGATTTGAATAAAAACAAACATTTGCCCAATCCACAAGTTTATATGAATAATTATTTAACATACCGTAACAAACCATTTCTTACAGATGCGTCTTTGTTTCACCGGATGAGTGATGTTTATAGTTAAGGTATCAATGTATAAATGTATAGTATATTTAAGATGACCATAAACTAGAATCACGAATGATAGTAAATCACCTTTTGATTACTTATGTGTGAATACATCAATACGATCCGAAGAGGAGTAGCAAGTAGATGAAGCAGTTTCATTACCAATATGCGCCTAATGGTTAATTAATTTCAGCCCCGTACTCGAGTGATAACTGCAAAGCCTACGGGGCTATTGTAGAGGATGAGAATGCTAACTTGAGCTACCCCCAAGCAGAAATAATTACGTCTTACACCTGACAACCCCAAGCCATCCTCACAGAGGCTCCTCAGCGGGAAGGTAATCTCCGTGCAAAATGGCCATCGAGGGCAGTCCTTTTGTCTGGCTAATCACCGGACCCTCCGAGTAGACCCGATAGTTAGCGGTCGCTCCACCGCCTCTCGTCAGCTGCCCTTCAATTAGGACTTGGCTACTCCTCTTTGGAGAAAACTATAGCCACTGAGAACAACTATTAGTACGAGTGGTTAAACAAGTCGTTTGTTGAGGAAGTTCGAGAGTAAGTTGGCTTGAAAGGGAAGAGCACTTTCATTGAGATTCGCGAGAGAAATTTTACTTCTCCGCTTATCCTCTAAAAAGCTCAAAACACTTTTATGATCGAGGTAGGAGCATTTTCCAACATTTTCTGATATCGTTTATTTTTATTGTCGAAAAAGGAAGACGGTCTTATAAGGACTATACATATATTTTTATCTTCCATTTTATTTCAATGTAAGTGTATATGATACATGGTTTGATAGGTCCGAGACAGAAACACAAAACTGTAGGATTGACTGTTAACAATTGATATTGCTCTTGTTGGTGTTTCCCTCTAGCAGATGTTTCAGTATGTCTTTCAGTATGTTTATTTGATTTTATGTTTTTTTTTTCTTTTTATAAATGGAAGTTATGTGTGAACTTTGAATGTCAAGAAAAGAAAAGCAAAGAAGAAAGTAGAGAAAAAATATAAATAAAATAATGAAAGAAAGAAAGAAGATAAATAAGTAAAAAATAAAATAAAATGTTGTAAGACCCTATATACGATTGGAAATTCATATATTTTTGCTGAATTTCATTATCTGAGAGAGTAGATTTCTAATGCTGACCTAAATGAATGAGGGATTCCTAAGTTAGTCAATGCTCCTGCCTAGTTCAGTTATTCATGTTTGGTGGCGAATCAGTCAGTGTACTTTCATCTCTCTCTCTCGAAGATCTTTGTTTTTTTACTGACGACTTCTGATTTTTTATTATTTTCGCTTACCTAGAATATCGTTGTTTCCTACTGTTTTTCTAAAGTAGGAGATCGATTTTTTACTCGGGTGTTCTATTAGATACCACATTAGAAGGTGCCCAGTTGTTTGGGATAAAGAAAGAATGTGGATTGAGTCGCTTATACTATTTATTAATGGCGTGCCATCTTGTCCATTGAAACATTAAAGGTGTTGTACCTTGAAACAGGCATATGTTGACTCTTGTACCTTGAAAACCTTGTACCTTGTTTTTTTTTTCTTATTTCATTTTGCAGAAATCCTAAAAATAAAAGAAAGAAATCAAACGACTACCTGTTAATCCGTCTCAGATGGCCACTTCTGTTAGCAGCTTTCTCTGACAGAATTTGACCTGAGCTATCAGAGAAAGAAGGATGAAAAATCATTTGTTATAATAAATAAAACAATAAAATGGACTATTTATATTGATCTTGTTGAAAATAATATAATGAATGAGAATAGTAGTGATCTTATAAAATATTAATATTACAGCAAATAATTGAATTTGATTTTCAAGTCGTAGCTTCAAGTGATGATTTATTTCTATCTAATCTATAACTAAAAAAAAAAATCTTAAATTCTATGTCATCCTACAGCAAATAATTTAATTTAATAAAACCCACACACCTTATCATACACATACACACACACACACACGCACACACACACAGATATATATATATATGCACATAATATATATACATGTATATGGATAAAGTTCTTGACTGTTCTGTAGTAAGGTTCTTGAGATTCAGTGAATAAATAAAAACAACTATTTTGGCTACGCTTCGAGACTCTATCATATATATATATATCCATATATATATATATATATATATATATATATATATATATATATATATATATATATATATATATATATATATGTATATATATATATTTATTTATTTATTTATTTATTTACATTTTGGTGCCATGTACCACCGTTCATTTATCTCATAAAACATATTATTCTTCCCTCTAAAAGACACGATATTATGTCTTTAAATCAGGATGACATTGACTGTATGCATTATTTTTTTTTAATATTTATTTTTTTATTGATTAGACAGGAATAATTCACCACTTGAAGCTACAACTTGAAAATTAAATTCAGGGAGAATGAGAGCTAGTGAACCTATTTCCTCGTGGAAATAGAGGAAGCAGTCGTAATCTGAGTTGAGAGGAAGTTGTTGAGACGACATAGCTCCAAGGAGGGCGGTATCCAATTGCAATGCTTCTCAGGAAATAAGAAATCTTTTAAACTAGTGATTGATTCATGCGAAATTGATTTTGTTGTTTGGTCCTAAGGAGCCCATTAATGTCTTACTTCTTTGAGCATATAAATTTCACAGCGGCAATTTGATGTTGTATTTTATAATACATATAAAATCCCGGAAATTAAAAATAATGGAGATAGAATTATTGAAATGTTCTAAACCTATAATCGTAATTTATATATTAAATTTCAAATCTTCAGTACTAAAATGAATTTTTTTTTTTTTTTTTTTAATAATAAAATAACCGAAAAAATAGTGCTCCTACTTTATTTTACAAGTATTTAAGCTCATTAATGATCTTTTTTTTATTTTATAATAAAGAAATGTAAATAAGACCTGTTTAATTAGAAAATTAAAGAGCAAAATTTTGTTTTTGATATAAACACTTTATTTCGAAATATCTATATTTATTACCTGGGCAACGTTTCACTGGCTATGCCACATTCTAAAGCCGTGGAATAATAATAATTAATAACAAAAATATGTATCTTATCATTAAAATATATCTACTTTGTGATTTTTGTGAGGGACGAACAAACAATTCTAAAATAAAGACAGAGTTTAATGAACCTTTGTAAAGATATTAAATGGCTTAATTACACAAATAAATACAATCTAGGCTAAAATAAAAACATTGAACAGATTACTAATAACTTTCTTAACAATCAATATGTGAACAACTTATAATTTATCTCATGCACTAGCACATAGATGGGCATACTTTTTAAGGGGAGGGCCGGATGAAATAGAAAAACATCTAGACGGGCCGAAAAAATTGGATAAAACAAAGTTTTAAAACTAATAAACTTTATTTTTGACTTTATCTCATTACACTCAACTTATATGGTACAACGGTAGAAGATCCGTAACGCAACGAGAAGAAAACAATAATTCTATACTAGCTTTGCAGAAAATAAATTTTGTGTTATATATAATTGTGTGTGACCATGTCGCGGGCCAGATTGACTAGCCCGAAGGGCTGCATTTGGCCCGCGGGTAGGATTGCCTTTTTTACAGCCGTGTCCGGCCTGTCCGGCATTTGTAATGCTTTTTCGTCTTCTCGTTGAAAGTAGCAATCTTATTGCGTGGCGGAAATGCGACTGTGTTCAGATCTTGGAAACTCCCACTCCTTTTACCTTTTTGACTAATTTGGTAAACTTTTTGACCAACGGCAAAATTTCATAAAAGATTTTAAAAAACTCTCGGCACACAAAAAGTGGACTGCTTATCTTAGATAATTTCTTAATGAAGAATTTAATTCTGAACTACTAAAATTGGAAGAATACTATTTTGCGATTCTATGCTATAACGTCAACGTTGAAAAAGTTTTCTCATTGATTAGTGCTCAGTGGACAAAGGAACGCAATAAATTGCTAACAGAAACAATTGAACAGACGATGTTCATTTAAAGTTTAAAGTTAGCATGTGCAGAATTTCGTGATATGATTTCTAAAAAACGACGTTTTGGATAAAGCAGGTGAAAAAACAAAATACAACTAAGAATATATGAATTTTTATTATTTTTATAAACATTTGAGATTTCTTTATAATTGGCTTTATAATTTTAATCTTTTGGTTTTCTCCTTAGAATAGTACATATATTTTTATATTTGCATAATCAAAACTATTAGTTTACTGTCAAAGTGCAGATGAAATTTATTTATTTTTGTTTTTATTTTATATAAATGAAGTCTTGCAATGTTTCAGGTAGTTATTAATTTTAATGTCATACGTAAAGTTCAAAATATTAAGGATAGGACTATAAATAAGTGGTTAATGTTATAACTAAAAACTTAAACCTGTAGTATAAATTATGTAACGTAGCTTTGATTAATTCCAAGCTAAAATCGCTAATTAATTAAAAGCTAAAAGCCAAGAAAATCGAAATATTTTCGATATTTCATCGCCACCTCTTACCCATGCACTATATTTAATACATACAATAAACACTTAGGGTGGTATACTATAAACACTAGAATGAGGATTTTCGCATGTTTTGGAGTTAAAAAACATGTGAGGAAAAAAAAAGAATTTTTAATTTTGATTTGCGATTTATTCGAATTTATAGTTATTGGACGTTTCCACTTCTAGCCTAACATCCTTCATATGTTCATTAGCACCGTTATGTGAAGGTTCAGATGAAGAAATCAGGCTAAGTTAAATTTGTATTCCCTACAGCTAAAAGGTGGGAAAAAATCGTACTTTTTTTATTGAATTCCTTAGTTCTTATTTCACTTTTTCATTTACAATACTTAAATTCCAGTCTGAAATATATTTTTTTTTTACAATAGATGTATTTATAATTGTTTTCCTTAATTTTTATTTATCATTTTCAATTATTACAATGCTTACCTTATCTTATATTATCATTTAATATATTCTATTTTATTTTTTTTATTGTATATATTATTTTATTCCATGTATCAATATTTTTTCTTTCATATTTAGAGGCGGTTTATTTTAATTTACTTACTTTATTTCAGATCATTCTATAATTTTATAGGAATGAGTCTTTGTCATCCATATTACTCAATGTCCGTGAGTAAGGTAGCTTGTAATTATTTAAATAAAAAATAGCAAAAAAAAAAAGCAATAATTTTAAAATGTTTTTCTCAGTTTTGGAAAAGTTAGTATATAGTATCTTCCTTTACCCTTCATATGTTTAATGTATAAATAAATGGAATTCTGCACTAGCATAACCCGTCGCGGCTTCACCCGCTCTCAAACACATAGAACTTAGATTATTCTAACTAGTAATTGAATTTCATTTGGTAATCGATAAAAATATTGTATTGAAGTATGGAATTTAGCATTAGTTGCTCATATTTTTACGCATGGCAGTCATTTTTAACCTGGTAAAAATTGCATTGATTAGGTGTTTGCAGTGTACTTAAAAGCATAATTAGACCTCCGATTTGGTAGAAATAATTTTATTGATCCGTTTAGGTTTTAATTTCTAACCATTATATTATATGACAGTTTGGCAAACCTCGTTTCTGGCACTCAAGAATATACATTTTTATCATTATTATAGTAAAATTTATTATTTTAAACCTTGCTAGAACAATGAAGATGTTGTAGTAAAAATTTTATACAGTAGGGTTTCATAGTTTTACCATTGCTAACTCTGTTGGTAAATGGTCACCTATCGGTCGATTCATAACTGAACTGGGAACCACTATTCCAGTCCATGTGTAGCCTTTTTAAGAACAATTGAATCGAAAAGAATCAAATTCTATCATAAATTTCTAGATCTATATAATACCGTACCTTTGTAACCTCTCTCGTAGGCGCTTGCTACCTATCGGTCGATTATCAAACTTCACTGCGCACCACATATTTATCGATTTTTTAATGGCAATTTAATAGAAAATATTTATATTTTATTATTGTTAAATTTTCCTGGAACTATAAGCATGATGTGGTTAAATTTTGGTACTGATTGGTTCAGTAGTTTTAGCGATTAGTGGTCACAACCGAAAAAGGCTTATCCTTTTCTTTAATCGTATGGATTAATATGCGTTCAATTGCATTCACTAGGTATGTATGCAAGTATCTTTGTATGTACAGACGCTGTTCAATATACTTAAAGGGTAACAGGTCAACACTTATTTACAGAATAATCTGAAGCTTATTTACACAATGACGTATTATTATGTGCGAATGTCACACTTTCTGTACAACTGCTTTTTGTGTTTTTTTTTACATATTCTCCGAGGAGGAACAATTTACCTCTTTCGTTATAAGGGAATTATATAAAAGAACTTGTAGCAAGGAGAGAAAATATAATAAATCTGCGGTCAAGAGGATAGCGGAGGAGTTAGGAGAATAGCTAGGAAGGGCTTTTAGGTAATTAAGACAGTGAGTGGAGTTAAAAGGGCAGGAGGGGTGATTAGACCTGTGTGCTAACTCAGTTATAGCTGCCCTTTTAGACTGACCCTAGACCCCACCCGCTTAAAAGCAATTACATGGCGCACAAAACCAATCGTCGATATCTTTCCATAAAGCCCGGAATAGAAGTTATCTTGTCCTCGGCTCAAAGTGGCCTAGCCTAATATAGTTATCTCCCCCTTCCATTTTCCCCCTCACTAACCCTCCGGGCTACTGCAGGCGTCGGGAAGGCAAAGTTTTTTAATTGGACCCATCGCGTTAAAAGCGGACTTCGATACCGTGTAGTGCCCTGTGAAATTCAGAACTAAACTATACCGCGGATTCCGATGAAGTTAGTGTGATATTGAAAATTCATGATCCCTTTTAATCTAGAGATGATTTCTAGGTAGTCATATTAACTTACTTATCTGCAAACTATCGACGATGTAATCTGACGGTCGTGACTCAACTAATCTATGTTAACTTATATTCATCTGATAGCATAAAGTAAGATATAAGATATGTCTTATATCATTTGATTTTCACTTGTTAACAAACAATTAACAAGACACTTCAGTTGTTGTTTTAAAAAGACCATGACACTATTAAAGCTTAATTAATTTATATCGAAATGGAAAAATTCTATATTCTGTATAAAGAATTTGTCGAAATCATAATTTCAACCGATCACCGAAATCTTCTGAATGAATTGGAATTATTATTCACAAATATTCTGGGATGTATGAAAATCTAATAAAATATATTGAGCTTAAACTAAGTAAAACATTCCTGCCTAGTTTTGCTAGAAAATGGCAATCGGCTTCTCGTAAGAAGGAAAGATTTACGCAACTGAATTAAGATTCTAACGCCAACAGTGTTCGAACAGACAGTAAAGTCTTATTATTTTGTAAATACGTAAACGGTTGTTTCGTTTCATTAATTTGTATTATTTTTATTAATAATATAAGTAATGTTGCTATTTTGTTTTAAATCATATGATATCATATCATGTGAAAAACCCAATGATAACAAAATTGGGGGGGGGGGGTATAGTTTGGCGTTATAGTTTCGAATCTATCTTCTACAACCAAAATTAAATTTTTGCTGCTTATCAAGATTTGCAATGAGTATAACTAGGAGCTACAATGTTCGTTGAAGTTGAAGCCAGCTATCGTCAAAATCTATCGATTGTATATAACACATTAAGTTAAACTAATGGCAGTGAATATAATAAGGTGTTAGAAGAAAAACAATATATAAAGTCGGCCTAGACGCGTGAGAAAGCCAAAACCAAAAAACATAGATCGTATACGGTTGGAAAGGGCTTCTCAAGAACAATCGATCGAAGAAAACACCATAAAACCAAGTCAAGCAGTGCCGGAAAAAAGTTCCTGATCAGCATTGTTTTATACTTATTACCGCCATTAATGCACAAAGCTTGGTCGTGCACTCAGAAGACATCGAAACGATTTGATTATCTGGCAATCAGCGAAACTTGGATGAAAATTCTAAGCCAGTAAATATCCGTAGCTTTGATTTAAGATAATATTGTAAAACCGCTAAGAACAGACAAATTGCAACTACTTCATCGGTAGCGGTTTCATCATCATCAAGTCGCAAAGACGGTGGAGTCGTCTTATATCGCTGCATCAATAGCTTCACTGTTTGTAATAGAGTTAACATTGACATTACGGAAATTTAAGATGCAAAACCTGGTGATGTCTGTCTAGTAAACGTAAAGGCCAATGGCATCTGAATTCTCGATGTAGCTTGTATGCCATTTGTGTCATACTTTCCGTATCACAGACCTATAATTAATAAAGTTATATTGTAGCATAATAATTATTTGTTTCCTTGCTTTTATCCTAAATAAATAAATAAAAATATTTTATTTTAAAAATATAACCCGTTATATTATTCACGTACGACACACGGCCGTGTCCATGACATAGCTAAACCCCTTTTTTTGCCATTTTTTTACTTTATCCAAAGATAGAATATTGGTTTGTAAGTGTAAAAAAAAAAATGGAAAAAAAAAATTTAGTGATAGAGCGAATTCAAGTAAATCAATTGTTTCTGCATTTCTGCCACTTTTAACCACTGCGCAACGGTATTACTAATTTACTAACTGATTATGTAATACCACTGGACTACAAATTTTTTAATAGTTGAATAATATATATTAATCTAAGTTGTACTAAACATTACTGATAATAAAATTTTCTCATTCTCCTTTTTTGAAAATCAAACTAAAATTGTTGTAGTAAAGGTATAATTTTCAAGGTATTTTAGTAACAGTTTTAATAAGAACCATACTTCGTAAAAAATCTCAGCAAACCTAGATAGCCTCGTCATAAACTTTATCTGTATTCATATCTGTACGCCATTTTGCATATGCAATCATATGGTAATCCTTGATGCTAAAACTTGTAACAGAAGTCTTACAATATGACAGAAATCTAAATGTAAAATTCCTTTAAGACTATAAAATGAATCTCGAGGGATTCTGGGATGTTGTAAATATATATACTCACAATTATGACAGTAAAATTGTAAGCCTTTTTTTTTTTTTTATATATACATAGCAACTAATTAGTTTTATCTTACAATACATTAAACAAAAATGTTCATTTAGAATTATATAATTTAATAAATACTCATATTAAACATAAACACAGGTAATGGCCATTTAAGCATTTTAGCACTTGATATGACCCTTTTAGAAATAAAATAATGAATTTTTATGACAATATATCCTACGGAAATTTTATCATTAATATGTACCTTATTTTTTAAATTTAAAGCCGTAAATAGAAATTCGCTAATGTGAGAGATACGATTCAGTGGTGACTAATGATTCAATAATTAATATTACGGTTCCACTCTGTTCTCTCATACTTTAAGAACTGTCCACTTAAAGAGCTCTTACAAGGGTCTAAATGTATTCTCTGCACCCCATTAAGTATTCATATTCAGAAAATCCATAAAAAACACAATATTTTGAAAAATATAGATAAAACAGTCTACTTTATAGGGAATACTAAGCCACCTGGGAATTATTGGCAATAAACTCGCAGACAGCTTCAGAACAAGCCCATACACCCTGAGCAGAGGCAATGCTATCTTAACACCCCAAGAGGTTAGTTCTCGCTTTAAAAAAGAAATTTTTAAAATATTGCGATCCGTATGGAACGAGAGTGCACCAAGTGAATTTAAAACTATTAAAAAGTTGGTCAAACCATGGGACAAATCCGTTCGTTCCATCCGTTAATAAAAGGTTGCTTTGTGTCGACTGGGAACAGACCACAGCAACCCCACTCAATCCTATCTAAAAAATAAACCACCCACCAAGAAGTCAATAATTCAATGAACAATATATAATAAGTTATACACTACACTCAAAATATTCAGGACACGATGTTTACAATTTAGTTTAACAAAGTTAAAAATTTTTACCAATAACAAGAATATAAAAAATATATACATATTTATTTTTCTTAAAGGGCACGATATATTAAATAAAACTGAATTTTATTAAAAAAAAAATTTTAATATTTAAAAATTTAACCAATTATAATAGGCGTAGATGACTTTTGGAGGTTTATGCCTCTTGAAAAAAAACAATTTTCAGAATCATGGACTTTAAAACACAATAGCTAAAGGAAGGATCCGAAGAGTTAAGGAGCTAAGGTTTGGGTACCTCCTCAAGATGAATCATGAATAAATGAACGGCTATATATCTAGGAGAAGCGTGAGGAATGAGACTATGAAAGATCACTCTTCAAATGGAAATACAGAATCTGGATAGTGCTCGGTACAAGGAATATGGAATGGAGTTATAGGATATGGAGGACACATTTGGCCCAAGAAAGAGACACTTCCTCCAGACTCAGCAGGATGTACCCAAAAATAATTTTCGATTCTCTAGGAATTTAGATTATAATGATGAAATCTATGAAGAAAAAATAAAGAATAATTTCAAATCCGAAATAGTATGTATTACACTGCGTATATAGAACAAACAAATGTATTATCAGCATTCGCCCTATGTTATGTTACGCATGTACTAACATCCTCGTTCTGATGAACTTTAAAGTTTGTTGTTTTATAAGTTCATTTACAATTCAATTATACTCTACCTGCAGTAGCAGTTAATGAACCCAAATGTAATTGCAAATGTACAATAATGAGTATTCCAAAGAAAACGATTCTACGACTGGAAACAAGGAAAATGGAGTGAAATGAATAACCAGATGTAAATTTCCTAGTTGATGTTTCTGTTTGTAAAATATTTTCATAATTTTAATTTATGGGTAACAAAGTAAATAAAACATTGCTTATTGACTAATCCTCTGGTCGACTATCGACCTGCAGCCTACAGCGATAAGTAGATATGAACAACCGATCTGTGACATGTGTAATCGAGAGTGCAGCTGAAATTCGGATGGCTGACCCCATGGAAATTACCCGTCATTTCGTTAGATGAGATTTTCGGCTGCTCTTGACAGAGCTGGCCAAGTGCATTTGACGCTCCTACTTAGGGGGCGTGGCAACTACTTTGCAATATGTCCAGCTGCCTTTTGCATCAATAGTTACTTCATTCAGCTTTGATGGTATTTTTGTTTTTTGTTATTATTTAGTCAATTCTGGCAAATAGTATAATTTAACTGGAAATTGTTAAAATGGTTGATGATACCAAATGTTTGCAGTTTTATGACATGAATTATGTAAATGTTCTATCGACTGTTAGATTTTTTTTATTATAACAGTTTTTTGATGGTAGAAGAATTAAACTTTCCTCTCAGCTTCCGCTAGATTCTCATAATAGTGACGTGGATCAAAGAACAGCGTTGGGAATACTGTGGGCCTGGCTTGCCCTCCCGTAAGTGGGGGACAAGCTTGAACCAGGGTTTCCCAGGGATGTTTGTGTACATTGTATATAAAGTAACATTGTGCTTTTAAATTTATTATTTTTCTTCTACTTAATGCTTATTGTTATTATTATTATTATGCTTATTGTTTACTTTGTTTATAATTTATTTTGGATATATCATATTTTAATATCTTGTAATTTTTTTTTAAAAATTAAATTGTATGTATTGTATGAATGGATTATTTGTCATTCATATTATTCATTGCCGATTAAGAGACAGCTTTTAATATTTATTCAATAAAACAATTAAAAAAAATATTAACAATTTTTTTTAAAAATCGATTAATTGAGTGTAAAGAAAGACACAGAGAGAGGGGGGAGGAAGAGAGAGTGAGAGAGAGAGAGTGAGAGAGAGAGAGAGAGAGAGAGAGAGAGAGAGAGAGAGAGAGAGTGAGAGAGAGAGAGAGAGAGAGAGAGAGAGAGAGAGAGAGAGAGAGAGAGAGAGAGAGAGAGAGAGAGAGAGTGATAGAGAGAGGGAGAGAGAATAATTTTAATTGTTTCTTTTATGTTTTAATGAAAGGTCATTGTAAACCTGTTTCATTAATTTTACAGTTTATTATAAGATAGTATATAGATGAAAATTCAAAATCTTATTTTTTTGGCCCTAAAAAAGAATCTTATCTCAAAAAATTTAATCTGATAGTAATACAGTTTTAGACAAACGTCTGATAAATAACAGGTGATAATTAGGGATATAACAAAAATAAAAACTGTCACTGATTTTATCTTGATAACAGATGACAGACGGAAATACTTCTTAGAAAGAGTTCAGTCTTTAGAGCCAAGATCTACACAAGCTTATCTTTCTTATCTCCTCGTTTCCTTAAAATACATGACACTTTTAAAGTCTTATGTAATTTATACTTTTCGTTATTAATGGCCAGCCGAGTGATTCCTCCTCACTCGATCAAGACAACTGGAAGACAATAGTCAACCGAGACGCCAGAATCTACCATAGCACCAAATCTTAAAATGCTAAGGAAGCAACAGAAGATCATTTGATTCATTATTATTTGTTTTGTTTTTTTAATAAATGGAAGATGAGAAAAAAAAACAAAAAAAAAACTTTTCATTATTAATAATACACTCTGAAAAAATGTTAATTTTTATTGTAAAAATACTATTTGTATAAATTTAAATAAAGATTATTTCCACTCTTATAAAAAGAAGATAATTTAAAGAAGGTAATTGGAAACTAAAAAATTAAATAATGATATAATAATAGTAACGATGAGTTTTAATAAAAGTTTTATACAAGGCCCACCATTTCTGACGCCTCAAAGAGTTGCCGGTAGTTGAAAGGATAGCAAGTTATGACAGAAATGGTTTTGAGTGATCATGGAGCTTATTCACAACCAGATACGAATCTAGTAATAAGGATCTTAAATGATACGATTTCTTGAGGCAAAGTAAGAATCATGTAAAATTTCATATTTTATGGGTTCGGGACGAGGTAAATTAGATAGTTTAATAGAGAGACAAAGCTTAGACGGGTCTACTGCATCATGAAATACTTTTCTCTTATTTATCTATTAATACTTACAACGGTTTACAACACATATACATGTCGAAAATGTGAGGGATTTTTTTTAAAATGACATGTCATCTAGTAAAGTGACTCTCCGTTAGTAGCACTTGTTAAAGTTCTAAATTGAGGCTTTTAGACCGTCTTCTTTTCAGACTCCTAGAAAAGTTACCTTGAAATAAATGGGGAGCAAGTTGGGATACTGAATGATATGAAACATTAAGATTTATATGGATAAGTATATTTGTGACAACGTAACTATTATTCAAACCTCATTTAAGACCCTTTATTAGAATGAAACATTTGTTTTTAATCTGTACCATTTGGGAAAAACTAGAAAAGTTCATTGCTGTCCACAGTAAGATAATTATTTAGCAACCCATATTGGAGTCATACTCACTTTGTATAAGTAGGCAAGTTGAATAATGGCAATGGTATCCTTTTATACAATTGACATTACAACTTGCCTACTTTTACAAGCTGTGTAGGACACCAATATGGGTTGTCTAAAGAATTTATCTTTTGGTTGATGACGGGAAACAGGAAAACAAATTACACATGAAATTCTTTTAATTTGAGTTGGAGTTATAGAGGAAATGACTTCTAATAGTCCGTTTCATAGATGTAGGTGGTCCTAAAAGTTCTCTCTTTTGAACCCTATTTTCAGTTTGACTTATTTACACAATGTTTCACGTTTTTTGTCTGAAATCGTCTCATTGAAGTGAAATTTAAGTGTAATGTACTTCCGACCGTAGGTTTTGTTCACTTATTTAAGAATTCAGCTTATCGAGAGTTGACTGTATATGAAAATTATTTTTGCTAATAATTTAGATTTAGTTATCATGGAGATTTGAGATTATCATAATTATAACTATGTTTAAAATGGAAGGTTATAAAACAGTGATTTTTATTAACTGTTTTTTTTTTCTTTAAAAATTGTTGGGTTGATTTCAAAACATTTTTTATGGGACCACCTCTGAAGTATGCCCTACCGATCTAAAAGAGAATCATCAAAATTGATTCAGAATTGAGTAATCGTGTTACATACATACAAAAAAATAAATAAAATAAAAAAATACAGACGAGTTGAGAACCTCATCTTTTTTGAAGTCGGTTGAAAAAAGAACTTATCTAATTTTTCCCAAATAGTACAGAAATTATACTTATAATTTATTAAAGTATCCACAACTAATATTTTTTTCTAAATATAAGCCCTATAAAGAGAAGAACGGTTGTATAAATTTAATAGGAGTGTGTCGAAAAAACCTGTATAGACATAATATGTATATTTACAGAAATGCAACATTCAGGATCATAAAATATGTTTATTTTATAAGTGATTGTATTAAGTGTGTACGTGAACCTGGTGAGGTACATACACAGCTGCAGCAACAGTATGTGTGTTTTCAGCACGGGCGCCTCCCTCCTTTGTGTACAGTTCGCTGATAAGGTGTCTCAGTCCTGTTTGGGGGAGTCGACACGCAAACAGTACCGCCGTGGCTCACAGCAGTTACTTATCTTTCTACTGCAAAACACTTATCTTGACAATTCTGCTTAATTTTTAAAGCAACGTTCGTGAGAGCTGCAACAGTACTCATGTATTTTTAAAGCGAGCAGATAGTCAAAACATAGAATAGACGAAGTTGCAGTTCAAAACGATCCCCATTACACTTCCATTTTCATTACTACTTACATTTTTCCAGCTAATTAAGTTTAAGCAATGCTTGTAAAAGGAAAGACAGTTGGAGATGGAAACATATTTAGCTTATGAAAATGATATAAATTATTTAGGATTTTGATTTTAATTCCATTTAATTAAAATTTAAATGAAACAGAGGGTGCTCTCGTTCTGAGAAGTAAAACATATCAAGGAACTTCTCATGTCACAAATATTTAATCGAATTATTCAAACAGCAATTCAATGCATGTTTTTATTTAATTTGCACCAAAATTTACAAATAGTGAAGTTATGTCAGATAAGGATGTCTTGATATAAAACGAATCTTAAGTATCTAGTTTATTTAACTGTGAAGGGCAGTAACCGTACCTATTGTACATGATCAAGGTGAAGGGCCTAAAATCGAATTTGGACTCAAGTTGGAAGACTAGTGGACTTTAATGGGTATGCTTGTAGCTTCTCATGGATGTATAAGTATCCGGTTTGAGCCAAAGCAGCATGTTTTACATACTCGCAACGTATGGATATATTCATTTTTGACATTCGTTCGTACGTTGGATTGGCACTACAGTCCGTATAGGACCTTGATCTCTTTCAACAGCTTGCTCTATTTAGCTCAATCCATTGCATCTTATCTCCAACGATGTAAACCCAAAGTCTTCACGTCTGCCTCTCAACATTCACTATCTCAGTCGAGATCTTCCGCGTATACGCACACCACTTGGCTTTCCGTAAAGAGGTTTCCTGGCGATTCTTCTTGTGTTCAACCTCTTCACGCGTCCCAACTATCTCAATCGCCCCATTCGGATATAGGGGACCATATATCCCTCACCAAAGAGCCACTAGAGTTCCTTATTCACCAGTCATCTCCAACTGTTACTACACCGAATATTTAACACAGAACGTTTCTCTCCCAGACTGTTTGAATTATCTTGTTTTCAGTGTTATAGTCCATTATTCACTGCTATACGACTATCCTACTGCTTTGTAAATTATATTTGCCTTCTTGGAAAGGTTCTTGAACTTAAGGGCCTTTTGCAAATTCCATGAGCAGCGGTATCTAGCAGCAATTCTAACTTTTATGTTGGATGACTTCGAGTTATTGTTTTTTATCAAGCTACCGAGGTACCTGAATTCCTGGCAGCTTCGTATTTGGAACTGACAGCAGAATGCATGACTCTTCACCGTTCCTCTTTTCAGACTTCATAAATATATTTTGGATATTGATCCCAAGCCTGAGTTCCTTAGCTGCTCCTAAGAACTCCTCCAGTGCCCCTGATAAGGCCTGAAGCGTTCTTGCCGAGATCACTACATAATCTGCAAAGGACAGAGGTAGAGACAGACGTTTGAAAATGGTAACACCGCGATTTTTTCTTATTCTACGAGTTGCAGGCTTCAAAACTGGGTAGAAGGGAAGGACTCACTGTAGATTTGTGACATTACATTACATTAAAAAAAAAAAATGAAACTTACATGATCAGAATTTCTGTAATGTAAAGCCTCCCCATAATTTCTAAACTATTAATAAAACATAGAGTTATTTATTGAACATATATTGTGTGTCACAGACGTCCGTTAATATATATATATATAGCAATATATATATATATATATATATATATTTATATATATATATATATATATATATATATATATATATATATTATATATATATATTTATCTTTTATATATTATGTACGATATATAAATTGAGCATGATATTTTCCTTTATTTTACATCTTTAAGAAGAAAGAAGAGTTTTAATGTTTAAAATTTCTTATATCTTTAAATAATTGAACAGTATTTACACGTAAAAAAATTATTGCTATTAAAGCGTGGCTCTGAAGAGATGTTAAAGTATTGGTTATAACAGCCATGGTAACTTTAAAAACTTTTCCGAAGGCTCTATTTTTTGTTATTATTTATATAACAAATGAGAATCTCAACTTTATTACGAACTTCAATTGAACCGTAAAATATTGCATAATATAAAAGCAGCAAAAGTTAGACCTAAGGCCATTTCTCAATTGTTCGCTCCTCGGAAAGCATTTTCCTCCAGATTAGCTATTTAAAATTCTATCGGGGCAGAGACTCCTGATGAAACTTGCATCGCTCTCTATAACTTTTCTATAAGCCTCGAGGGGGAACGTGATTTTATTGAAGTTGGGAGGAAATCTTTATAGAAAATTACTTTATACACATTTATGTTGAATACTTTTAAAATCAATAAATATATTGACAAAAAAACCCAATTATCTTGATGAGATCATTAGTTCTAGTACAAGGAAAACTAACACATTCATAATTAAAATGATAACACCAGCAAATATTTGTAAGAGCTTCCTGTACTACTTTTCAACTTCAAAATAGATTAGTTTCATGTATTACTAAAAACTATTTTTATTTAGCAATTTAATAAAATTAATTTTTTTAATTAATCAAGTAGATTTTTCTGAGTAATCAGAATGCAGAGTAGCTTCTGTCAAAAGTCAAAAACTTCTCAAGAACTTTAGTTTAAATGAAAAAAAAAAATACTATTTTTGAAAATGAATTCGGAATCCTAAACCCTTAACACCATCTTTAAGTTTTTATTTGTTTATTGCTTTGACAAAAAAATATGTCACAATTGTGACATAGCATGTGATATATGTTTATTTAAGTGTAAATTCCTACATACTTTATCCAGTAAATATGCGTTTTTTAAATTGCAAAGAAATGGCATGACAAAGACTTGTAGAGGAACGGAAAGATACGTGGTTCGTGACAAATCAGCGACATACGGGATCTTGAAGGTCATTGTGGGTATGTTGATTTGAGAAAAGTACTTCAAGGTTTTTTTTAATTTTGGCTTTAAGTGATTGGATGCGAGGAGGATTTGATGGTGTAAAGGAATCTCATAACCCCAAATAGGTCTGATAGCTGAGGATATACTGTTTATGGGCCAACGGTTGTGAAAGGAGGAGATTTGGCCGAAACTATGCCCAACCACCTGGTTTTCCCACCAAATAAGAGTACCCAATTTATAGAGGCTGGGTCTGCCTCAGGAGGGTCTCCCGACCTCGAAGACGATCCACAGCTGAAATAACTAGAAGTAAATTTTATGCCGATGACATATGTCTTTAAATCCAATTATATAAGTTATCAAAATGTTACGCGGCTTAAATGAGGAGTGTGCTGAGAAATAATACAATAATAATACAAAAAACCCATGACATAGGTCTCGTAAAGGTATTTAAAATCGATTGAAACAGCTTTAATATATAATTAATCATGTATTAAGATTTAATTATTTCCCCCTATTGATATTTGGAGTTTATTCTGTTTACAATGTATTTCTGCAAAGCGGTGGAATATAATATTTATTTGTTGTTTTAAATCGTGACCATAGGTCGAATTTGAAACTTTTAAGGAGGAAATTGATTTTTTGTCTTTCTTAAATATTTTATGAGTATTCCAAAATGGTTTAGAATCCGGTTCTAAGGATTCAAGAGTTATAGACCAAGATTTGTTTCTTTACTCAAAGAGTTCTTATAAACTGGTTCTGTATGCTTTGAGAGAAATAATTTAAGAGTTGTGTTGAAGAAATATTGGATTTTGTTTTAAATTTTATTTTTGAAATGGGGATCCACCAAACCATCGAATTCTTCCCGCATCCAATCACCCCAATCCAAAATCCTTCGAGAAATCCTAGATGCTCCTTACTTTGCCACAAATGAATTGATCCACAACGACCTTAATATCCCATATGTTGCTGAATTGGCACGGACCAGATACCTTTCCTTTCATAATAAACTCACTGCTCATCCAAATCCACTTGTTGCACAACTTGCTTCCCATTCCATTTCTGGAAATCCTCCGAGGCGTCTCAAAAGAAGATGGCCCCGTGATCTTCTTTTGTAAATATTCATTAGAGTACTACCAATGGGTAGTTCCTCTACAAGTTTTATACATGTCATTATGTCTCATATATACCGCATAATTACTTGATGAGTTTTTTTTTAATACAGTTGTAAATTTCTATTAATAAAAGAATAAAAAAAAAAAAAAATTGAAATGAATAGAACCGTTATAACTTTGGAGAGTGCACTTCAAAGATATAAATAATGTAATCAAATATATTTAAAAAAATATAAATGTTATTAAAATACTAACTAATAAAGTAAATTACAAAAGACTTACCTTGTGAAGGGAAGACATACAAAGTGCTGGGTTCTTGCTTGAGAACAGTGAGCTGTGGCTGGAGAGGATGCTGGAGGGACGGGCCGCGGGGTGGGACCTCTGGAGGCGCTGGTTCTGGCGGAGTCTCGCCTTCCACTTCTGCAACAGGTCGTGTCTGTCATAGAGGTGTCAGAGTAATAGGGTGCTTCATTTTGAGGCTAGTGTGAAATAGGATTTCTGCAACTGACGTTTTGTTACCTAACAGTGCGAGACCATGCAAGACGTTGGGATGTTGGAAATTATTACTTTAATATGGAAACTTATTATGTCAAAATAAAACATAATGAACATAATACATGTTATTTATATATTATCACGAAATAACAAACCATTTTTCGTTTGTGATAACTAACTTTATACCAAATTTTAAAAACCTCATTATCTTTATAATCCAATAATAAAACCTACCGATTTTCAATAAATTTTTTATTAAAAAAGCGATAGCTTGTGGATAAAAGTAAAGTTTGATAATTCAACGATAGGTGGGGAGCGCCATTCTACATGAGAGGTTAATGATAATAAAATTTACTTATGTTCAAGTAAATTATTAAAAACGATATAAATATGGTGTGCGACATATGGATTCAAGTAATGTTTGAGAATTGACCTATAAGTGGTTAGCACCCTTCAGCAATAGAGTTTATCATGGCAAATCTACTAAACCTATCTGTACAAAATTTTAACTACATCTTTTTCGTAGTTCTAAAAATATTTAGCAATAATAAAATTTTCAACAATAAATGTTTCAATGCTGAGTGAGTGGCAGAAACGAGATGTGTAACAGTTATACAGTTTAATGGCTATAAATTAAAATCTAACCAGATGAAATCAATAAAATTATTTCTGCAAAGCAAAAATTAATACTAAATCAAAATGCCGACCCTTTTTTTTATTTATTTATTTGTTAATATTGTGTGTACAATTTTATTCAAGGGCCTTTGGTTGTAAGCATTGATACTGCAGTCCATTATCCGTAAGATTTTCTTACTACGGGAATCTCTTGAAAAAGCCAGAGCATTAACTCTGATTTAGTGAGAGTGATAAAGGAAAAATATAGGGAAAATAAAATAAAAATAAAAATTGGCTCACTGATGTCAGAAGAATTAGGGAACACTAAAAGCCTCCTATCAAGGATGTTGCATGTACTCGATATTATTTCAAATATGTGTTTACTGATGTCTGTCTATTTCAGCTACAATTTGCTGATGATCAAGTAATTATAGAGTAGAATGAATTTGATGTAACATGCAAGTTTAGAAAATTAACAGAACAGTTTGAAAGATGGGATCAATTGATTAACTATGAAAAAACAAAAAAATATAAATCGACAGAAGACAACAAGGTCAGTGATCCAGTTTAACAAATTTAGGTAGGGTCCACCAGTTCTGCTACGTATGCAGTATTCTTGAAAGCAATATAAGAACGACAAAGGAGTTGATGCTATTGATATTCTAAATTCATTTCTCTGGAGTGGAAATATACATACTTATGTTAAAAAATTAATAAACACGACCCTTGTAGAAAGCGTCATGCTATAAATCTCGGAGACATGCTTTGGTATAAATAAGTATACGTATCTATGTAATTAAATATGGCTGGTCTAGGACTAACAGAAGAGGATGTAATGGATTTCAGGAGAGGAAGAACCGACTTAGTGATACTTCGAATAGCAAAGAAAATCCTTAAGAAGAAGAAAAACATTGCAATCGACCTTTGTACAGCGTGTCCAAAAAGAGTATCGGGTATCTGTTACTTCGATAAAACAAAAACTACTTAAAATAAAAAAAAAATTATTGTTAATTATTACAATACCTATAAAGTGGAAAATTATTTGGAAAAGATGATGTTATCTAAATGGTGACCGTTATGCTGCTGGCACAATTCTAATCGGGAACAAAGATTGGCGATCACATGCTGACACACAGCTCTCGATATTGCTGCCATTTCTGACCTGATGTTTTGTTTCAATTGCGTCAGGTTCATCGGATTATTCTCATTTTAAGGTATCCCCATGCAAAGTAGTCAAGTGGACTAAGATGAAAGCTTCTGGGAGGCCAGCTGATGTTACCACAACGCGAAATGACCTTATTGGGGAATAATTCGTTAACAGCTTCCATTGCTTGATTTGATGTATGACAAGTGGGCTTTGGAGCTCATCTAAACCTTCTAATTCTTTCCGTATCCAATCCTTACAATCTAAAATGCTTCAAAAATTCTTAAAGCTTCTTACTTTGTTACAAATAATTATAAATAATAGATTTTACTGTAATGATACTTTTTAACCAGTATTTAAATAGTCCTAGTTGTAACTTATATGATATTTAAAAAATGGTAGATCTATAAGTTTATGAACTATCAAACTACACATATATTAAGTTGTTTTTTTTTTAATACCAGATTTAAAATGCAAGAAACTGCTCTTTGTTTGCGACTTGTCTGACATTTACTAGAAAAACCTCCAAAGCTCCCAATAAATTACAAAAGAGTTACTTACATGACAGTAATTATACCTATTTGGACATACAGAGTTAACTTTGGGACTCCACTAATATTTTCAATTATTCTCGTATCCTAAAAATCCAAAATCCTTCGTAAAATTATCAATACTCCGTATGATGTCACGAACAAACTTATCCATTAAGATCTTAATGTTCCATATGTTGCTGATTTGTCCAAACTACATATCTACCCTTTGATAGCAAACTCCATACCCACTCGAATCCAATAGTCTCTCAAATGGCCTCACACTCCATTAACAATAATCCTTCGAGGCGTCTAAAATGAGGATGGCCAAGAAACTTAACGCAAACTATTAAAGTACTACTAGTGAGTAGTTCTTTACTTGTTATTAACATGTCATTGTAATAATTTTCTTCAAATTTACTTGTTGTATATAATGTAGACAGTAGTAAATATCAATAAATAGCTGAAAAATAAAATAAATGATTTTTTTAAGCCACTACTTTTTCATATAGTTTCGGTCCATCGCGACTAATTTACCACACTTAGTTAATTTCCTAATTGCATTCTAATTATAGTTGTAAATAACAAACCTATTAATTTTATATATCTATGTTTAGGAAAACATAGTTATGGTATACAAATGGTAGGACACGTGAAGCCAAATTGCGTTACAATATTATGGCCACACGCTACAAATGTGGTCGACTACTTTAATGTGGCCGTTCCTTGAGTTAATATCCCTCAGCATCGACCACAATCCTATTAACCGTATTTAGGCAGAGTAGAGATATTAGATACGTACACTAATCTTCCAGAGTCAACAGAGGAGTGGTAAAGGGTAATGCCAAAACGCTAGTTTTCCTTTAATGTAAGCTAGGGCATTTAGAACGTTGAAGACTACAAGAGAAGATTACTCGCTAGCCCAATTACTTATTCCACAAAAGTACGGTTTACTCAGTTAATGCAGTTCATTAGCATTGATCAAGTACAGCTGTACTTCCATCATTACAGAATTACACTGAAAAATATAAAGAAAAATAGACGCCTGACACACGGGAATTGAGTGAGAGGCAAGTTAGAAAACTAAATGATTGATTCATGGACCTATATCGACTAATTCAAACACTTATGTAATATTTAGATCATTATATTCTTGCTTCAAAATATTCTCGGAGAGGAGGAGTTGAATGCATGTTCATATAAATTTGGAATTTTCAGATTTCTATTTTTTTAATTTGTTGTAATATTTTTGTTAAGGATATCTAATATTGTGCTACTTAGTTCTTGCTTTACATTTTTCTCTTAATAGGACTCGAATATTTTGTGGCAGGTTAGTTTGAAATGTTATCTTTAATAATGATGAATATTGATCTGGTATGTGTATCTGTGGTGGTGTTAATAAACGAAATTCGTCTCAGCCTACTCTACCAGCAATCAGTCTAGAAGGAGAGGGTTGAATAGATCTATGAAATTATTTTTTTTTTTTTTCACACTTCAGCTGGACTCGAACTCAGGTCCCGGAACTAGTTCAGTGCCTTATCTCTGAGCTACTCCGCTTCAAGACTAAAATATTGAATAAGTTTCATTAATTAAAACAAAAATATTAATAATAAAAAATAGATTTTCATTGTATTTAATGAAAATATTTATTGGGACTTAACATCCTTTTGTACTCCAACAAGGGCAGAAGGAAATAAAATTTTCACCCGCCCAAGTGGGATTCAAACACGCTGTGTGGAACCTTCAGTCCGAGCTCGCTAAGACCCTCGCCCCAATTCACTTGGCCATCGAGCCCCAGAAAATAAATATACGTTATATTACTCATAAAAACTTGAATATATTTCTTATTCTATGATATTTATTATATTCATTATGTTTATGAATAAATTAAGTTGAAAGAACTCATCGTCTCATATCAATATGACGCATAAGCAATCATTTAATTAGCAGACGTACCATATCCTGATGTAAATATATGATGCACGCAGGAAGGTACGCTATAAGAACGTATATCGTTTAAACTAGTTCAGACCCATTCGAGCTATTTCCATCCTTGGAACGCTATACAAAACGTATTATAGGAAAATAGAGTTTGTTACTGTCTACAAAAAGATAAAATGTTGTTTCCTATCCTATCGGAATGTACATTACATCCACGGTCCTATTTTTTTCCCTTTGGCCTTGGTCACTCTATCAGTTGGAGCAACTTTCTAAAAGCAGAAAGTTTATTTTACTTTTCCTCAGAGTATTTCCTTTCAAGGAAAATGTTAGAGCATCAATAAATCTACTATATTCGCCACGCAACTCAGAGAACCCATTCCGAACAATCTAATCGGGTTTGCAAAATGTTTTTATGTCAATTCATAATACAGACACACAAAAACCTGAACAGTTTTAAGTTCAAAAAAAAAAAAATTTAAAAATACTCAAATCTGTTTTTAATAAACGTAAGTAATTTTTATTAGTTTTGTAGCATTCCCGTTGCATTATATTTAATATCATATTGGCTAAGAGTAAAGGATAATGAAACTCATAAATCATCATTAGATATCAAGAAGATTAGATTAGTATTTTGTCTTCACTCCCTGGCTTTTTTCTATAGAACTTCAATTAGAATATTGAACAATGGAGAGGGATATTAAAAAAAAATACATTTCCATTTGCCAATAGTTCTTTATGTTATAACATACTGACGAGATTACGTTTGCTACTTGACTACTACACCTGTGCGATTACATTCAGTGAAGAATCTTGGTTTCGGAACTCTATGATGAAATAGGGTGTCATAAACACTGTAAATATAGTTAAGCTTATTATTCTACGCCCTCAAAGAATGAGTACGTACTTATCATTATAGAAATTCAGTGTTCTCTAGAGCGTCCCATAGCCAATCCACGGCCAACATAAGAAACAAGTTACTACCCAAAGCCGGACTCCAACTTATTCCTTTAGGGAATAAAACGTTCAGTGTCTCCCGAGCTGCCCTATTGATATATGGAACAACTAACACTTAATTTAGTTTATTATTAGATCTTAATTTCGATGATTGTCGTGAAGATATATAAGATATATTCAACCCCCTTGAAAACGAATTAACTTCTAACATTCAAGGAGGATTCTTAATATCAGCGATGTGAAAATTAGACAAGTTGCGCTTCTTAATAAGACTTTATAGTATCTATTTTGGAGAAAATGGTATTTTTGCAGTAATTACAGGATTTCGGAAAGCGGTCAATAATACCTAATTGTAAAGTGCACAATTTCTTCACAACAGACAGGGATTTATGATGACGAGTTTTAGTTTATAAATAAGATACCTCTTTCTTTTTTTTAACAGCGAGTTAATGTTTTCGAAATGCTCGAATTGATTAATTTTGTACATTTTGAAGAACTTAATGAAACATAAATGTATAAACTTATTCAATTCTTGAAATTTAACATATTTACCTAGAATATATCAATCATTTTTCCAGAGTAATTCCTGTACTCGTGAATGGTGGTCATAAGAGTCTTGACCTACTGGGTCTATCATGGTCTGAACACCTTCAAATTAAGCACTGTTCTCTTTGGTTTTTCAAAAATAATTTAACACTATTTACCTTTGTATATAAAGCCTCCATAAATAGACGAACTAATCTAACAACTAACAAGACTTACAAACACTTGCAATGGTTGTATCATATAATTATCATTATCATAACTGGGGCGAAAACCACCACCCGTTCTAGTATGTTTCCAAAAGCCCTCTCTTTAGATCGGAATGGAATAGCTGAGTACCATTCTTATATCATGAATTTCAATATCACAGAATTCTTATTATTCTAGCTCGATGGATTCTGTATCATGCATTCGATAGATATGTAATTATAAACCTATATAATAAACTTAATTATAAGTGTCTCATTGAATATTTCATAATGTTCCTGACTTTCTTCAGTACGGCACAGGCCATTTTCTTTTCATACGTTTCGGATGATTATTGGCAACCGAGGGAGATAGTAAATTTAGATTATAATGCAGGTCAATTAATCTTTTTCTTTTTATTTGTTCTGTTGTTTATTATTAAGTTTTACATTACAGTATGAAATACATATTTATAATAAGCAAGATTTTGTATATTTACATTCTGTTTTTGTTTTTTTTCCCCCTTCCAGCATTAACACTGTTGGAAGGGATTTTATTTATTCCTGTACACACCATACTTAAAAGTATGGGCATAATGTACATGGAAGTTTTAATTTTTGTTTTGATTATTATTTTACAAATAAATATACATAGTATATGCATTGTAAGTTAAATATAAAGAACAGAATTATGAATATTAAAAATGCAATAAAATCAAGCAACAAAGTTATCGTATCATCATAAAAAAATTAAATAATATTCAATAGAGAAAAATGTGTGAAATATCGGAATTTTAGAGATGCCAAAGGTATTTCAAATAGATACCTATAATTTTTGAAATGGAATTTAAAAACGTTTTCAGTTCTTCAAATATATTGCTCATCAAACATTGACCATCCACCGGCCAATGCCATAGTTTCTGTACTGCTTTTGTCTGAGTATAGTTCTGTAGACAGCGAGTAGTTCACATCCTTTATTTCGCTTTGTAAGAAAAAATAATTCAAATCGTAATTTATTCCGTAATTACAAAAAATGAGCTTAATACTTCGTCCATTTTCCAAACTAATGTAGACTTCTGCTCTCAAAAAGACATTAGGCACATTCAGCCGCTAAATAATAAATTGTATATTCATGAAATTTAAATGAGCCGACTTTGCCGTACAATTAGTACGCTCAGAGCAATTGGTAGTCGCGTCAAGATTGGAATTATCATCGGCAACGGCTACTGGTTAGGAAAACCATCAGCAGAGACAGCGGAACATTAAACGGGCCAATAAAAAGAGAGTATATAAGAGCGCCTCGCTAATTGGTCTAATTGTCATGGCTAAGGAGGCAGCCCTCGACCAATTACAGGCCTTGATTAGGAGCTTAGCGGCTGAGTCAATTACCTCCTGAGTCCGTCTCAGGGGCCATTCAAATTAATGCTGCACTGACAGTGTGCCTTCAGGGAGTCGCCGCCATTGTTCCCAGTAATGAGGTAAAAACAAAACAGTCGAGGAGTGGAATCACAATGTCTGTTAAAAGTGCAGTAGGCAATGTTATAACTATGTATGTTTCATAGTTACTCAGTGTCTGCATTGTTATAAAGTCAGAACCCATAAAGGATTGGAATCACAAATAAATCTAAGTGTTTAGTCGTCTAATAAATACAAGACTATCCAACCCTAACAATATGCGTTGCAGTAATATTCGATGTACTTGCAAAGAGACCATTGATCACAACGTCTATTTATCTATAATGGTAATAATAAGATGATTTAACAAGTATAGCTGATCGTCAGGACATAATTAAAGAAAAAATATAACAATTAACAAGTATTAGATATTTCTAATATGATCTATAATAATTTTATTTAGATGAAAAGGTGAATGCCAGCATAAACAGTACCGTCTTCATATATAGACTTGATTTATATTAATATCAAACCAAAATGTCACCTTGATAAATAGACACTCTAAGTAGCTTTATTTTATTTTATTTTTTATTCTTTTGAAAAAATAATATAAATTTTAATTATTTGTGCTTTACTTTTGTGTGTATGTAATATATGATCGGGTTAGATAACTTGTTATAATATGATAAAAAGAAAAAAGGAGGGCAAGCCATATCTACTTGAAATAATTGAAGTAGAAAAAATCTTGGGCAATGTTAAATTGTGGGCAAATATTTTGAAGCCTTGGATTTTCAGATGATAATAATGTACAATATATATGTATAACCAGCATCAACTGGGGTCACCTGTAGTGTAGTGGTTAGCATAGCAAGCTATTAAACCCAAGGTCGCGGGTTTGTAGTCCGACAGATGACCTTAGGATTTTTTAAAGGGAGTTTCCCGCATCCTTAGCTATGCCGTCCTTCGGAAGGGACGTAAAATAGGGGTCCCGAGCCTGTGCGATGTCTGGTACTCGTTAAAGATCCCTATCCTAATTATACCTGGATAGGTAAAATTTAGGCCTCCCACCGTAACATCACCTGATTAGCCATAGCAGCATAAAGTGAAGTTAAACGAAATAAACAACAAACAACCAGCACCAACTGTCGCAACTTTGCACACTCCCATAAGTAAAGAACTTGAATAATTTTTATTAATAGCTGAAGTTTTATTTGTTTTTCGATAAATACCTTTTATTAAGCATTGTAGCGCCATTTCTTCAATATATTCACGCATAGCAGTAATTTTTAACCTGGTTAAAATTGCACTGATCAGACATCACAACCAACTCTACGGACATATCAACAACTAGATAAAAACTATGGCCTCGAGGAGCATGCCAGAGAGAACCTAAAGAAGACAAAAAATAAAGAAAAAAATATCAATATGATGATACAAAAATCTCAATTGCCAGAATGTATAGCTTAAACAAAATGTGACCTGCCGCGTCAGGTGCCATTTACATCGTTGTTTTTATGTTTTAATCCACTTGCTAAAAACGAAAGAACCTCGAATAACGTTCTATAAACATCTCCACTAAACATCTATCATAATAGTTTCATAAATTTTGATTATGAGTTTTTTCTTCCTAAATTGGCCATTCGTTCCACTGTGGGACGGATATCAAAAAATATTTCTTTGGACTAAAATCAAAACTTCAACTAGTTCTAGCCTTGGCGTTAATTGGGCTAAACTAAACGTATTGTCTATTATATTGACAGATAGCTATCAATGTGTATATCTATTAAAAAAAAAATATCTATGTAGACAGAAGTATATATAAAGCTACAGATTTCGAATTGGTAACAAAAAAGGGAGCATTATCACCAACGGGTATAAACTCCATGTGCGAGCCATAGAGTCCCTAATGAACTGGTACTGAATTGAATAAAACGAGAGGCGAATAAAAGGGGGAGTGATAGGTGGAACGAATAAACAGCTAAGAGCCATTAAAGAGAGGGCATAAGCTGCTCTGATGGTTTTTCCCATCTTATTAGCCTAATCCCGGCCAGCCAATTAGCCGAGCTCAACCTGACTGGTTTACACTCTGCCTTTTTTTCTGTCGCTTTTAAACGGCTTTTGGACCGTCCCTTCTCAACGGAGATTAACAATGTTAAAGACTACAGGGTGCGACTTTCAGTCCCACAACTTTTTCTACATCCGCCTTTGTGAGCCGAGTATAAGTAGATTTCGAAGCCATCTCCTAGTTAGTAGGATCCAGTAACTTGTCCATTATAGCTTAGAAGAGAAACCAACACCAGGAACCTTCTAAATTGGGATGTAATGAAGCTATTTGTTGATGCAAATAAAAAGAGCGAAAAATAGATCAGTGGAATTCTGATGTATCGTATATTAATACTGGGAAATTAGCAGCTTTAAAAATAAAAAGTAAAATGTCTTCCTTAAAGTAGCATCGGGTTTGGGAGGGGAAAAAGGGTTAAAAATCGTCTGTTTTTAGCTGTTTGATAAAATAACTCGGGAATCGTTACTTTTAGTAAATTTTGTGTTATATATATTATGAAAGAAAATCAAATTTGGTTTAATTTATTTTTTTTAGATCAATAGTTTTAGAGCAGTGGGGGAGGACAAGATTGAAGAGATTGGCTAAGTTGCGGTGAGTCGCACTTCTCCATGAAAACACGTTTGTCGCTACTCTTTTAGCTATAATGCCAAAACTATTTGTCCATTTCAAAAGATTTTTTTAATATTAATGTTGGTTACTTTATAATATCATGACTTGATAAACCAAATGTTTGAATAAATACTGTTATATATTCACACTAGCACGCTAAAAAAAAATCCGTACTGTTGTGAAATCCAAGGTTTTTTGGCACACATTTCGCTTTAACTCCGAAAATATTCGTACGATCACTAATTTCTTTCCTTCATCTCAAATCAGGGAAAATTTAATATTTGATCTTATATATGAAATGTTCATCTAAATTGGTGAAATAACAACGCTATCCCACTGAACATGTCAAATTTCTAATATTTTGCCAAAATACACATTTAGCGTGCTGGAGTCGGTATATAATGAATTTTTTTAGAGATTATTTTTTAAGATCAGATATTAAATTTAACCAGCTTTGAGACGATAAAAAGAAAGTCGGAAAGGCACATATTTTCGGAAATATAATGAAAAAAAGTGCCATAAAACTTGGATTTCACACCACTACAGGTTTTTGGTCTACGAATTCAACCAGCTATCAGAAAAAAAAAAGGAAGAAATTTCAGATCGGAAAAATAGATTCGGAATTATAGCTAAAAGATTACCGACAAACGTATTTTCGTAGAGAAGTGCGACTTACAATAACTGGGCCAGTCTCTTCCATCTTCCCCTCCCCCTCAGTTCTAAAACCATTAATCTACGAAAAATACAAATAGAACTAAATTTGTTGCAAATTTGATTTGTTCTGATAATGTAAAAAACACCAAATGTGCTAAAAATCATAGTTTCCGAGTTATTTAAACACCTAAAAATATACCAGTTTCAACCCTGTCCCCTTACCTCTCCCAAACCCGACGCTATTTTGAGGAAGACATTTTATCACATGTAAAACTAAGGGTGGTGAACAATTTCCAGCAGTCAGAACTGTTTATTTTTGAAATTCATGATTTTGGCCATTTTTTAGCCTAATTTCCCTGTACTATATCTCGATAAAATGTAAGAAACTGATGTTCCCTTAGAAATATTTAGATTAGATATTTATATTTTATATTTATATCTATATTTATAAATATTAGATTTAAAAAAAAAAAAAAAAAAAAAAAAAAAACAATGCATTTTTGTCCCCACAGAATATCGTATTTTTTTCTCTCTCTCCAAGGTCAGCAAAGTGTCTTATAATTTTTTTTTTTTTTCCGTTGAATATGAGCTATTGAATTAGAATTGGATTTTCCAGGCTTTTGTTTGAATAAAACGGATTCTGCCTATTCATGTTTCGAATTGTTCGATTAAGTCTTTATAATGGCCTCTAAAAGGCCCTTTAAAAAAAAGAAATTATATAAGCAATAAAGTGGTGGAAAAAAAAATTAATTTTCAAAATTCATAAGACTCTATGTAGATAATCAGTACGGAACTTGTCTATCCATATTTCGTCTAGGCAGAATAACCGTTGGGTACTAGTGCTGAAGTAAATATTTAAACAACATAGGGAATCTATAAAACCGTTTTCTTTAATTTTATTACAACTAACCATTCATTTCACGGGCTGTGCAAGAAATGATGAAATAACTTAGTTTGCTGCAAACACTAAACATGCTCTTGAGGACTGTTGGGATGTTATAGCTATTCAATGAAAGTCCAATTCGCTATAAATGAGGAAGCTGACTGTTATCTTGGTATAAGGATTAATTTATTAGCATACATTTGGAGACAGGCTGAGAAGGCTATATCAAAATAAAGATAATTTAACTTGTAGTGACTGCGATAGTCTAAAGTATAAGAGTATGTACAGCAATCAAGAAAAAAGTTGGACTATATAGTAACTGTCACTTTAGGCCATCAGATATAATCATAATTTATTTTAAAAATCATTTCACAGGAAGCACATCAGGTTGAATTAAATTTCGTTGAAAGAACCATGTCAATAGGAAAAAGTCATAGAATTTCGGAACTGAAAGTCGCACTTGAATTGGAAGAAACAATTATTTAGACATTAAAGCCCGCGGGTGTGAGTAACTATGGGTTAGCCCTCAGGCGGTCGCTCTATTTCCCAGAACTATGGCTGTCTAGCAAAAGAGAATTTTATTCTCCTTGTATGAAATAAACTTTATTTTTTTTTTTAAACGAAACTTGGAAAATATGTTTTCACTCAAGTATTGTTGTTTCAATATTACTAATTAAAATAGTAATAAAAATACATTTTAAATTTCTATGAGCTAACAAATGAAAATTACAATACAATAACTACAAAATAAGAAGTTTTTATTTTTATTTAAAACTAGCACACCCCATCGCAGCTTCGCCCACTCTTGCAAATAAAGAACATAGATTATTTCAATTAATAATTAAATTTCAATTGTTCATTGATAAAAATATTGTATTGAAGTATGGAATTTAGCAATTTTTCTTCAATGATATTTTCACGCAAGGCAGTAATTTTTAACCTGGTTATAATTGCATTGATTAGGTGTTTGAAGAGTACGTAAAAGCATATTTAGACATCCAATTGGCAGAGATCCATCTGGTTGGATTTTAATTTCTAACCATAAAAATATACGACAGTTTGGCAAACCTCGTTTCTGGTACTCAAGACTATATATTATAATTATTACTATAGTAAAGTTTATTATTATAAACCTTCCTAGAACTAATAGTTGCAGTTAAAATTAGGTACAGTTGGCTACATAAATAGTTTTACCATTGCAAACATTGTTGCAAATTGGCAATATATTAGTCGATTTTTAAACTGCACTGAGATCCACATGTCGCTCCATATATTTATAACTTTCTTTTAATATCAATTGAATTGAAAATAAGTAAATTTTGTCATAAATGTCTAGTTATATATAACACCATACATTTCTAACCTCTCTCGAACGGTGTTCGCCACATATCGTTCGATTATCAAACTTCACTGCTCACCACATATTTATAATTTTTTTTATGGGAATATAATTGAAAATCTGTAAATTATATTATTTCTTAAACTTTCTTGAAGTATGAAGATGGTGAGGTTCAAATATGGTACTGATTGGTTCAGTATTTTTCACGATTAGTGATCACAAACGAAAAATGGCTTGTTCTTTTGTATAATAGTATAGATATGAAGAAAGTAACAGGAATATGATAGTTTCAAAAAGTTTTACACACCCACTTTTTTGTTCCTATTTACGCATAAATATTTATCTTAATGCTCCTTACAAATCTTATATATCTTTATCTTATCTATTCGTTAACATCTTATTTATCTTAAAAAGCCATTAAATTTGAACCGCTGGGTAAACGACCGATACCCGATACGTAGATGGGAAGATTGAGTAAGGGCCGACTTTGAGGATTTGGGTTTTGAGGGAGTGGGTAGGAGGGAGGTGTGTGGTTAATGGTGTGTGGTTAGCTAAATACAAATAATCTTTTCCTATACAAAAATCAAATTGAGAGTCTTCATGTATTGGCTACATCTTCTTCGAGCGGCCTGTTTACTATCGCTAAATACAAAACATTTTTCAATTTTTTCAGTGATGTATAATTAATGAGTCCATCAGATCCACTTGGTACTTATTTATTCTTGGTTTTTCTAGAAAAAAAATGTAATGCAATATGATGAAGAGATTTTCAAAATATTTGCCAAATTATTTTGGTAATTATGATAATTATTTTAAATTGTTAGATTTGCTCGTGAACAAATTTTTATGGTTGATCTTCCTATATGCTAAGAGTGGCTGAACGCGAATGGAAGAATTCATTCAAATATTGAAGCCGAATGAGCATAAGGATTTGGACAAGGACCGAGTGGGCTGACAACACAAAGAGGAGGCGAAATATAGCGGGTAGGGCCCATAACCCTGTGAAATATATGCCGGGGACTATTTGTAGCTAGCCTATTTGTTTAGGACTATTTGAGTTGGTTAGATAAGGGTCGGATCTCATTACCTGAAATGGCGGGCCCGGTTAAATTGGTCGTTACTGGTGTTTGCTCAATGTTTTCCCAGCCTGCTTCAACTCTTGCTAAAATAACATCGCCTATTTTCTCAGCCAGTTGGGTCCGGCTTTACTTATGTGCTAATGTTAACTCCTTTTTACCCTTTTTTCCCTCTTAGGCTGTGTAATATGGTCTTTAGGAAGGTATCTGTTTGAAGTAACGAAAAACCACACTGTTACAGCGTAACTGTTTGTAAAGGATGATTTTCTTTATATCATATGTTGATGATGCTTTCCTACTGGGATATTGAGCATTAGTAATTAAATATAATGAATTATATGTATTTACTATATATAACCTATATATTACAATATAAGTTACTCAGTATAACGTATTTCTTTTTCTTTCCATGGTCAGCAAAATGTCTTACAATTTGTATTTTTCCATTGTATTGGAGCTATTGAATTAGATTTGGATTTTACAGGATTTCAGTTTTTTACACCTCATTCTGCCTAATCACGTTGAGAATTGTTCGATTCTGTCTTTATAATGAATTCTTAAAAAATTCATCTATAAACAAAGAAATCATATCAGCAATAAGGAATGGTGAAAAACTAATTTCTGTTCTAAATTCATACGACTCTCTGTTGATAATCAGTAGGGGACTAGTCAATGCATATTCCGTCTAGGCAGAAACACCGTCAAATACTAGCACTAAAGTAAATATTTAAAAAACATAGGGAATCTATAAAAACGTAACTGTTTTCTTTAATTCAAATAATCATCACAAATAATCATTCATTTCACGGACTATACGGGATATGATGAAATAACTAAATTCGCTGGGAACTTTAAACATGCTCTTGAGGGCTGTAGAAATGCTATGAATATGGAGGATCCAAGTAAACAAAACTGAATACGTTACGTTGATAACAGGTAACCATCAAGACTATCTTCCTCTGATTGAATGAAAGTCCGATTCGCTATAAACGAGGAAGCCGACAGTTATCTTGGCATAAGGAGAAAAACTATAAGGAGATAAATAATAACGTAAGTTACTTTCAAAAATAACAACAATACTTAATTAAATTAATTGCACACAACAATGACAAATCTTAGCATTTCACATTGACTCTTGGACAGGACGCACAATAATGCAAACGGGAAAAGCTAATCCAAAATCCAACATTCAATTAAAGAGTTAATTTTTATTGTGTTTGAAAGAAGAATATTCAAAGAATTGAAACATATTACCTTAACCAAAAAGACTCATTTTTTAAAGCTGAAAATATATACATATATATAATTCTTTGTCGATTCAATCCACCTTTATTAAAAATTAAATTTTATACTTGTTATTGTACATTTAAGTTAATAGTATTTTATAACATTTATGTACGTATAGAAGTTAACATATAATATAGTAGCCCCCGTATTTAAACCATTAAAAACAAAAAAAACTTATATACAGAATAACAACGTTGAAGCAAGACTATATAGAGCACTCGTAAAATAGGCGTTTATTTTATTAATATTCTCGGTGGTTTCCCAATTTCTCTTAATTTGTACCCGAAGTAAACTTTTTTCAGAGTAAAATTCCAATGTAATTTTTCATTCTGAATTGGATGATACGGTAATTTGATATGATCATTAGTTTATAAGATGTTGAATTTTCAATACTGTGCGAAGCCTGCCCTCCGCCTGTTTGAACAATGAACCTATTCAACAAAAAATACTGTTTAACAATTACTTAAGGAGGATTACATGAGGCCGAACGTGAAAATTAAACGCCTCTACAACAACAAAAAAAATACTCACATGGAAACCCAATATAAACGGAAAAGAAAAGGACATGTAAGATTCTGTTGATTATACTGATTAATCATATATTGATAGATAATGTATTTCGAATCTGGAAAACTGTCCTTCAACTATTCTGGTTTTATGGACACTTCATTCTGGTTAAAAAAGGTCACGAGGTCTGTTATAAAGTTTAATGGCAGGTGATATTTTTTATTATCGTAGAGAGTAGTATAATCTCGCACATGGTGGAAGGAAGCTGACTGTCAGTCTGAGTGTAAATATGGTAAAAAATATGATGATATAGAAGTGAGTAAATAATATCCCCTTAAACACTTGATAAGAAAAAAAATCTTGAACATAATCATGACAAAGCCATAAATTTAAAAAAAATAAATAAATTTACAACTGTATAAAATATATACAAGTAAATTTGTTGAAAGTGAAAACAATGGCATGTAAATAACAAGTGAAGAACTATTCACTAGAAGGACTTCAATAAACGTTATTAGGATATCTAGGGAAGTCTTATAAAGTTATTAGGATATTATTTGCTCTCCAACACGTATTTTTGTTAATCAAAAACACTGAATCACATGAGAATTATAAAAATTCTTCTATCCAAATATCAAATATAATGATGTAAATAAGTCTGATTGTGTTTCAATTTTTTTTTTTCTCCTATTTTTCATCAAATTATGTGATTTTCTATCCAAATATCAAATATAATGGTTTTTGATTGTGTTTTTTTCAATGTAATATTTTCTGTAATAGATATGTTTTTATTTGATCATGCCTGAGTAAGTTATAGTTTTCTATCTTCAGCAATGCGTTATTGCTTTTGGATTATAATTAAATAATTAATTATAATGATAATTAAATACTTTGCACAACGGCCCTTTTACAGCGTTACTCCTTCCCTTTAGAATGTGAATTAAGAATCACGTGTTAGAGCGCAAAATGTAATACAACATACATCTATAACAATCCATGTTTATTTTTATTTTTGTTTAACTATTTATCGATATTTGCAACTGTGTAGAATATATAACAAGTAAAGTTGAAGATAATGATTACAAAGACATGTAAATAAATTGAAGGAACTACTCACTAGTAGCACTTCAATAAAAGTAATCTATAAATTAAAAACAAAAATGAGTTTTTTCACATTCGATACTTTGCATTTGTATTAACAATATAATTATTGAATAATTGGAAACCGACATTAGCTATTAATTAGACGGATTGACAGTGAACGCCATTAGAGAAATTTGCAGCTATGCAATTAGCCTTAGTGAAGAGGTGGAGTTGCATGGTCCAATATAGGGCAATCAGACCCCACGGGCGAAGCACAAAGTCATTAGATTCCCACTTAGTACTCATCACAATGTACAACATGCGTGTATGCATTAACAAGATTGTAACAGAGTTGTAGTGGTGTAATAAAGATAACATCATTTGAGAGGGTAAACATCAAAAGGATATATAGTATCGGATATTAAACTAATATCTGACAAAACAAAACCAGAGGCAATCAATGTGAATAAAGTTATCCCAAATTTCTATTGAACAAACTCGAATCTGTCCCTTTAAGGTTCATGGCGAACTTTATTAAATAGCTTTCAGATAATTGTACGATGTCAAAGCATTTAACCTCTCAAATACCTGCTAATAACTATCCATTCAACGTATCACTATATCACAGGATAAATAAAAAAAGAGAGAGTTAGTCAAACCCATAGTTTGTGCTGTCGGATTTGCACAACATTGACCATTGAAGGTATATTATATTACAGAAAGCACTTAAAAGAATGCAGGCTTTAGAGCAATCTAATATTAATATAATTTATTTTATTTTTTTTTATTAAAGACTTTTTACAACAATATCTCATATATCTTCACCAAAATGAGTTGGTTCCATTTTCTTCTTGTTCTATCTAACCAATTTTTCTCACACATTCCTCTATTCATCATTCTTTCCATGACGCCCTTAACCGAACGTCTTCTAGGGCGATCTTTCTTCCGTTTTCTTGGAGGAGCGCCTCCAATAATCCATTTCTAGGACTAGCTGTTTTTTTTCCTTAATAGACCAGGACTCGTCTGAATAAAGTGTTACACTTTCTATATATGTATATATATACAGGGTGTCCCACAAATGTTGTGTCAGGCTAATGGAATTTCAATGCGATAATCAGGGATCTTATATTGCGTCATATTAGTTACCTTTTGAAGATATTTAACCCTTCCAGAATTTCTCCAGTATTGCTGGAATGGCTCCAGTACAGGAAATTTCACCATAAGTTTTTATGACGGATTCTGATGGTGAGTCGAATTCTAAAACTGTTTTGTATCAGTTACTCTTTCAATCAGATGCACCCCTATGTCGATAACAGCCTAATCCTCTTATTTTAAAGTAAAGGAACCCTGGAACTCCTGGTTTGTTAGATGACAAGTTAATTATGGATTCTGAAGGAAATTGAATTTTATTAATCAAGTAAATATTACAATATTTCAAAGTGCAATTGGTTTAATAATATTTGTTTATTTACATAAAAATACTATTTTATGTGTTCAAAGTGACGGCCTTCTTCATTTATGCATAACAAAAGTCTAGTATAGAAGTCACGCTGAGCTTGCTTTATTTCTTCCGGTGGAATGGAAAGATTCGCATTTTGTATTTCTGCCCTCATTTCTTCTACTGTTTGCTGGAATTGCTCCAGTACAGGAAATTTCACCATAAGTGACTGGTTTTTATGACGGATTCGGGTGGTGAGTCGAATTCTAAAACTGTTTTGTATCAGTTACTTTTTCGATAAGATGCACCCTTACGTCGATAACAGGCTGATTATTAACCATTTTCAAATTTTATTTTATTTAATTAGATATATCATGAAGTATTTTTTATTTTTAAAAAAATAAACATATGATATACCACCTGTAAATGTCAGCTGTTTCTTTCAAATATTTGTTCCATCTGTATTTCTTGGTTGTAAGATTATTAGTTTGTCAGTATTTGTAAATGTAAATTGGTCAATTTAAAAAAAATGGCTCATTTTGTAAGTCAGTATATATCAGTACATGCTCATGGCATTAGAAACTTTAGAGCAGCTACAAGGCTATATGCAGAGCGTTATCCACAGCGGCACCATCCCAAGTATCGAGAAATCTTACGCATTGCTGACAGGATAAAAAGAATAGGTACAATTAAGCCTTACAGTAAATATTGTCACCGTGTCCGTCCAGTTTTGAATAATGCTAATGCAGACTCTGTTAATGCTAACAACTCTGGGTTTTATTAGCCTGACACAACATTCGTGGGACACCCTATATATATATATATATATATATATATATATATATATATATATAGAAATAAAACTTAAGAATAACCTGTTCCTCAATTGGGAACCGCAGTTGCTCTATGTGCACATTTCTCCGCTTCCGCGGCTCCTTGACGCTCTCTAATGTCACGACATTGTGCTCTCTTATAGCAATCACTCGGAATGGCCCTTCGTACCGACAGATCTCTTTGCCGCGATTCGTACTTTTTTTCCGGTACACTACCGTTCCGATTTTTAACTTCCCCGTAACGTCACGCACCCGAATGTTTTCCCTCTCCACTCGCTGTTTTTTTCTCTTCATTATGCGCCCCCGCGCCTTTTCCCACAGCTTCCCGAATGCCCAATGTCTGTTGTTTATTGAGTTTACCAATTCCTCCCCCACTACTGTCTCCCTAAAGTCCCGGCGTCTCTCCCGGAGCCCGAACACGATTTCCACCGGCGAATACCCTGTCGCGGTGTGGATCGAGTTATTATATGCCGCGATCGCCTTCTCCATCGCGACATCCGGTTCTAAGCCTTTATCTACTTGATAAATCCGGAGATGCTCGCTCAGGGTACCGTGTAACCTCTCGATACCCCCTCTGCCCTTGGGATGCCCTGGGGTATTAATGTGCCACCTTATCTCGAGATCCTTGGCCTCCGCCCTAACCTGAGCGTTATCAAACTCGAGACCCCCATCCGATGAGATCCGATCCGGAACTCCGTAAACTTTAAACCATGCCCGCAAAGCTCCTAATACGGACTCCGCGGACTTGCTTTGCACCAAATGCGCTTGAGCGATTTTACTGAAGGTATCCAGGATGGTGACCCACCGATAGCCCCTCCATGTAAATGTGTCGACCTGGAGGTCCGACAATGGGAATGCAACCGTGGGCGTCTCCTCCTGAACCCACCCTGGGGGATGCCGGTCATATTTCGTGGTGAGGCATACCTCGCACGACCCAATGACCTCCTGAATCGTACGCTTCATGCCCCACCAGAAATATCTCCGTTTCAGTGCTTGAAGAGTCTCCTTCGGGAGACCCTCAGTTCTGGTTTTCCAGATAATTTGCTCCCTTTTATCGTTAATTATCTCGTCCACCTCTTCCATATCTGTGGGCCTCTCGTCGGCGGAACTCTCATCTTCTTGGGTCTCATTACGATCTTCTTGGGGTTCATTACGATCTTCTTGGGGCTCATTTTCACCACTTCGCGTGTCCTCTTCACCCTCTCCCTCCGGCGTCCATTCACGCAGAAACTGGCGGATATCCCCTGACGGCCCTGCCTCCTCCTCGACAGCGTTAATCATGACCGCGCGTGATAGCCAGTCAGCGACCACGTTCTCCTTCCCCGGCTTGTACGCTATCTCGAAATTATATTGGCTGAGGAATTCCTTCCACCTCGTAACTCTTGCGGAGGACTCCTTTAACTTGCCCACCCACTGCAATGGTCTATGGTCTGTTTGTACTTTAAATTTCCTCCCGAAGATATACGGGCGGAAGTGATCCACAGCCCACACAATTCCGAGAAGCTCCCGCTCTAGCGCGCTGTACCTTGTCTCCGCATCTGTCAGTCGCCTACTCGCGAAGGCCACAGGTCTGTCCCCCTTATCCCCGTCTTGCGACAACACTGCTCCCAACGCGTAATCACTCGCGTCCGTTGTAATGGTGAAATGTCTGTTAAAATCCGGAAACGCGAGCACCCTGTCCTTTTGCAATTCCTCCATACACCGCTTAATATTACTTTCCATCTCTGGGGTGACAAAAATTTTCCGGCCCTTCTTTAATAGGTTGTTTATAGGCACCAAGAATTTCGCCATTTCGGGGACAAATCTTCGGTAATAGTTTAGGGACCCTAGTAGCCTCCGGATACCCTTCACGTCCCGTGGGATCGCCATTCTCGCGATCGCGTCTACCTTGCTCTGATCCGGTTTCACGCCGTCCCTTGAGATACAATGTCCCAAGAAATTGATCTCGGACTCCCCTAGGCGCGATTTCTCTGCCGACAGCTTTAAACCAAATTCGCGGATCCTCCCGAACACAGCCCTCAGATGTTTCACGTGTTCTCCCTCGGACTTACTAAACACCAGGAGGTCGTCCATATATATCTGGCAGATGTTCTCATCTACCCCCCTGAGGAGCTCGTCCATGAGCCGCTGAAATGTCATCGGCGCGTTTTTGAGCCCAAACGGCATCCGGGTGAATTCATAATGGCCACGTTCGAACGTGAATGCCGTCTTACATTGGTCCCGGGGGTGCATCCTAATCTGGTGGTAACCCGCCTTGAGATCAAGTGTACTAAATACCACGGCCCCACTGAGACGATCTAAGATGTCCTCAAACCTGGGGATCGGGTATTTTTCGTCCTTCGTGTTCTCATTCAGCTTTCTGTAATCGATTACCACCCTATACTTCTCATCCCCCGGGGCGCTCTTTTTCCTAACCGCCCATAACGGACTGTTATACGGCGACACGCTGTCCACTATGATACCCTGCCTCTTTAGGTCGCGGATTTCCTCCCTTATATGCTGTCTTAAAGCTTGGGGATACCGCCGCTCCTTCACGTAAGTCACCCTCTCATCCCTCAGCGCGATTTCGTGGACAGTTCTTCCCGTGACGCCCAGTGTATCTCCTTCCCTAAAGAAGATGTCCTCGAACTCTTCCCTAATGGCGTCCCTCCAATTTTCCACCTTGTTGAGAACCCCAATTTGTGCTTTCTCCTCCCTCCCGCTTTTACACTTTCTGTACTTCTTCTTACCAATCTTAACG
Source organism: Euschistus heros (assembly GCA_003667255.2). Classification (NCBI taxonomy): domain Eukaryota; kingdom Metazoa; phylum Arthropoda; class Insecta; order Hemiptera; family Pentatomidae; genus Euschistus; species Euschistus heros. The sequence continues at coordinate 442,045 of RCWM02000418.1, read as the reverse complement.
GTCCAGACCCCTTTATGATTCCTGATCCTAGTACCCACCCTTTCTAGGAGATCACACCCCCCAGGATTCCATCGTATGATCGGGACATATCTTTCATGACATGGACTCTTAGTTTTTTCCCCGCTATCCGACCACCTTTCCAACCCTATCTCGACTTCCCCTTCAATTGCACAAGGGCCACCCAGAGTGATTAATTTACATGCACATACCTGGATCTGGAGTGCCCCGTTGCCGCCACTCAGCTGCTCCGCCGCTCGCCGGCTCAGGATGGTGCTGGAACTCCCAGTGTCCACTAGGCAGCGCACCCCTCTCTCGACTCGAATTGTAGGCAGACCGCTGCTCCTCTCTCCAACACTGCATACCTCTATGATGCGGTCGCCTCTCTGCTGGCACCCTCCTCAGGCTGCCACTCGTCCCTTCCGTGCCGCTCTCCGCTGTCCGCTACCCCTCCTCTGGCTCCCAGCGGCTCCTTCCTCCTCACTGCTCCCCGGTTCTGCCTCCCTCTCTGACTCTGAGGCCGATGATACCTCCGAGGCCCTTGAAGAGGGTACTGAACTCCTCCGACCTCTCCAAAGTCGGTTAACCTCCATCGGTTCCCCTCTCGGGGATTCTTTCCTCCTGTGGATGTAGGGGCATTGTCTGGCAATGTGCCCCTCGGTCCCGCACTCAAAACACTTGGTGCGGGGGCATTGCGCCACTAGGTGCCCTTGTTTACCACACCCATGGCAACGCCTTTCTTCCTTCTTCCCGTTGGGCGCTGGTCTCCTCGCCCCTTGCTTCCTCCTCTCTCCTGCCCTTGGTTCTGGCCGAACGTCCCGTCTGCCCCCGAACTCCCGGGGTCTCCTGTAGGTCATCCTGCTCCATCCCGGTTCGTCTCGTTCTGTTTTCACCTCTTCTTCCCTTGCGCTGGAGTCCATCATCTCCTGGGCGCACTCCATGAAGGACTTCTCTCGGGGTAGGCCATCTTTTCTTCCTGTCTCCCGTGCCAACTGAACCTTCAGGATGGTAGATACGAAGGCCATCCTCGCCTCGACCTCTTGTGCGGATGCAGTCTCCCGCATCTTATCGGTGATTTTGTTGAACTTTAACAACAGTTCACCAGCATACTGCCCATTACTCTGCCTCGAGTGCTTCGTATCCCGGAATAACTGGAAGAGATCTTCTTCCGGGGTCCACCTTCCGCCTCCGTAGGCTTTCTTCAGTCTCTCTTTTATGACGGGCCATGGAGTCTCCTCGTCCGCCTGTATGAGATTCAGGACTCCTCTTTTTATGCGGCATACAAGATCCGCCTTCAAGGATTCCGCGTCATGCGCGTCCACGAGTGCTTCAGCCCTCTTTACCTCAATCCGTGTCATTACACGATCCACACTTTTCAGAAAATGGTTCAATTCACCCATTTCTCCCGTGAATCGTTCTATATCTGACACCGCTTTGCGCAGATCTTGAGCTGTGGCTGCTCTCACCTTCAGCCAGGCAAGGGTGTTAGCATGTGCTTCCGCCATGGTCTCTCTTGATATTTCGGGCTCGATATTGACTTGAAGCACGGCTGGCTTCAAAATATTCTCCATCAATATCCCTCACTCTAGATCGAAAGGAAAAAGGGAAAAGGAAAAAATTTCCTACCTTTCGTCTTCGCTCCCCGTCGTCCCGGGTTTCGGCACCAGATATGAAGAGTGAGAAATAAAACTTAAAAAAAAGAATAATAGGTAGAATGAAACGCACTAGTTAACTGTTAGAATACAACTGAGGTTTTATTGCTCTGAGGCGGATTTATATACAGTTACATTTGTTTTATATATATATATATATATATATATATATGTTTTTAAGGCACCGACTTGCTCCATAGTACGAAATTTCAAATGAATTTATAATTTATAAAAGGATAAAATGATTGGGAATGCAGTCAAGAAGAAACAATACGTCAAAGAAAAATATTATAATTGTTTCCTAACGTTTTGACCTGCCTTGCAGGTCTTCTTCAGGGCTAGAATTAAGAAAGAAAACTAGATGTGATAAAAAATAACATACAAATAAACTAATCAAAAATGTATAGTTGAAAGAGTTAAAAGATAATAAATAATGGCATAGATATAGAAAATAATACAAAAAACCCTATATAAAAGAATATATACATAAACAAAAAGATAATAAATTAAAATAAAAGAGAACAGAAAAAAAGGTTAAGTAAATAAAAATATGGAACTATAGGTATTCAGGAGGGAAATATACAGTAATCGAAAAAGATTTTTAAAGCTAATATGCCTAATTTAGATATGCCAGAATCTTACGGAGTTCACACACGTCCTGTAGTAGGAGGACCTTTAGACAACACAGAACTTTCCAGTAATGGCAAAGAAGAGATATCTTCAAATGCCGAAAGATAGAACATCATATATTCCTTATATATTTTGATTTATTTAAATAAAGTTGGAGGTTTATTTTCTCTTTAAGATAGCAAATAATATTAAATAAACTAAACTTACCATTGAGATTGAGCTCGTGCCTGTAGCTTACGTCCTTATGGAGGTTGTCTGAAGAGGCAGAGGACATGGAAGAAGAAGAAGTCACTCCCCTCTTAGAACCCTGGGAGGCCCTAGATCTGCCACCGAGGGTATTGCACTTACTGCTGCTGATCTTCTTACCGGTTCGCCCGAACCTGGGGCTGAGGCTTGGGTTTGGAGTGGACCCACCACTAGCAGTGAGATTAGTAGATTCTAAAAGAAAAATAATACAACAAAATATACATATTTATCAACCAAAGGTTCCTTTCAATGGCAAACTAAAACAAAGTGGGGTTAAAAGTTAAAACAAAAAAAAAATAATAACCTATAGGTGAAGGATGTCTATGAATTACTTTGATCAATGCAGTTCTTAAATCTATAGCTCTATCCATCTAATAGATAAGTGGTTCTTACTATGATGTATTATATGTATATTAGAGTATACTACTGAGGTTTATCAAATTGGAGTAACATGTTTTGAGATTTAGGACGTCTGGTTTTTTGTTTATTGTGCGATTTTTATATGTTTATCGTTTAAAATTATTCTGTTCGGGGTGAATAGTTTTAGGAGAATCCAATTTGGAAAAATGATTTGTTTCCCAATAACAAGTGGTAAGAGCTGTTTGGTCTGGTTTATTAGGATTTTTTGTTATAGTCGTGCAGCTATATATATTAGCAATTGTATATATAGCAACAATGTTAGCAACAATATTAGCATTGTTCAGATGCACCGAAATAAGATTTGCAATAATTATCTTCACACGGTATTTCATTAACTATATTATATTGAAATTTCGATTTTTCTGGATCTTTAGTTTAAGTGTATAATTTTGCTATGGCGGAAGTATTTTTGAATTAATTAGTTTTATCGTTGTAATTTGTGAGTATTTTTGCACTTCTTTTTGATAGTGTTTGTGAGTATGTTTATTTTAGTAAATTACAAATGACTCTGTGTGAATATCCATTCATTAAAAGAAGGTCTGATACTTTATTCAGTGTTTTTTTTGTTGTTATTTTTTGGTAGATGATTTTCTTACAAGCTTAATTAAATTTTTAGCGGTGTATATTTTATTACGTTTAGGACATTAGGTATAATTTAAGTATCTTCTGGAATGTATCGGTTTCTTCAACTATTCTGGTCCTATTATTCCTTTAGGGTTTAGAATTAAAAGCACTTCAAGAAGTAAAGCATACTTCAAATAATGAAGTATTTTATTACCGTGTGAATATCTGTTTTTAAAAGATACTGTTTTTCATATTAGCATGGATCTTAAGATTTTTGGCGGCCGAAGGACGTTCCTGGTCATTCCCCTTCCTCACATGTAATTAGTTTTCGTCCTAAAGGATACTGCTTTAAGATGGTGAAAGGACATCTTTGGGCCACATATATATTAGTTTTCGTTCTTAAGGATAATGTTTTGAAATATTCCACGATTTAACGATTTTTGGTGGCCGAAGGACATTCTCCATCCACCCTTAGATTTAGTTTCCATCTTTGATGATACAATTTTTTTTCTCAGAATTTAACGATTTTAATAGTTTTCGTCCTTAAGGATACTATTTTAATAGTGGAATAATATTAGCATAATCCGGTGGAAGGTGAGCGAGAGCGCTATAGAACAGTCACTGACGACTTTAATATAGAAGCTGGCCAATGCCAGAACTCCGAATATATAGAGGCTGGCCAATGCCAGAACTCCCCTAAAATTGTTATGGAATTTTGATAAATTATTGGATATGAGAGGTCAAAGACGAAATCATTAGGGTATTGCAGTGTTGGTAGTAGGAATTATATGTTGTCTTGTAAAATAGAGTAAATCAATAAATTAAATAATTGGGTAGGTATTGTTATTAAATTTGATATGGTTAATATAGCTTCAGAATGCACGAAAATTATTTAACAACCTAAAACTCGATATATGGTCTTGATTTCTGATTATGATTTACAAAACTGGTGATAGTGTTGATTTATATATTTTTTCTCACCTAACGGATAGGGCGAAGCCTGCCTGGTGGGGCTGACTGGTTGGCGGTAGCTGGGCAGCGGGCTCCCCTCTTCAGCATCCCCTGCAACATCCATCAACATCACTCACCTTACACAACGTCACCACATCCACTCCTTTTCTAATCTACTGTACATTTATTTCAGATTACTCTCTTCTATAGTCACAATACGATGAATCATTGAGACCCTTCATTTTTCTCTTTCGAGCCTTCGGCAAGAGGAGGAGAATCAAAAGATCAGGAGGGGCGATCAAGAAAATAAAATTAATGGATCTTAATGGACAAAGCCGATGGTGACAAGACTTAGCGGACATTTTTTCATTACTCTGTAAATCCATTCAGATGAATCATAAAATTCATAAATTTATAAAAGGCAAATCTTTATTAAAGGTGAAATCTTGGTCTCCACTACCCAAAAGTAAAACCTATGACGATAGAGAAATAAGAAAAACCATTGGCTGGTCTCAGAAAGAAACAACAGAAAGCATCCAAAGGAACTGGTCATAGGCGTTCCTAGATGGGCTTAAATCAATAAAAATAAAAGGTAAATTTATATTTTATTTCTAATTATACTTAATTAGATATACTAAATTTTGCTTCTCTCTATACACACATATACAATTAAGATTTAATTGATGCCTCTAGTTAACCTAAAAGTCTTACTAGGGTAAGCCACCTTAAGGGTAAGACACCTTTAAGAAAATATTTGGAAATATTCATACTATAATGATAAAGTAGAAAATAGCAGTAATTTTTCCTTAATTACTATACTTTTATATAAACAAAAAAGTTCATACCAAACATTATTCCTGAAATGTATTTTAAAAGATAGTGACAAGAAATAATGTAAAATTAGTTATTGAATCCCAATGAATACCTTTTAAACTTCTAATAGAATTGAACGTACTCCTACACAGTTGTGTTGTAGGATTTAAAATGAATTTCATGATTTTTTTTTGCTAGATTTTTGTCTTCTAATTTTTAAAATGTGGGGTCAATAACTGTCTGGCTTACATATTTACGAAATTTTAAGAGTTTTCTACTACTTCAATCATATCCCTTTTGCCCCAGAATGAAAATAACTTACAATATATAATATAAATATCAATTATAAAATATATTGTCCTTAATAATCTTTCTGGGATAGATTGTCACTTAACCCCTCACATGTGACTTTCGGGAAGTCCTCAACCTGAGTGTAATTGCAGTCTGTTATAAAAGTCATTAAATTGAATATGAGTGGAAAACATTCGTATTCTATTTTATTTACCTCTCGTGTAAAATGACGCTCGCCTCCTATTAGTCAATTTTCAAACTTCACTGTTATCCACACATTATAGCTTTTTTAATTAACAAATTAATTGAAAACCAGGAGATTTTGTCATTGCTGAAACTTCCTGGAACTCTAAAAATGATGTGGTTTAAATGTTTGTTAGTGATTACAAACGAAAAAGGGCTTGTCCTTTTCTATAATAGTACAGATAAAATTAATATAAAAGTCTACCACGATTCCTTATATCTTTAAAAAAAAAAAAAACGTTTACCCTAAAAAAAAGAGCCGTTGTAGGATATTACTAGTGTAAAATGTCGTTAACACGGGGTAGGAGAGGGGGAATCACTAGTAAATGTATCATAGAGCTATTCCAAAAAACTTTTCAACTGATGATAACAAAAATGAATGAAATAGTTCCTTATTATTTTGAAAATTGCATTAGCCTGAACTTCAAGATTAAGATGACTTAAAATATCTTTAAATTTACCTGTCCATACCATAGTACTTAGAAAATTACAGGAAAATGTCCAATAAAATAAAAACAGGGAGTTTACAACAGAACTCTCGAATTTCCTTATTAATGCACCAAAAGGAGCATTCTAAAGATAAGATAAAAAATATAAATGACCTCTTGTCAAAGAAAGGGACATATTAGCCGGGTGGGGTATCGGGTGCTGTAAAGATATCAGCCGTAGTTACAGACTAATAACAATTACAAGGGGCCACTGGCGGCACAGATTGAAAATGAAATTTTAATAAGCCCCCGAAGGCAGACAGGCGGAACGGAGATGGGGTTCTTCTTCCTCCAATACCACTCGAAAAATCATCCTCCAAGATCTGCCAGCCGTGAATGGATATTACGTTTTTATGGTCTCCTCCAATTGAGTCCCGAGATTGCTCCAGCCGGAGCCCTTCCTTTATTCCTCGTTCCCCTCCAGCCAGTGAGTAGCGCTGGAGTACTGGAGTGCTCCACCTGCTCGCGATGAGATACTGCCAGATAGTCGGTTTATAGGCCATCACCTGCTAGTGATAGTCTGGGTTAGAGCCAATATAAGTTTAAGGCTCTGGTCTAGGCTGCAATGAATCGTTAATGAGACTTTGGTTATGGTCGTTGAAATCATTTTAACTTCTATCCCACACTAGTGCTAATAAAAATTCTGTTTGATAAAAAGCTCAATTATTTCCCTAAATCTTTGTTAAAAGATTCTAGCATTTGAAAATAATATAGAATGTAAAATAATTTTTCTAATAATTTAGCATAGAATTGAGAAAGTTTTTAATTTTTTTTTTTTTAATAAGCTCTACTTTGCCTTTTAAAAAATATATATTACAGAAAAGGATTCGATCGTAAATGTTCTTTCAAAACAGTTAAAGTGGTTTTACACTTATTAAATACGCATAATGATTTTCTTTAGAACAAATTTATTATTGCTAAACCTTCCTAGAACTATGAAGATGGTTTCGTTGAAGTTTGGTACAGATTCGTTCAGTAGTTTTCGCGGTTAGTGATCACAAACAAAAATGGCTTTCCTTTTTATATAATAGTATGGATATATCCATCAATTATGAAAAAATAATATTTTTTTTTTGTTTTTTTATCATTGATGTGATTCCACGAAACGTTTTACCGGTAACGATAAGGAGGGGTTTACTAGTGTCAGAAATCTGGAACCTGAGGCACCCCTTCAACATTGTATCATCAGAAAATCATATTATAACATTTATAAGTAGCCAAGAAAGTGACAGTTCATCATTTCAGGGAGTTTTATTTTTCTAAACGTTAAGTCTCCAAAGATTCTCTTTAAAATTTTTAAAATAATATAAAACAAAACATGGACCCTCACTTTGAAAACAAGCGCAGATGAGGTAGCTCTATCGGTGGCAATCAGTCCCCCTGTTTCAAAGAGGTGAAATTTTCCAACCCTGAAGCCTATAATGAGAATGTCAGAGGCCTTTTGTACACACAATTTTCCACAGAATTAGCAGATCCTATTTCCCGGTCCCTTGGGTTTAAGTTTTATTAAAAGGAGACAAGAAGCCGGAGGAGGGGAAAGCGGAAAAAAAATAAAGGCGATAAGAAGTTTGGAAACAAAGGGAGAGGGTGACAGAAGAGTTGCTTCGGTGGGGCATAATCAACTCAGAACTGATAATTACTGAAAAAGATAGAGAGACTGGTTAATAACTCCCTCCCGGGATCGACACTTTACTCTCAGTCTTAATTCCAGCCTCCCTCAATAACTCAATTACAATCGGCAACTTCGGCGAGTCGGCAAGGATTATAGCTGCGGAATCGCTTAACTTTAATAAAGACATCACTGGTTATTGGCCCAGGCAAATTCTATTGTCCTCGATTATTCTTTAGCCAATTGAATGAAATATGTTCCTCTAACAAGAGCTTGTATTATTTTCTAACGGAAAATTTAAACGCTACTTCATTCTTTCATTTTTTTTTCAACAACTTATTGATACTATAACTAACTGTATACAATATGCACCTATACATTTTTGGATCATGATTATAATCAAATGTAAATTACTTGTGAAGGACTAATCACTAGTCTAATCATAAGAAATCACTAGAGACTAATGATAAGAATAATTCGAGTGAAAATGGAGATTACAATGAAAGGATTGTTATCTGGTTTGGGCAAAATCAGCAACATGTGGAACATTAATTAAATGATATAACTTACCTCCTATGGATAAGTTTATTTGCGACAAAGTAAGGAGCATTAAGGATTTTTCGAAGGATTTTGTATAGTAAGGATTAGATAAGAGAAGAATTAGAAGGTCTAATGGAGCCCCAAATGTTAACTCCGTATATCAATATAAAATGGAGGTCCAATTGTGCTTTTATGTAATCTTCAAACACCTTTTATAAATATATTATAAAAGGTGTTTGAAGTATAAAAATATCATCAAAGAAATAATGCTTAATGCATACTTCAATAAAAGATGTTTATCAATAAACAAAAAAAACTTCAATTATTAGTTAAAATTATCGAAGTTTATTACTTATTAGAGAGGGCGAAGCTGCGACCATGGATGCTACTTACAGTTAATGTTTTGTGAGGTATTTTTTGTATATCTGAATATACGTGTACTTTAAACTCGGAAAACAAAAGTTTCTGAATTCCCTTGCCTCTCCACTTACCTCCTAATGGCATTTCATGATATCCAGAGGATTATCCTAGCGGAAGGCCATGTGACTGTCGAATCTGTAAGACAAGTTGGTTGACGTTATTGACTTGGGGACTTGGATAAGTTGAATCTCATAATGACGGCAGGGCTAACTCCACCGGACGTGGACTCCCTCAGCCAAGCCACAAGCTGGGGTTTTCAAGGTACTCGTGCTCCTCATCGCTAACTCATTGTACTTACACCTCGGTGTGTTAAGTAAATAATGGTTCTGTTGATGGGGGTCTGTCATCCCGTTTCTGACCTGATCCTCTTCCAATAATTCTGTTATTTTAGCAGATTAGAAAATGTTTATGCAGTCTTACTTGAGAGCATCTGAGAGGTTTTGCTTTTGGGCGGTATATACTAGGTTTTACATCCTGAATTTGACTGAACGCAGTCAATATCGTACGTAGTATTTTACAAAAGAATTTTTATTGTATATATGAAACATTGTAGCAGGTTATCTAGAATTATCTATTCATTCCATGTTATATCTATGAACAAGATTATTGGTATTTAATAACATATTACTAAATAATGATCAAGTTAGAAACTAAGTCGTCTTAGTTAAACGACTTGGCAATAAACATTCCGAAGCCGACAAAAATTGTCCTCTATGCTGATGACATCCTTCTGTTTAGTCGAAGCAAATATATTGAGTTCATCGAAAGGAAGTTGCAAGAAACTTTAAACACTGCTGAAGAATGGGCAAAAAAAAACGGTTTTGTTATATCAACATCCAAAACAAATGCGATGCATATATGCCGTTTAAGAAGCTGCTCGCGTAATCCTGAGCTGTCTTTGGGTACTACTAAGGTTGCTTTTATTGATAGCCGGAAGTATTTGGGTACGTATTTAGATAAACGGCTCAGCTGGATCAACCATATTAAGCATATCAAGGATAGTTGCTCAAAAGGCCTGGGACTGCTGAAATGCCTTTCGCATTCAAGTTGGGGAGCTGATAGACAGTGTCTATTGAAGATATATCAAGCCACTTTACGTAGTAAAATGGACTATGGTTCAGTAATTTATAACTTTGCCCGACCATCGATTCTACGAATGCTTGACGTAGTCCACAATACAGCTCTGAGGATATGTACGGGTGCCTATGGGACATCACCTGTTCTTAGCATATATGAAGAAAGTGCAGAGCCTTCCTTGATATTAAGGAGAAAATATCTTATTGCAAAATATGCAGCTAAATTATCTGCATTAAAAAAACACCCTTTAAATGTTGTTTCTTCTGAATACATGGCAACAGAATGCAATTACCAACAAAGAGCACTCAACTTGCTCTCTGAATTCCATTTGGGTACTAGCCTCCATAATATTCAGCACTACCCAAGGATTATAAAACCACGTTGGTGCCATTATAAACCATGCATTGATATTTCACTGAAGAAAATCAGAAAAAGTAATTCAATCCCTATTGAATCAAACAAAAGTTTTTTACTTCTTTTAGAAAAGTTTCAGGACCATAAAATCTTATATAATGACGCTTCAAAATGTGAAAATTCTGTAGTGGGTTGTGCAGTGGTGACAGAAAACGAAGTAAGTCTCTTTAAGTTACCTCAAGTCTGCTCCGTTTTCACTGGAGAAGCAACTGCTATTAAGGAAGCACTCCTACACTGCCTGGAAGCCGAACATGAAAAATCAGTAATTGTCACGGATTCAATGAGTGTATTACTAGTAATAAAAAATGATCAGTCTCAACATGTAACAATTTTAGAAATTATTGAGCTTATTTGGCAAATTCAAGAAAAAACAATACGATTATTTTTATTTGGGTTCCTTTCCACTGTGGCATTTCTGGAAATGAAAGAGCTGATTATGCAGCCCAGTTAGCAAGAATTAGTGACGGTGATATTGTTAAAAACATCAACCTTACACCTAAAGAAGACTGGGTGAGGCATGTAAGATGCTCGATCCAAGCAAAGTGGGAAGAAAACTGGAAAACAAATAGGTCTGTCTAAATTGTTACAAGTAAAGACGAACTGCTCCGCTAAGTGGCAAACAAGTTGTAGGACGTTTAGAAAGGAAGAAATAATTTTGTGCCGCCTGAGAATCGGCCACTGTGAATTCTCACATGGCTACCTTCTCTGCAGTTTGGAGCCCCCTACCTGCGTCAACTGTCAGGAACCCAGGACAGTACAACACATTTTAGTAGACTGTCCACAGCTTTCATCTATAAGGGAGAGATTTAAAATTTCAAACACACTTCAGGAAATCTTACAAGATGATAACATATCAGTGAAGTCTCTATTGGATTTCTTAAAGGCTATCAGGTTTTATGGACGAATATAGGAGATAAATAATCGAAGATGGACTGCCAATGACCGTGAAGGGTAGAGGCAATCAATCAAACAAATAAATAAATAAATAAATAATGTCGTCTTATTAAGTGCCATGATATCAAGATTATATTGCAATTAAAAATTGGGAGGCTGATTAACAGTTTAGATAAATTATTATTTTATTAAATTTAAACGAATCAGTTAACGAATATTAGTTTGTATAATGCTATTAAATATTTGTGTATTCAATGATATAAATTTAAATATTAACCAATGTTAATCTTGTTAGCAATACTTGTTGTTTAATTTATTTTATTTATTTTTTTTACATATAACATGTTTTATCGATGACCTAATTGAAAAACGAACGTTTTTGGGGAACGAAAGGGTGTTACGCGTAGTTGGAAAGCTTAATATTAGGATAGAAGAAACAGTTGAGAGCACAACTCTCGTTATATTAAACAACACTATCTCTTATGAGTGAGCTCCTCTTGTCTTTGTTTCTCCTAATACGGAATTTAAAAAAATAAATCTAGATTTGAACGATTTACTCGAACTCTCTCGGCTGTTTTGCGTAAAAAATGACACTTCCTCAGAAATAAACAATACAATCGTACAGGTAAGCGAAAAAAATAAAGAACATAAGGGCATAGACGGTCAGCAGGATTAAGGTATGCAGTTTGAAAATTTATCTCCCACAGAAAACTGAATCACACGAAAAAATTAATAAAAACATATCGTCGGTGAGGTTCCCAATTCCTTTATGTGTATTTTAGTAGCTTCTATATCATTAAGTACAAAATGTGCTTTGATGGACATGTGTAATTATTTTTTGGGTTAAAATCACAAAAGTGTTTTGTCAAAACTTGATCCAAGTTGAATTTGCGCATTCAGATTTTTTTTTTCATTAGATGCCACTTTATTTTAAAACGAAACCTGCAAAAAAAAAAAAAAAAAAAAAAAAAAAAAAAAAAAAAAAAAAAAAAAAAAAAAAAAAAAAAAAAAAAAAAAAAAAAAAAAAAAAAAAAAAAAAAAAAAAAAAATTACACATTTTTAACCTTAGCACACATGAATTGGCAATCTCACCGTTTATATTACTACCATTTACGGTTAAGAAAAAACATGTTCCACGTCACTTTTTCTTTAGCCAACAGCCTCAAGGGGGCTAATGTTTATTGGTTTTTTTTGCGTAAAACATAATAATCGTCAATGCTCGTTTGAAGTTTATAATAAATTAATAAGTTTCTTAATAAAAATAAAATAAGGTTGAAGATTATTTAAATCTTAAAAACTATTTCATACGTTTTTCTTCGTATAGGGGTGCTACAAATATGAATTGCTTTGCCTCCTTTACATGAAATATATAAATGTCATCTACAAAACGCTTAGGCCCAATTCACAGAGAACGGACGTGGCAGATACGTGGCGCTTTTGTCTCTTCCACGTTTGTCCTATTAAAAAAAGTCCACGCCACGTCACTTCTGTGTGAATTGGAACGTTTGTTTAATGGGAGAGGCGCGGATGAGACAAAAGACCGCGCCACGCCCTCGCCACGTCTCTTTGCCGTCTCTCCTGGCGTACAAGAAGGGGCACGTCACTTCCTCGCCACGAGTTTTTTTTTCTTTTTTCTTCTTAGGCTTTTGGCTTTCTTTTTTTGGGTAAGGGGTGAATCGGACATAAAAACAACATTAATAAAATTTAATATTGGAGTTACATACACATATACCAACAATTAATAGGAGTGAAACAGCACTGATTTAATTTTTTATCTTTTTCGGGTGACGAGGGTGAATCGGACATAAAAACAACTTTGATGAAATTTTGAGTTTTTTATGTCCGATTCACCTCCCCCCTTCCTCCTCCCCCCCCAAAAAAAAAATTATATCAGTGATGTTTCACCCCTATTTAAATTGTTGGTATATATGTATGTAACTCCACTATCAAATTTTATCAAATTTGTTTTTATGTCCGAAGAAACAAAAGCGTCACGTCTCCGCCACGTCTTTCTGTGTGAATTGGGCCTTATAATTTATGAGAGTGCGTTTAATTTCTTACAAGAGGCATTTTGGACATTGTGTGTATCAATAGAGTGTGGATGCAAATCTGTAATTACGATAAACCGAGATTAGACTTGACCAATTCTTTAAACAAAACGAGGAATTGACATCATCATAGATAAACTGTGACTGTAACACCTTAAGCAGGAAAATTATAATTCTCTTTAAGCTTACCTGTCACGTCATATTCAAGTCTTTTTAAGAGAAAAACGTAAAGCAAGTGTGATGTGACATAAGGCTAGCTTGATATCCAAGTACTAATTAAAAACAAAAATCAGAAAATTCAAAATGTATCACTTTACTACAAAATTTATAATTATCCTCTTTGAACTAAATCTAAATCATGGCTAAGATCCGACAAAGACTAATAAAAAAATTTTTCACAGTTCTACTAAGCCTTATTTCTTAAAATTAAATAATGTTGGATGGAAAAATAATTCCTCAATTATTTATTTATCAGAGATCGAGAGAGAAAAAGTTTGAGAATTGATACAATTTCAAGTAACTGTATAGAATGGAATAAGATACCAAGAAAGATCCATTGTTGAGATGTCATTATTATTGAAATTGAAAACGGAAGTTTAGGGAAGGAGATTTTTTTCTTTTTTTTTTTTTCGATTCAATATAGAAATCGTTCAAGAAAACTTGAAATTTTAACGGAAAACCTAATTACCATTAGACTTCTCCCTTTTAAACTTTTCCAATTAATATTTTGAAATTATCCGCAGAGTTGATAATAATCCGCACTTTTCCGATGAGCCCATTGAGGTAAAATATGAAATAAAATTGGCTAAAGAGTCAGTGGATTTTCGCATTAATTAGCTGGTAATTAGGACTAGCTTACAACTCCCAAGTTGAAGCTAAGTTGGTTGGAGGTGGAGCTGCAACCTACCGCCAGGGGCTAAGTATTAATAAGAGGGACTATATTTGCATTTACTTAAGAAAGTAATTTATATCAAGCCTATATTTAATTAGCTGCGTGAGAGTACAATTTAATTTAGAGAACTTTTCACAAAATTACTTCTGAATTGTATTGTTTCAATTTCAGAAATTATACATAAATATTTGCAATGATAATATTACGTGGGTATTTTTTCATTCCATAAAAAGTAACTGAATTAGGTTTTGTTGAATCTATGGGTTCAATGGCTATCAAATTTATTTATTAGTCGCATAAAACCTATGTACAATTAAACTTCTGATAAACGCGCGTATATGTCAGCTACACAGTAGAAGGTTTCTGTAATTTTCTATGGTACTATGCCGTCTTGGAATTCACCGTGTTTTCTAATTTCTTCTTTTGAGTCAGCTCTAGCATAATCTTGACCGAGGGCCGGTCCTACGGCAAACAGTAACGTAGAAAAATGAGTGTTTTATCTTAGGAATAAGCGCCCCCATCCACGTAAAATTTTATAAATATTTTATTTTAAATTATTTTCTGTAAAATTTGAAATTCTCAAAATTGATTTTAGCAAACACTGAAATTTTTTATTTGTTTCCGTTCTGAAAGGAAATTTTTTTTCTGGAACAGTTATTGCTGGTTTAAATATTATAAAGAAATTTTCAACGATAATATATTTTTACGCATTTTTTTATACAAAAAAAAAAAAAAAAAAAAAAAAACCTGTACCACTTACAACCCATGAAGATTCTCGGGTTCAGAACTTAGGTAGGCGTACTGTTTCTAAGCCAACGGTTGTGAAAGGAGGTGATTTGGCCAGGATTCCCGCTCAACCGTCAGGATTTTTCCCCATTTAAGTGTACCTACTTTTTAAGAGGCTGGGTGGGTCCGATTCATCACGATTTCGAAATCTAAATGTCAGCTAATATTTTGCGTTTAAAAATTAATTATGCCTCAGCATCTTTTGTGCTTTCATATAAAACATTAAAATGATACCTCATATATTTGTTACGATACAATAAACTATAGAAATAGTGAATTCAAACATTATAAAAAAATAAAAAATTCTGATATAAGCTTAACAAATGTCTAAATATTGATCTATCATCCAAACTTGAAATTGCTGAAGTTTTTTTTGTTTTGTTTTTTTATTTTGTTTTTTTCTGTTATTATAGTAACAGAAGCTGGATTAAGATCTTCTTTCCAGTACATGTAAAATGTAATCTAGGTAAGAGGGGCCACCGGGCATTGAACTTAGTGTAGCCTGAAGCTACATTGCAACAAACCACGCAATACCACACTCTCTAATTATTGTTATTTTCCACTCAGTGGCATGTTAGAAAAAATAAATAAGTTATATTATCATATTTACAGATCAATGTACCTAAAAACTTATGATTGTTTCGTAACGAATATATTTAGAAACAATAATCTACTCTCCTATAGTCGAC
Organism: Euschistus heros; assembly: GCA_003667255.2. Taxonomy (NCBI): domain Eukaryota; kingdom Metazoa; phylum Arthropoda; class Insecta; order Hemiptera; family Pentatomidae; genus Euschistus; species Euschistus heros. The sequence continues at coordinate 426,381 of RCWM02000418.1, read as the reverse complement.
CTAACAAGTGATCGATTAGAGAAAACATATCATTTTGTACCGACTTAATTTCAGTTAGATTCGTAGAACTGTGCCACGGTTAGCCATATGTTATAACTAGAGCTCGGATTCTCGTGCAATTGCATCTTTTTATTGCAAGCTCGTAATCAGCCAGGGACAAATTATTGATATGAATTAGGATGTTTAGGCCCAAATTTACCTAGTTTAATATTGCACAAAATTGCACATTTTGGGGGTTACTGCATAAAATTGCACATTTCTGCAGTTTGAATGCATAAAATTGCACATTCTGCTGTTTTAATGCATAAAATTGCACATTCTGCAGTTTGAATGCACAAAATTCCTGGATTCAAATCGTGAATGCGCACAACACTTTCTTGTTTTTGAAAAAGTAGCAACTTTAAGAAGAATGAATAATTTTATTTTTATATAGGTAATAATTTTTCTTTTTTAAGAGATATAAACTATTCTTAGTACAAAAATATAAAAAAAATCCAAGCGTGTTAAAATGAATAATTTTATTTTTATATTGGTAATAATTTTTCTTTTTTAAGAGGTATAAACTATTCTTAGTACAAAAATATAAAAAAATCCACGCTTCTATAGTCTTCTTAGAAATGTTTAGATTGACTTGAGCTAGGGAACTCGGATCCCCACCTTACAAGAAATTTTGACTCTCCCACATAACTTTTCTCATCGGAAGCAATAATTTTTTTAGTTTCCGACTTCCCTTTAAGGAGTAACGTTGTCTCCATTAAAATACCTAAAATTTCAGCTAGTGTTAGTTCAAAGATAAGAGGATGGATAGAAAAATATCCGGAACTAAAATCCAGTGGCAAAATAATATATTGTGGGACCTGTGGCAAAGCTGTCGGCAGCGAAAGAAAGTCACAAGTTGATGTACACTGTAATTCGAGTAAGTTTTTAACTTGAATTTTTATCCCTATTTAATGATTTAGAGCATAAATGTACGGTTATTTTTATTTGTAATTGCAATATACATATTTATATTCCTAAGTAATGTGTACACATAGCTTATGTATAACATGTACAATAAAGAGATGCGATTTGTTCTTATTGCGTTTTAGACAAGGACTATTTAACTACTCCCTGTCTAAGGACTGGTTCAATAAATTTTAAGATAAAGACCACTTTTTAGAAAGAAATGTAACTAGTGAATTGCTTGTTCAACCTTTTTTATCATTTGCATTTTATGTTGCATGATTTTAAGTTTTTATTGCACATTTTGCACGATTTCAAGTTTTTACTGCACATTTCAGAATTTTTCTTGCACGAAAATCCGGGCTTTAGTTATAACACAACTAATGTTAAACATTCAATGTTACTTCTAAGGAATAAATCGAGTCGAATACATAATTAAATGCATAAATAGAACATAGCTAATGATGGTGAAAATCCATAGTGCTTTAACAGACAAAGCGCCAATAATCGAGAAGCTGCTAGGTTTAGCCGTAGGGAAGTAAGTAGCTAGTTCAGTAATAGGACGCCTACAAGTTAGTTCCGCAGTACAGCAGCCTCCTTGCCTACAGCCACCTTACACTGCTCTCTAATCGGCCATTATCAGGTATGATTTATGGGGAGAGATAAGGTAAACAATTTAAAAGTTACTTTTAGAGTTAAGTACAAGTAGTTAGAGTATTTGAAAGTACTTAAAAAGAATAACACTAAGCACTATATAATTTTATTTAAATAATCTAACATCTCTTCATGTAAAACCGATAAGATATTAAAGCAGACAATTAAGATTAATTATTAACAAATTAACTGTTTAATGAAAATGAAAATAAAATAAAATAAAAATCCGATCTAGTTACTGATAGCTTTTATAAATCATTTTAATTATGCCTCACTTGATGAATGATGAAAGAATCATGAAAAATGATGATGAATATTTAACATTCAAAAGTATTCAATTAAGAAGTATTCCAATAGAACTGGCCAATAATTTACAAATCTTAAAATCAAATAAGCTATAACGCTGTCGGTAGTCACTTAGAGTGTGTTAGCTCCGAGTATTCTGGAGGATTTAGGATTTTCTATGTATGACGTAAAAATTTTTGGATTATATTAATGTAGATTAACGATTTTCATTCATATCCACCGATCGATTTCCGTGTCCTATTAGTGAAAATAATCATGATTTGGATTACTCCTACTCTTCTAGCAGTCCCCTATAAACTTTTCGGATCTATCGGATCCAGATCAGTGAGCTGTAAAAAAGTATCGTAATTATTTACTTATTTATATAATCCTGTCATTCTTTAAAGTCTGTTTGAAGTTTCAGGCTAACTTATTTTGATATTAACTGATTTGGTGGATTGTACTAAAAAAAAAAAAACTAAAAAATAACTGGCTACTGTGTTGTGTTTCTTACTGATAAAGTGTCAGTGTTACAATCACCTAGCTCGAAGTGGGATAAAGGCCTGTAGAAACTTGCCGGATCACTAGAAAGCCTGACGATCTAGTTAAACGAGATTATCTTAAAATGGATTCCTGAGTATTGCGGACTCATGGGAAACAAGAGGGAAAACCAGCTGGCAAAGGAGGGATCTTCAAGCCTTAAAGAAGTTTAAAAGTGTAATAAATCAGAGATAGACAAGCAAGCATCCAAATCATGAACCATAATATTCCATTTAAGAGCTAATTTGATGCGAGCAGGTGTTGATCTTTCTCTTCAGAACGGGGCATTATAGGGCAGAGGCTACTTGTTCCTTATCCACTCTGCAAGTGCGGGGAAGATGAGAAGGACGCCGAACAGATACCTCACACTTGCAAAAAGTTTTTAAAGCCAAGAGCAATGATCTGGCCCACTCCGACTATGATGCAAAGAAAGCTCTTTGGGAGCATGGACGATCTCAGAAAGACCACTCTATTCTCTATTTCGAATCCTTACTTCTGAATTCAATTTCCTTGTCCATTCTCATAAAATGCCCTGCATTTAACTGCCTTCGAACCATTGATCTAAAAGTTTCTAGACCATGTTCAAGATCCAAAACAATTGAGAACGTGTCCCGGCTAAGGTAAAGATATTGAGATTCTAGATCGGCCTAAGAGAATGTGTCGTGTGATTACAAGGATACACCACTGGATTAGATAAAAAATTCTAATGTTTTCTCTCTAGGAAATCAGAACAATGATGTCCTTCCTGTACTGTGTGTGCAGAAGCCACACATTAATAGCAACGCACAAGGACAGCTGGTTAAAGCAGCTGTTCCATGGGAAAGGATTTACTTCCAGGAGGTCAACTTCTTCCACAACAGGATCAAACTTGCTTCTCCTTTGAAATATAATTAGAAGCACAGGTCGTTGTTGCATAAGCCATGATGGAAGGCAGGTGTCACTAGAAGATCGTCCAAGGTGTCTGAACATACGGTCATGAGGTGTACTATTGGTAGCATTGATAAAATATTGCTTTATGACAATCAATTTGTATGGAATATAAATTAAAACATATTTTTTCGAAATGTTTTAATATTCACTTTGAGCAAAAGAATTTTTTTTTTTTTTTTAAAGTGATGGAAATTATGTAATTGCAGGATACGAATTCCGTTTGATAAACTACAAGAAACTTGAACAACCAATCTGCAAATATCTATTACTCTGGAGGTGGAGACCAGAACATAATAAATAAGGAGATAAGAAGCAAGTTGGGAAGGAAGGGCTAGCTGGCCTATCTGGAGGTAAACATACCCTCCGAGGATCGATATTTAGATTACCTTTACATAGAATAACTCACCCTCTCCGATTGATAACCTTTTTCACTCTTTACCTTTTAGCAATCTCACCAAAGGCGATCGCAATTTCTTTAAATAACGTAATTTATACATTCAGTTTTACAAATAAGCATTGTCGGATTAAATGAAAAAAACAACAACTTATTAAGATTTAAGATTAAGAAGAGGAGCATTAGATCCTGAGAGCATGTTAGTATAAGAATTATTAAACCTAAGAACTGTCAATAAATTATTATTATATTTTTCCCAGGCTGTTGTAAAGTCAATAAAATAACATTGCGCACTTTTCAATAGGGAAATTTTTTATAGTTTTTTAGAATCCTCTAGTTATTCTAAAAACACCATTTGTAACAAACTAGATACATTGAGGCCTTATTAACACTTAACCTGCTATGACGGGTGGAACTTTTTGGTAGAAGTTTTTGGAAACAACATTCATTACTTTGCTTTTTGACTTTACTACTTTTATTAAAAAGTATAACAAATGTATTTTTCCAATATCTAATCCTCTCTTATTATTGTTTTTACCGAGATAATGTTTTACACTATGCATAAATGAAATGCCAATAGGTTTAGTGTTAAGAGGCACAACTTATCATTTTTTTTAACAACTGTAATATTTGTTAAAATCTAGCTTTATAGCCACGGTTAACTTGTTATCAACGACAACCACCGATTTATAATTTAAAATATATTTAATAATCTTCTCATATCCTTTATTCGTTTCATAGATTCTTGTGTCTTTAACACTCTCCTGCGGTCCAGTCGGAAACGACCACCTATTAATTCCATGATGCATTACAGCCTATGTAGGGAGCGCTTTGTGCTGTACTGTCAGGGGACCTCTTTTCCAGCCATAGTGAGGAAGCTGCCTCGTTTATATCGCTCAGGTGTGTACTGTTTGTTACCTACAAGTCTTTGGTCGGATTTGACCGGACCGTAGGAAAAACGTGTTGGGTCGGATTCGACCCACCATAGAGTTTATGCACTAGATATTTCAATGATTTTCATCCCTCTCCACGTGATATTCATCTTGACAAAAGCACGAGGGAAGAAAGTAAAATAAAGAAGAAAGTTTGCTGCCTTCAGAGGAATTTAAGATAAATTTGTTGTCAACTGATATTTTGTTTCAAGTCATTATGTTACCAACGATGAAACTCTACTTGAGTTCCGAGGACGCTGTCCTTTCAGAGTGAATCTGGTGTCCAAACCTGATAAGTATAGGTTGAAAATTATATTTCTTGTTGATGCAAAATGTTTTTATTTTTGTGGTGGAATGCCGTAAGTTGGCATTGAAAAAATGAGACCTATGTTTAACTACCCTGTGTTTAGTCGTTTAGCAACAACTGTGATTAATGTGACTGAGGTTACCAGACCCAAAGAATGAAAATAAGAATAAAATTGGCTTAGAATAATATTGCTGGTTTCAATTAATACATGCCAAATACCCTTTTTTTTCGTGATTAATGCTTTTTAAGTAAAATATGGCCTAAAAATGTGATGAGGCCAGATTCGACTAGACCGTAGTAAATGTGCGATCAGATATCACCATAGGAGAGGAGGGTTAAGAACATTTCACATACTACATCTGTTCAATTATAAATGTCGTTCCAGTTTTTAACAAATAATATCAAAGTAACGAATTGCACTTAGTCGCGGTCCCACCATTTTTACCAAAATGGTTCATATCATCAAATTACCAACTGATACTTATTAGTCTTCTAAAACTATCCAATATCCAGGTTTGAAACCTGTCATATTTTTTCATTTGAGTGTCTCCTATAAGGCCTAATAAAAATTCCTATTGGTGAAGGAATAAAATAAAATTGCTCTACTTAATTTATGGCTTGTGTGTAATAGGTTGACCTGCTCTAGAAAATAATTGCTCTGTTGGCACTGAGGTGGTTACCTAGCCAACCTGCATAAGATTGGAAAAGGTGCAGTAAAAAGTTTCATCAAAAATATTACTTACTTGCCCATTGATAATTATTCTGTATTAATAATTGGAAATTGACAATATACATTTCATGACCGTTTTTTGGCCCGCGGTAGTTATTAACCCATAGCTAATCTGGAGTAGACCACATATTAGTAATTTTTTTTTTTTTTTTATACATTAATTGAAATTTACAACTGTACAAAATATATACATCAAGTAAATGTATTGACAACGATTCTAATAAGACGTTAAAACTTGAAATAAACTACTCATCAGTAGCACTTTATTAAAAATTCTACACTAGAAGGTCTACAGGCCATCTTCGTTTCAGACGCCTCGGAGGATTATCAGGTATGGTGTAGGAAGCATGTTGAGAAATTAGGGGATTTGAGTGGTTATCGAGCTTACTATGAAAGGATTGATTTCTGGTTTGGGCTAAATCTGCAACATATGGAACATTAAGAACTTTATGGGTAAGTTTATTGGTAACAAAGTAAGGAGCATTAAGGATTTTTCGAAGGATTTTGGATTGTAAGGATTGAATACTCGATGAATTGGATGGTTTAGTGGAGCCTCAAAGCTCTACTTCGTACGTCCAAATAGGTCTAATCACAGTCATGTATATGAGTCTTTTGTAATTTATTGGGAGCTTTGAACGTTTGTCTAGTAAATGTTGAAGTAGTCTGTAACGACGGGCAGTTTCTTGTCGTTAATTAGTAAAATTAAAGTTGTAAACAGTTTTTGGGGACACAACTATTAAAAATAAATTAAGAAGGACCTATCGGTCATTACTTATGTCATTACCTTTATATGCATTTCATCATTATTGCTTCTTACTCCTCGGCGCTACAAGTCTGGGTGAAACTTGGCCTTCTGGATTTTTCTTCTCCACCTATCTCTATCCTTTGCTTACATTCTCCAATATCCTATTCTTAATTTTGGTGCATCTTCTGCTACTTTTTTTCTTTCCAGTTTATCATATCTTTCAATTTCTTTGGTATTCTATCTGCTGTAGTTCTGTTGAAATGGGCAGCCCTTAATTTCTTTTCTTTAATGAAGTCTAACATGTTTATTTATTCATTCGTTTTTATGTTTTATATTCCACCAACTTGTGTTGCGCCACATATTCGTCTTTATTATTTCTTCATTATTCTTTAACCTTTAATGTAATTTTGATGGTTTTTTTAATAATATGTCGAAAATTAATAAGGGAGTGATGCTAAAAGACTTGAAGATTAATAATGATTAATTATTAACATTAATACTGCTCTTGAATAAGTTATTTAAGACTATTTGTAAAGTTACACAGATTGGATACTTAATATTAATTATCAAAAAACAAAAGTTTACTTTATTTGATAAACAAACTCTTTGGATTATATATATTTTTATTTCAGTAACAATGAATAAACTACCGAAGTGTAAAATATTATAGACAAATAGGCTATTATTATTGATCCAGATAAAACTAGATCCAACCGGAAAATGCCCTTAGCCTAGGGACCTGTTAGAGCTGATAATCGATCGGTCCAAGTCATTAAGTTTGTGTTGGCGGCCTGGAGGGTAAACAGCTCTGATTGCGGTCCTCCTGCCTCCGGCCGCTCTCTCCCCACCTCCTCCATCCACTCTGGTCATTCAGCACAACTTTTATCTTCATTTATAGAGGTAGAAAAGAAAAGAAAACCGAACAAGTTCCAAGATTACACTTCATCAAAAATTAAAGTTCCCATTTATGTGAAGTGCCGGGTGTACTGTGCTCTACAGCAGTCCGTTCTTGAATGGGGTAAGCCACCAGTTATGGTCATAGTGCTCAACTTGAACCCTGCAGCTTTCTTTGTTAATTAATAGGCAACGGGAGCTTCCATAAATATGCATTTATTTTATAAATCTGGCAATGTCCAGTATCTCCTCTTATGCTCTTAGCTTGTGTGCTCCAGAGCTCTCATTCAGCCTGCAACTGGGTTTTAACACCAATGATCCATAAGTGGAGGAAAAGGCTGAGTTAAGGGATTCGTAGCCTCAATGTACATACTGTGTACACATTAAGATAATATTTTAAATTGTGTTTCTCTTTTTACTATATTATTTTTAATTTGCATTATTTCAATTTATGTATTGTATGAGACTCCTACCAGCCTATGTACATTGACAATCAATCTTTAAATCAAAGAATATTACAAACTTAGGACTTACACTTGATAAAAGACTGGCATGGAGACCATATGTCAAGACAAAAAAGCATTCATTACAGCTTAGGCTGCGAATACTGTACTCTGAACAACGACGTTCCAACTAACTCCTAAAACAGAAACTGAATATTTACGGTTATTTTTGTACCAACTGAAAAACGCATTTTTGAAAAATATAAACATCCCAATCTATCCTGAAAAGATAATCCCCTCCGTAAGAGTCAAATGAAACACTAAATAGTTACGTATTCAGTTCATCTTCTTTTTAGGGATTTTCTTCGCCATTCGAGTTTTCCTTAACCAAACTCCTGCCTTTATCGGTTCTTCCACTCCTCTCTGTCCATCCCTTCCTCTTCCGTTATTCACCGGCCAGCTACAGTTTCATCCTCAGAATATATCTACAGGACGGGAGGCCTATCTCACCTTTTCTTATGCTCTGCTTCCCATTCAAATGCTTGTTTTGAGTATTCACACTTATGATTCCTTGAGATTTAGGTAGACCTCATCCATGTCCTATAGAGTATTACGCTTTCTACCAGTGCCTTATGTACTATTTTTTCAACATTTTTATAAGTTTTTTCACAACAGAAGACTCAATTTAACATAACAATAGCTTTCCGTAGGTTATCTCTTCTCTTGCTATTTTCTTCGAACATTGGAACTAGATATTTATTTATTTATACTTCCAGCAGTTAAACTTCCAGTAGTTACCATTGGAAGCAAGACGTGGGTTTTGCTAATAATAATGGAAAGAATACTCTGCATATGGGAAGGGAAAGTTTTTCGGAAAATAAGTTTTTCTACACTGAGTGAGAGTGGAGAAATGGACAAACGATGAGCTAAAAACACTAAAAGACCATCCAGATGTTGTGAATGTTATGAAAAAAGGGGAGGTTGAGATGGCTCAGTAATGTGGAAAGTATGGGAAGTGACCGTCTCCCAAGGAAACTGCTTTATGAAAGGCCGGAAGGTACTAAAAGACGAGATCGTCTTAGATAGTTGATAGGAAGTCACAAAATGGAGGAATGTTTCTGCTGATAGACTAGCTTTGCAAGCAACCTGTGATAAGGCTCTAATATAATAATAATAATACTTTACATCGGGAAACGCGGACTGAAATTCTATGGAAACATGCGCAGACTATTCGAACACAGATTGACCCATCAGATCGTGAAGGCAACAATAAACCTTAAAACAGTGGCATGGAGCACACAAGTGAAGGAAGACATAGAAAATGCAAAAACAAACCTGGAAGAAGCTCTAGACAGAAATACTTACGGAAGAAAGGCGAATGCGTAGGAAGTACAGCCGAGAAACGGAATCAAGAAGGCTGGAAGAGATAGGAGGAGAGAGCATGGAGAGAAAACGAAGATCATTTTGGCACGTCGTAAGGAGAGAGGAACCACAAGAGCTTCACTTCATCTATCATAGGAACAGATCGTGCCTAATAATAATAATAATACTTTGTTAAAACTGGCTAACTTATCGCATCATTATTTTTCGATATATATTTTGTTTTATCCTAGTATCAACTAGATATACTAGATATCAATTTAGATATACTTTCAGTTAGTTTTCAGAACATTTATCCAACAGCAAATTCCGTATTCCAAAAGTTACGAGCCATATTCCTGAAAATTGTCATTACAAATTAGGTGGAATTGTTAAAAAATAATATAGCAAAATTCAGATATAGCTCAACGGAGGCAAAAAAAAGCTGGATAAGGGATCTCCTTATTTAATAAAATCATCAGGGGCTAACTTTCTCATGCCTTATAATTTAATGTAACATCACATCCGCTGATTTTACACGAAATTATTATTAAAAAAAAAAAAAAAAAAAAAAAAAAAAAAAAAAGTATCCGACATACAGTGCTGAATTTCCAGCTAACCATATTCTAATAACTCGACCCTTACGAATAAAGTTTTTAATGACATTCCGAGTAGCATCATAACCAAATAAGACATCTGAAAACACCTTAACACCAAAACAATTCTAGTACTCCGCTAACCCTACATCGAGGGCAGACAGTGACGATGATATATCAGCTGCCAGGAGGAGGGTCATGGACTTACGTGAGCCGACTACAGCCAACTTGCCAATTACCAACAGCCGCCCTGCCTGCATTATTTATCCACTTTCTTTCTCCCCCCCGATCTTCCATTATCGCCCACTCTGGGTCAAATCCTTTCTTCTTATTTGTTGTGAATTAGCTATTAGCCCTCCTTTAATGTGGTTACTGAACTTTACCAGCATCTACTTCATTATTCTAGGCACCTGGTGCTTCTTGGTAGGTGGTTTCATTGGGTAAAGTGTTGGTTTTTACTTGTTTGTTTTAGTCGCATATTGATCTACAATGTAGGCCTTCTTTACTAAAAGAAAGATACAAACTAAAATAAAGATGTGTTAAATATAGATGCATCTAAATATACTAGAACCCCTCTTAACCGGCTACGGATTTACCGGTCCCCATATGAACCACCCCGTCACGTGGACCAAGGTACAATTTTTTTTCTTGTTCTCGGTAATAATTAATTGGTATAATAATTAACAACCATGCAACGGTCAATGTTCTAATCTTAATAAGATTAAGAAAGAAAATTAAATTCAAGAGGAAAATGGAGTACATGATTTTAAAGTTTCTCTAAACTTTTACTTAAATATGAAGATAACAATTTTCCTTCAAAAACATCAAGAGGATATTATAAAATATTTTATGTCAAAGCTGGTCTATAGATTTAAAAATGCTTTCACCTACATTTGTCAAATTATTAAAAAATAAATAGAAAATCTAGATCGGCCACTTCTGAGCACGCAAAAACGATACGATCCTTTCAAATGTTAAAAACATTGAAGGGGGAAAAAAAAAAAAAAAAAAAAAATCTAGTCTGTTTAAGCTAAAGATAGAATAGCATGGAATATATTTTAGGGTTTGCCCCCTTGGCGGTCAATAATAATTAGATCGTCGGTGAGATGGCCCATTCCGTTATATGCATTTTTCGATTCAGATTTTTTTGCAGGCTTCGTTTTGAAATGATATTCCACGTTAAATTCTTATGTAAATACCCGAATACGCAAATTCAGCTTGGATCAAGTTTTGACAAAACACTTTTGTGATTTTAGTCAAAAAAAAATAATTACACATGTGCATCAAAGCATTGTATTTAATGTTATAGAAGGTGCTAAATGCACATAGCGGAATTGGCAATCTCACCAACGATATGTTTTTTATTTTTTTTTTCTCCTATCTGTATGATTATATTGTTTATTTCAAAAGGAGAGTAATTTTTTTTACATAAGAGCCAAGAGGGATCGAGTAAGAACGGTCAAATCCAGTTTAAATATTTTTATTTCGTATTTGGAGAAACAGAGTCAAAAGGAGCTCACTCATTAGTGAGCTGGTGTTATTTAAGTATAACGAGAGTTGAGCTCTTAACTTGTCCTACTCTCCTAATATCGAACTATCAAACTAAGCGTAACGCTCTCGCGTTTGCCAACAACGTATCGCTTTTGACCAATCAGGTCACTGGTAAAACATGTTCCCTGTTAAAAATATTCAATGTTATAAATGTTTTATTTGATCTTACGAACACTATCAGTTGTACAACAAATTCAAATGAATAGCAATAACGAATAATCTGAGGATTTGTTTATAGCAATTGATGAAATATTCTCTTTTAGAATTAAAATTTGTTTAAAAGAAATCTCAGAATAACTGGTGGTTAAGCCTAAGAACTAAGGGTCTAAAATCATTCTTCAGTAAATATTGAAGGGAACTCTAAACTTAATATTAATGAAATCTTTTCAAGTTTTTGAATGTTCATTAAGTGTATTTTAATTTTTCACGCCGGTATTATTATTTATATTCATCATTCGTAATATAGTTTGCATAAATATATTTTATTTTGAAAAAAGTATTTCTGCAACGGAATTTAAAGATAAGAAAAAACCTAAATTATTTTATGAGAAAATTAACAATAAGGATTAATAATATTTATTCAACGACCGAAGGTCTGATTGAAATATAGAGACAGAATAATATAGAGGGAGACCATTGGAAACATAGGTTAAGAAAAACCACTGTATTATACTAAAACCTGAAAAAAAAAACAATAAAAAAAATATAAAATTTACCTAATTAGCGATAAAATCTAAAACAAAATGCAGAAACGGTGTGAAAAATTATTTTGAAACGAAAATAACTATTTTGTTAAAAAAACAAAACAAATTATTTTAATTTAAGTAACACTAGGATATATTATCATTGGGAAATGTATAACATACTAGTTAGAGCTCATCAGGACATTTAACCAGAAAATTTTGTTTTCTCACCGATGGAAAGTTGATAAAGAATCGGCCAAAATTAAAGGAAATAAGTAATATGACAGCAATAGTTAAAACACATTTATACTTAATTTACAAGGGAATCAAAGAAATAACGTTTGGGAGATGCACGAGTCGATGGGTGGAGGGACTGTGCTAATGTGGGTACCCTCACATTGTGGCATCTCCGGAAATGAGGCTGCAGACAGTGCAGCAAATCTTGCGAGACTGAACCAAACAGGAACCATTATTACAGACATTACAACAACTTCTGACTTAAAAACATCCTGTAGAAAAAAATTGCTCCATCACTGGAAAACAAAATGGAACCAAATACGCAGCAAACTTCAAGAAATTAAACAAGACACTCGACCCTGGACAACATCTTGTAGAAAATCAAGAATAGAGGAAATAATCTTGACGAGACTAAGAATAGGACATTCAGCTTTCACCCACGGTTACCTGATGAGAAGCCTAGAACCACCGATTTGTACAACATGCATGACAACACTGACATTGAAACACATTGTAACAACATGTACACTATACTCTGACGCCAGAACAAAATACAATATACCCTCAGAAATAGATAAAGCACTGGAAGACACAGAGGAAAAAATCAAAAACATTTTTGAATTTCTAAAATTTTGTAAACTGTTCGACAAAATCTAATATGTATATTGAGCCGCTAATGACTCATGTGAGTAGATGCGGAATGTAATAAAAATAAATAAATAAAATAAAGAAATAACATAGAAACACTTAAATCGATAAAATATAATTCTAAAATAGAAAATAATTAAATAAATAAAAAACTAATCCAGAAAAAAAAGTAATAAATTAAATTCATGGGATCCCCAAACTAAACTCGCCAAAAATGGAGAATGTTTTAGTGTGTAGTAATGGAGTAAATGTTTTAGCCGCATACCAAACAGTAGAAAAGAAACTGGTTATTTGGAATCAATAGTCGAATTTTATATTAGATCACGAGTCCACTGGTATTTCATTTTAAAATGATGGCAGGGGTCAGTGGAACTGGAAAAGAATTAAGGCAGATGATGATCATATACGTTTATGCTGTAATTTCTATACTTTTACTGCTATGGGGAATGCAAATATTACTAATGAAAAATACAATTCTAGGCCTCAAATCATAGGAAAAACTGTACATTGATCTATTAAGTCAATATTCTGTCAGTCAGTTACTAATTACTTAGAATATTTACATAACTATGAAGTAAATTAAAGAATTATTTGACAAAACTGAAAATATATATTTTAAACTATTTATTGATATTCAAAACTGTATACCTTGTATTTAACAAGTAAATTTAAGGAAAACTATAATAACTATAACAATGACACGTCAATAATATGTAAAGAACTACTCACTAGTAGCACATCAATAAATGTGCTACGTTAGAAGGTCTTTAGGCCATCTTCTTTTCAGACGCCCAGGAGAATTATCAGGTATTAAGTGTACATGAAGATCTTTTAGATAAGTTTGTTTGTGACATAATTGAGCATTGAGGATTTTAGGATTGTAAGGATCGGATACGAGAAGAATTAGAAGGTTTAGTAGAGCCCCAAAGCTCAACTCAGTATGACCAAATGGGTCTAATTGTTGTCAAGTAAATGTGTCTTTAGTAATTAATATGGAGATTTGAACGCATCTCAAAGATAAGATTTGTTTCGATTAATTTTAGTTATTTATTTTTGACACTATTCGGTAAGTTTTGTGATCTGTGGTTGGAGAAAACATAATTTAATACTAAATCTAGCTTTGGGCTGAAAGAGTTTGCAGGAAATCTAGTCTAGTCACCTCAGAGAAACTGCAATTTCATCAAATCTATATTTAAAGATATCTAATATTACGGAACATCATATTAAATTAACATAACTATTAAAATGGACACAATCGCTTTGTTTTTTATTTAATAATGAGAATACAGTCCATGGATGATAATTATGTTCATGATATCATCTAAATCTAATAACCTGTTTAGTTACGCCATTGGCTCTCAATATGCGTAGAATCTAAAATATACATTTAAACCATTTCACCAGGCAAAATCAGAATAACTGTAACAATTTGGCAATTAATTAACAGGCAACTTATGATACACGAAATCGTATAACTAATTAAATAATTAATTAAGCTATTTTGTGTTGGTAATTAGTAAGGTGAGATAAGGAAGGCGGGGGAGGAGTATCGACCTGAGGGAACCCAATGGAATCAATGGCTGGCCATAAACCCAAGGGAACTAACTGGCTGTCCAATCGAAGAATGGCCTCCTCCAATCGACCTAAGTCAGTATTAAGCAATAGCCTCAGTTAGATACTTTTCATTAAGACTTTCCGTTGCTTGAAAACAATTTGTGATCGTTAAATAATATATGTTATCCCATCAATACGGTGTATACCAAAGTGAATACGAATTATACTTAAAGCCAAGAGAAGTAGAGGAAGTATAATGAATGGCAGATAAAAAAATTGTCTGAGCATTGCTTTGGAGTTTTTTGAGTTCCTAAATTGACATAATTTTTTTAATAGTTTTCTGTTCTGAAACTGCTGATACATATATATCTGATGATATATATGTATGATATATATGTATGATATGATATATATATATATATATATATATATATATATATATATATATATATATATATATATATATATATATATATATATATATATATATATTAAAAAAATATACTTAAAATATGACTTACTCAAAATTGTGTTTTCTTCACACCCGATGTATTCACAAAAACCCTTCAATTATTGGTCCATTGTCAATGTAAAGTGAAATCTCCTTAACCCTCTCTCAAACGAGGAAATCTCTTTTCGTATATTTTTAAAATTTATAAATAAAAATTAACATTGTAAGAATCTATAACAAATAAATTGAAATCTACTAATTTTTTTTTAATTTTATTTTATATCAATTTATTGAAATTTACCACCGCTCAAATATATACATCAAGTAAATGTTTTGATAACGATTAAAATAACATGACAAAACTTGAAAGAACTACTCATTAGTAGAACTTCAATAAAAATTCTACACTAGAAGATCTCTAGGCCATCTTATTTTCAGACGCCTTGGAGGATTATCGGGAATGGAGTGGGAAGCAAGTTGAGAAAATAATGATTTTGAGTGGTTATGGAGCTTTCTATGAAAGGAAAGGTATCTGGTTTGGGCTAACTTAGCAGCATATAGAACATTAAGATCTTTATGGATAAGTTTATTGGTGACAAAGTAAGGAGCATTTAGGATTTTGCTAATGTAAATAAGTCTTTTGTAATAAATTGGGAGCTTTGAACGTTTGTTTTGTAAATGGTGAAGTAGTCTGTAACGACGAGCGTTTCTTGTCTTTTTAGTCTTGTATGTGGACTCCAAGTATGACGTATGTAAGGTAGCGGATCTGTTCAACAGAGATTAGTGGAATATCATTAAATCGATTACATTAAAATAACATTTAATTATTAGGTTACTTGATATGTAATTTGTATATAGACGAGTTATTACATATAAACCATAAATAAAACAGTAATAAAATATTTTAATACATTCATACCTATGTATTTAATAACAAATCAATAATTTATAATGATTTGTTAAAAAAAATAAAATAAAAAAATCGCTGACTGGAAAAACGATCGATCAATTATATTTTTATCTATTATCTACTTCTTCTTATTTCGAAAGAGTCGGAAATTTTTGATAACAGTGACAAAAACACAGCTAGAACACGTCAAAAAAGCCCCAACACTTAGAAAATATAAGCAAAACTTGACTATATTTATTAAAACCAATGTACGATAGGTCCTAGCGACAAACGTTATATAACCACAAATAATTTCCATTGAATTTCAGAACAGAAAACTATCGTAATATTTTCGATCCGAGAAACATTAAAAAAAACTAGAGCTTGTCAAAATTGTAAATTTTTGAGGGTGAAGAAAACGTTAGGCTAGTTGCACACACACCGACTTTTTGCCGGCCGGCAAAAAACCGACCGATATTTTGCCGGTGCTAGTGCTTGCACACTCACCGGTTTTTTACCGGTTAAACAATTAGTAGAATTATAATATTATTTTATTCTTGACTTTTCGACCTAAAACTTTTAACAATTTCTGATTAACAAATCGATATTGTTTCATTCGACTCAGTAACTCAAACAAGTAGTAGCTTTTGTAATTGTAGTGCATAAAACAGTAATTATAATGTAATGGCAGGCGCCGGCAACTTACCGGCATTTTGCCGGCCGGCAAAAAGTCGGTGTGTGTGCAAGGTTACTATTTGGCATGTCGTTCACTATTGAAATTTGGACGACCAGTAAAAAACCGGCCGTCCAAAACCGGTGTGTCTGCAACTAGCCTAACACTCTAGGTTGCCATGATAACGCTTAGTGTGTAAAAAATAAAAAAAATCTATTGACCCCCTGCCAAAAGATATATCTGAGTCAAAAAAAAAAAATCCTAACAATGTTTTCTATAAAGGAAAACTAAGCTGCTATAGTGACGTACGATTACGTTTTACCTGTTGCAAACCCCACCCCTCATATTCTTCAATGGGGTTTTACACGTTCTCACAAACGCTAAAACACATGTAGAAAAGAGTTGCAAAACAATAAAATAAATTTAATAATTAATACTCCAAAAATTAATTTTTTATTTGGTATAACTAAAGTCTTCTAATGATCCAAAAATGGGTGAAACATAAGGCTGTTATCGTATTTATCTCATGTGTCTCATGTTCTCATGTGTTTCATGTTTTCATAGATGAAAACTAAAATAAAAAATCTATTTAGGAACACAATATCCGCTTCTTTGTCCAAATAGAACTGTTAGTACATAATAGCGAAGTGAAGTATGGTTTGTACCAGTATTTGTTTTACTGTTACTCTAGAGTTTTGGTAAATATACAATCTGAGAGCAACAAAGGTTTATTCAATATAAAAGTAAAAATTTCAAAATAAAGACACGATTATATTTCTGTTTTTTATTTGTTCTTTATACTAATTAAATATAGTGCAGGTACTAGCAGCATGAAGTTTAAAATCGACATTTAAAGAAACTGGGTTTAAAAAGAACCAAAATTTAAAAAAAAATATTGTAATCTGTTTTGAGCCGTTGGTTCAATCTCCTAGTTGTAAACTGAGACGTAGATGGGAGGATTGCATGAGGGTTGAACTCATGATTGGGATTTCGGTGGGGTGGATTACAGATAGATTTGTGGTCAGAAGTTGGCGTTGTCGCCTTTGAATCTTCGGATTTGCTACTGCTTTTATTTATTATTATATTTATTAAAATTTCTTAATGGTGTCCCGGTTTTCGAAACCGGGAACGAGACAGCATTAGTCAAAAGTAAAACTAACTCGACATGCATGATCAATGGTACCCAAAGGTATCTCATATTTGATGTTAGCATTTCTTTGTACATCAGAAGTATGTTCATGACTGTTAATTTATATGCCAGTATCAAAAGTAATATTACTGATGCACCAGCTTGATTTAGTCATGGGTAGGAAATAAATTTATTTGTATTAAAAATCTGTTTTATATGCAATCTACACTTCCGGTGCATTTAGCAAATTCGATCATAGTCCATACGATTTACAAGGTGGCGGTAACTCCATTGGACAACGTCTCAATGTTGAGTAGTGTTGTCAAGGAGTGATACTAATAAAAGTGTTTGCATTAGTGGGTTCGTGTTGTTGCTAAGTTTAATTCATAAATTTTCAAACCGTTATCTTGTTAGTGTTATATTCTTGGAATTTTAAATCATTATGTAACGTAACTAATAATTAATTAACGCGAATAATAGGCTTCCCAATTTTTCTACTAATAGTAGTTTGAAATGAAGAATATGGTCGTAAGTGGAAGTTTGGAACAACACATATACAAATATTATGTTATCCTATTTTTTTTTTATTTCGTTTTTTTCTAAAGCATTCAGAAATCATATAATATTATGTTTTATTTATATTTCATTAAAGTGAATGCATTCGGGATACATGATTTCATATTTTAAAAAATATTTATAAAAATAATTATTTTAACATTATAAATACAAATTATGTTTATTCTAGCACAGATGTAAAAATAATGTCGATATTTAATAATGGGTAATTAAATGAATAAACTATTTAAACATTCACAAAAAACAACAAATTGTGTCTGATTTTTTTTTTTTTTTTAAGTGGGTATCGGTAAAAAAATCAGTCGAAGCAGAGGCAATTTGTCTCAATGAAGACTAGAAGGATCGAGAGAGCAAATCTGTTGGACTTACAAGGTACAAATGAAAAGGCGAGCAAAGAGATGTAGTGAGGCGAGGATTGGAGCTGACCACGTGAACATTATTTAGCCAACCCTAAACAACACTACAACTCCTGTTATTTTTCTCTGTGGACTGCCATAAATCTGCTCTTTCCCTGTAAACACCTACCGCTTCTAGAGGAAAATTCTATTTCTCTTGTCCTATAAAAACTTACTTTATTTATTAACCAACACAGGATCTCTGATCTGACATGATATTTTATGTAGGATTAAAATAAAATATATATATATATACTATATATAGTGCATATACATATCCTATATAGCACTATATTATATATGATGCCTTAATAAACCTTGCCGACACTCCCTAAAAAAATAATGAAATAGTAATAAGAATTTATATTAAAAATTACAATAATTCATACAGTTTAAAATTTATATTAGACGATTACTTAAAAAATTAAAATAAAACGCTTTAATAGCGAACCGAATTAAAACTATCTTAAACAAAATCTAATGATCTACAACTATTAGTGTATAACATTTTTTGATTAGCTTAGCCATATTTGTGTTATAGACTCTTAAACATGAGCAAAACTAACTTTTTGAGAAAGCTGGCGAAATGTTGACAATCGATTGTGACTAAACGCCTTTAATATTAATTCAGTTAAACAGATGTCTTTCGACGCACAATTTAATAAACTTTAATTTTGTAAATAACACATTTTTTTATTTAAAGCATTTTTGTATGTCGTTTGCAAAAATCTGAATAAAGTGCAAAAATGTTGGGTTTTTTTCCCCCAAAAATGTTCCGCTTAACAAATCTAGTCACATTTTTGATATTTTATTCTCAGGACCCATCTGGACCATACTGAATCATATTACCTACTACTCCACCTTTTGCAAGGCAGACCCCCTTTTTGAGGGGTATTTAGACTGAACTAAATAAGAATATTAAGACAAAGTTGTGCAATTATTGTATTGCCATTGGTCCTTGACACGTGTGAAAATTTTCAAGATAATCAGATAGCTGGAAATAGGTGAAAATCACGATGCAAGATTCCGTTAGATACAGGTGAAGTTAATAAAAGCGTATTAAAATAGTTAAAGTTATTACAAAGTTCTATGATAACTTAGTATCAATTTCACGTATTTTAAACTCAAATGCTTATTCTTCAACATAACAGTCACGGAATGAACAATAAAAATAAAACAAACCTAAATCAAGTATCAAAGCAGTAAGAGGAGAAATTGGCTAATATTTATATTAGATTATTATAAGAAGAAAAATTGGCGTATAAAAAAAAATCAAGAATCAACACTTAATTTAAATATATTTGTAAAACAATTCGCATTCATAGCATTCATAAGAAGATTCATCTATATCTAAGAAAATAAGCTAATTTTAATTTATGTAGAAGGACATTTGATTTTATTAATAATATAGTAGCACAACTCCTCATTTATTTTGCTTATTATTTTATATGTTTCGGGACTTTATTCCCATCCTCAAAATTCTAAAACTCTTTACTTTGATTTAAAGTCTCTAAACACTCCCATTAATAATAATAACACAGTAATAGTAAAAATTAATTAATAGTAAAAAATCACAGTAAAGAGTTTCAGAATCCTGAGGATGGGAATAAAGTCCCAAAAAGTGTAGAGGAACAAGCAAAATAAGTTTAGAGAATAATCTTTTCAAAATACTGGCCAATGCAGACTTAGATTCAGATATTAACAATAAACCTACCAGTTCAAATGACCCTTTTCCGGACTTATAGAAGTTCTCAGAAGCAACATTCATTACTTTTATTTTTGAATTTATTACTTTTATTAAAAAATACATCAAAAGTGTTTTTCCAATATCCACTCTTCCCTTATTATTGTTTTTTTTTTTTTGCTGAGAAATTGGGGTAGAAATATGTTCACATAAACAGTTGGTAGGTTTAGTGTTAATAATGAGAACACTATACAAAAAGATCTTTTGAGGGCTTATTATTTATTTTTATTGGTAACTATTTTATTTTTGTTGAAATAAAATTTTTGCCACCTTTAATGTAGTTTTAAGTTGTTTGTTTATTTCGTTTAACGTCACTTTATGCTGCTATGGCTAATCGGACGATGCTACGGTGGGAGTCCTAAATTTTGCCTATCCAGGTATAATTAGGATAGGGATCTTTAACGAGTACCTGACATCGCACAGGCTCGGGACCCCCATTTTACGTCCCTTCCGAAGGACGGCATAGCTAAAGATTTTTTACTCCCTTTAAAAAATCCTGAGGTCATCTGCCGGGCTGCGAACCCGCGATCTTGGGTTTAGTAGGTTGCTATGCTAACCACTACACCACAGGTGACCCCCAGTTTTAAGTTGTATGTCTATTTTGGAATTTTCTATTTTGAATTGTGTGTTATCATGACAGAATTCACTTTTTTGAGTTTTATATTACTTTTAGAGCCTACTTCGATTTACAACACCATGAAGTGGAGTATATAATTTACGGTATGTTTCGTAAGTACTTTATTCTAAGCACGCCCGAAGGTTTATGGATTAGAATTTCTTTTTCAAATATTTTATAAATTAATATATTGCTAATTTTAAAACGGAACTAATAATAATTATATCATTATTAGTTTTTTCTATTATGTGAAGATATTAATTTAAAGGTAAATAAATATAATCCAAAAATTATTATATGATTTACCTTTAAATACTAATTATAAAATATATAATTTTTTAAATATCACCTGGATCAATTTATGAGAAAAAAAATCTCTTTAAGAAAAAGCATATAATACGCAACCTGTCGGATAAAAGAAAACAGTAAAATATTATTTTAAATATCAAAAATTATTCCATAAATATTTTTGATTTTACTAATTTGATTAAAAACAAACTTTTTAAAAAACGACTTAATATTATATTTTCAAAGCAATACATTTTTATTTGTGCATTGATTAAAATAAAGACGAATAGCATTTATTTTGGATTAAATGGGCTGAGGGCAAACTATAAGAAACTCTTTGAGAATGTAAAACAACTACTTTAAGTGTTTCTGGTAACACTACTCTATCTCTAACTTTCGTGTCAAAATAAATTGTTAGACAGTACCCACCTACACGCTTTTTTTAAAGCAGTTCTCTTAACAACTTGCTAAAATTGAATGAACTTCGCCTATATATGCAAAACCTTGTAAAAACTGTGTCAAGAGTGCATGGTGAATTTATGTTGTTTTAATCAAGAATTTATCATCTATCTATTTATAATCTAATTATCATTACAAATTATAAGCTAAAATTTCAGTACAATAAGTAGTGTTTTTTGTGGTTTTGGCTTGGAGTTTGCACGTAATATAAACCTCACCAGTAAGAATTACATTACCTACTTTGCACATCTTAAATCTATATCAGCTATAACCGAAAATGATTGTACATACTGATCCAACCTATACTGATAATATTAAAATATTCAAACTTTTCCTCTGAAATTTAACATTCATTTGTTTATAAAACATAAATAAATAAGTAAATAAACATGAAACTAGCTCAATCTGTTACATATCCCTTTTTTTTTTTTTTTTTTTTTTTTTTTTTTTTTTTTTCCTTTTTTTTCCTTACATGGTATCCCCATATAAGGACCGTTTATTTGTATATTAACATGTTCCATGCCTTACAGGCATACTACATGTTTTACAATGTTATTAAAAGTTAACATGATTAGTTTAGCATAACGTACATAACGTAGTAATATAACAAAAATATTGAAACAAAATCACAAAAAAAAAAAAAAAAAAAAAAAAAAAAAAAAAAAAAAAAAAAAAAAAAAAAAAAAGAACAACAAAAGCCAACAAGAAACTACCTTCGCTGCCCATCATTTGTCAGTTTGTCAAAGTCGATCTTTCGTATAAACGTGAGTAAGTCAGTCTTAAATTTAGAGAACAAATTTTGTTCTGTCTCTGGCCATGTTCCATGTTTGAGAATAATATTTTTTTTACTAGATTAAACCTGTGTCTTTCAAATGCTTTACATTCATAAAGTACATGTTGAAATTTTGAGTCTGTCCGTCTTCATTACATATGTCAGATCGTATTATGTTAAATCGTTTAAGATATTGTTTAGAGTTTCCGTGTTCTGTCATTAGTTGTGTTAGTTTGTAGTTGTTACTTTGTATGTGTTTATAATTGTTGTGTGTTATGTGAGGTATAAATCTGTGTAAGCTTGGTGACTTTGATGAGGTCACCCACAATTGGTCCCACTTTTTAACCATATCAGAACTTATGTCCCGCTTTATATATGATAATGGCACTTTGTTATACGAAGGTAACAAATTACTTTTAGCCGCCTCTTTGGCTAGGTAATCGGCCCTTTCGTTACCCTCAATTCCAAAGTGTGCTTTAACCCATTTTATAGAGACCATTTTCCCTTTGTTCTTAATGGTTATTAAATTTCGTCTGATTAGGTCAGTCAAATAGTCATGTATGGCTGTATTATTAATCGACTCTATTAAAATTTTACTGTCCGTATGTATTTGTAATATGTGTGTTAGTCTTTTGAGGTTCGTTAATTATGTATTCCGTAACTTTCAAAACAGCAAATTTCTCGGCTTGGTTATTTGAACAGTACGATTCTAGTTTATACTGATGTTCTATGGTTCTGCCATCTTGAGCTTTAAATAACCATGCACATCCAACGTTTCTCGCTGTCCTTACTACCGTCCGTATAGATTTCTGTTTTGTCGATATTCACTGAATAACATTTGGGTGTAGTCCACAAATTTGATGCAGGGTGTATCCAAAACTTACAGTTTGTGTTTTTTTTTCTATTTTGTCTAATGTTAGGTCTTTATATCCTGTCTTTGTGTTTTTAATGTTAAACAATGTCGTTAATTCGTCAATTTTTAATTGAACTGGCAAAATACCCGCCAATAATGTCGCAGCATCAAATGACAACGTGCGGTATCCTTTGCATATTTTGATTGCAATGATCCTTTGTAGCCTTTGTAGTTTTATAACATTTTTTTTACGAAGTACAGCTGGATGCCAAACATGTACAGCATAAAGCATTTTAGGGAGGATAGCTGCTTCATATATTACTTTTAAAACCTCTGATTTAAGGCCCCATGTTGCTCTAGCAGCTATTGACAGTCCGTTAATCATCCGTAGAGTGTCGTTATAAAGGTTGTCTAAGTGCCTGTTCCAATTTAGTTTTCTATCGAAGAGTACACCTAAATACTTCATTGTGTCACATAGTCTAACTGTATTGAGTCGTATGTCTAAGTCTGGTACTCTCCTTTTTCTTGTAAAAATAATGAACTTAGTTTTTTCCAAATTAAAGTTAAGTTTATTACCTCTAGTCCAATGTCCTAGTCTTGATAGCGTCAGATTTGCTATTTCCTGGAGTTCATCAAAGTCTTTTCTTTTTATAAGTAACAGTAAGTCATCTGCATAAGCTAGTAACGTTGTATTTTCATGTAAGTCTGTTTCGAAAACTGTATTAATTAATACATTCCAAATATTGGTGATAATGCTGATCCTTGAGGAGTTCCTAAAGTCAGTTTCTTTTCTATTGAGTGATAGTTTGTGTCTGAGCAGTAAGTTTTCGGTCAGTGAAATAATTCTGAATAATTGTGTATAAGTTTTTTTTTGGGCAGTCATATTTTTTTAAGATTATGTAGAACCGCAGGCCACCAAGCATTGTCAAAAGCTCCAGCAATGTCTAAAGAAACTACTAATAAGTTACTTTTTTTGGTGGAGCGTGTTATTGATTTGTTCAGTCAGTTCGTTGAGGGCTTGGTCAGTTCCAGATTAAGGTCTAAATCCAAATTGATGTCTGTCAAGTATTTCGTTAGTCGTTAGGTGGTACATTAGTCTATTTTTTAATATTTTTTCAAAAACCCTACCTACCCATCACAGGAAGCATACTCAAAGGTCTAAGTGAATATGAATTTGATTTAGGAATTAGAACTAGTTTACCCACTACATATCACTACATATCAGTTTACATATCCCTTATAATAATATAAAGAATATTTCTTTTTTTTTATATTTACCTATAATTATTTATTTGGTTTTGGAGCTGAAACAAATAAAAAAAAAAGTAATTTAAGCTTCCGTCTGCTAACCGATTGATATTAAAGAATCGAATTTTAATCAAAGAATGAAACGACGTAGCTTTTCTTAAATGCTTTGTCCCGGAGAAAACGTAGAGGATTCAACAATAAGACTTTGGTCCGAAAGCACCAGAGCAAACACGAGTTCCAAGACATCAAGATGACAGCAATCAAGAGAGGGTGCAGCTGACCAAAGAAGAATGGACCAGAGACTGATTGACTGGCAAACCGATGGTGGCATTCGCAGCCCACCAATCAGATGATGGATCTCTAAATCCCTCTCGGTATCTCTTGGGGAGCGGAACATCTTGTCTACTTTATTTACCGTTTATCGCACATCGTTTATCCCATCATTCGTCTATATTATTTAAAGAAATATCAAATATTTACTTAATTAATGGTTAAATCGTTACTTAACTAATGATTTATTCTTAAATACGAAGAGCACTATTAAATATATAAAAAACAAAATGCGGTATTGTAATATAATATGCCATTAAAATATTTCCTAGTTATTCAGAAATTACGACTAAAATTATTTAGTTAAAAATATTAACCATGAATATTAAAAATTTAAATTATACTTAAACTCCACCTAAGCAATTATCTTCAAATGAGGATGGATGAATTCTATTGGAATTTTTTTATTTGAAAGTTTTGAATGTTAAACATTAATCAGCAATTAAAAAACATATAAAAAAGTTATGAAAGCAAAATTTGTAACATAGATTACTAATATTAAAACTTTCACGTTAGAGAATAGTCTAGAATTAAATAAATATGAATTAAGAATTGTCTAAATTAGCCTTAAGAAAGTTGTGAGGCAACCTGATTTTAGATGTAACAGATGTAGACTAAATAAAGACGAAGAATTTTTGAGGTATGTGGCTAATTCCGTACGAGAACGGTTTGGACCACAGCCTAGAAAAAATATTTCAGTTTTATGGAGAAAAAAATGTGGAATCAACTGAACCATGAAAACATGAGTAAAAACACAATTTTATTAAAATTGTTTAACAATTTGAGGTGAATCTTTTCGGTTATTAAAGCATTAATATGTAAGCAACAATTAAAAACTCGTGAAAGAGATAGAAAGAAAATAATAAAAGAAAAGAAAACTAATAGAAAAAATATATAAAAAAAGAAAAAACTTATAGTAAAGGTAAAATAATTACATAAAAAAAGTAAAGATATAGTTATAACATTGCATCGACAATTATGTAACTCAGATTTGCTGAAAATATATTTTTGAAAAAAAGAAGATTTTGAAAAAAAAAAAAAATAAATAAATTGCTTTGGACAAAAAGCTCTTGATTATATTGACATACCGTCTGTTTGGAAGTAAAATTCATGAAGTAATACTTTTCTATTTCAGTATTCAAACGGGAGTATGCTCACTAAAGATTTCTCAGATAGATAGTTATATAGTGAATTTTCCCGATCTTTTATGCGCATATATAGCATATATTTCTTAAATAAAGGATTCTTTAATGTTAATATACCTAATACACTTTTTTTCAACAATAACTCCTATTGAAACAATTAATCTTCACAAAGTGACATGTTTATAACAATAAAAAAAAGGCCACCCATCTTTTGAACAAGGAGTGAAAAATCCATTATAAACAGTCATGAGAACTTAGTTTCTAAGCGCCGGTGTTGTTCAATGTACAAAACTGCAATCAGCATAACGGCTTTAGTCTGGGAACAAAAGCTGGAAAAGAATATGGATTACATCAACACATTTGTTTCATAAACAATTAGGGTTGGGGTTTATGACAAATCTCCATAAATATATGAACCGCTCTTAGTTTAGTTTCCATCGTTCCTTGTCAAGAAATGGGATTAAACGAGACAAGCAGGATATCGATACCGGAAGAGTAGGAATGGAGGGAAAGCGTTACACTGTCACCATGACGTGGCCCTAAAGTTTTCCAGGCTAGGGACTCCATTCACCTCCATTCAGGTGAGAAGACAATGGACACTGCGGACATTATGTCTGTAATCAAAAGCTGGACAAAGCAATTAGCTAATCCTACAGCAATGGATTCCTATGACTCAACAATACGTCCTTTGTCGCTGTCTTATCTACAGCCCTCACCACTAGTCCTCAATCGCTCAGTCGACTGTTAAACAATCCGCATCAATATTCCTCCCACACTAAGTATCTCACTATGGCATTAAGCAGTTTTATTACTTTTAAAAAATGCAAACAGTGCGAAATCTGTTATCCAAAGGCATCTTTTGGTTATGGGATTAAGGGTTCTACAAGATTTGTTTCTAATTTATTACAATGTTTTGTCACCACAAACTTTGTTTCAGTATGCCCAATAGAAAAACAAGTACCAATCTATGAACACTAAACCTTGGCATGCCTGAGGGATTTCCTACTTTGGATGAATACAGCTACATTCGAATTAACAAAGGACATTTTCCTTAAAAAGAGTTTTGAAGGACTTTTCCCCATGAAAAAATTTACTTTAAATCCTGATCTTTTTTTTTTTTTTTTTTTTTTTTTTTTTTTTTTAATTTCCGAAACATGAATAAAGTACTTAATATGATATGGATTTATTTTACATTAAACCAGCAACCACTCTCGCTGCTTCACCCGTCCCCATGAGTAAAAAAATATTTTAACTAATAATAGAAGTATTATTCTTTATCTATAAAACATTTGTATTGATGTATGCAATTGAGAATTATTTCTTCAATATATTCACGCATAGCAATAATTTTTTAACTAGTTAATATTGCACTGATGAGGTGCTTGAAGATTACATAAAAGCCTAATCGGATAACCATTTTTCAATTTTAATGTATGAATTGGTAATCCAGATGGACAGAGACTATTAAAAAACTCCTACGGATAATGGACATTATCAGTACTTACAAGTAAAAACCCATGGCTTATATATTTTACACACAACATTAAAAAACAAAGGATGGACAATTTTATTTGGATATAATTTTTATTTGGCAGAAATAATTCATTGATTTCATCTGGTTGAATTTTAAGTTCTAACCATAAAAGAATAAGACTATGGCAAAACCTCGTTTGCATGATCCATTTAAATTTGTATTATTGTAAATTTTGTTATTGCTAAACCTTTCTAGATCTCTGAAAATTATATAGTTGTAATTGGTAGTTTTACTATTTTTTTGTATGCAGTATGGTGCAAACTACATGTTGGGCGACATTCAAACATCACCAGGATCCACATGTTGCACCACATATTTATAATTTTTCAATAACAATTTAATAGAAAATAAGTATCTCTCATGTGGAATGGCGCTCGCCACCTATCGGCCAGTTTCCAAACTTTACTGCTAATCCGTATATTATAATTTATTTAATAACAAATTAATTACAAATAAGTAGATTTTATTATGGCTTGTCCTTTTGTATGATAGTACAGATTATTAATGACAAATGATATTCTATTAGTAAGACAAAATATTTTTAATACAAAAACAACAATATAATTTGTCTATATTAAAATCAGTCTGAAACCCTAAAATAACATTAGCCGATTTCTAACTATTTCACCGACAATGAACTATTCGATGCATTCCTTTGAAAAACATTTTTGGTTTTGTTGCTTTCTGTGCGTTTTCTATGAGGTGGTTTGACTTTTTTGGTTTTGTTGCTTTCTGTGCGTTTGACTGAAATAAAATTAAAAATTTTTTACATCGTACATCATGGGTCATTTAAAGACTTTTAAAGCTGTATAATTTATGTATAAAGACGAAGCCAAAATAGTTATTGGGAAGATAAGAGGGTCCTGGAGCAGTCACCTATCTAGCACATCGACTGCAATGAGTTTAATAGGCAGAGGGTTTATTGCAAATGGAAACAATCAAAATATGTAATTTTTGTAGCCAATAAATTTTATTTACACAGAACATCAAAAAGCAAAGGATCGCCAGCTTGATTTGGAAATAATTTTTATTCGGCAGAATTAATTTATTAATATACTCTGGTTAAATTTTATGTTCTGAACATAAAAGAATATGACTGTGACAAACCTCGTTTCAGCCACTCAACATAGTCCATTCAAATTTTCATTATTGTAAATTTTACTATTGCTAAACTTTCTTAGAACTAAGAAAATTATAGAGTTGAAATTAGGTATTTTTATCATTGTAAACTGTATTTCGGTAAACTCATAGGTCATTTAATGATTTTTTGAGCTTTTTAATTATGTATATAAATTATGTTTCCGACAGAGCCAAAATAGTTTTGGGAAGATAATAGTGTCCTGGAGCACTCACCTTTCTAGCACATGGGTTTATTGTAAATGAAAACAATCAAAATATGTATTATTTTTGACTCATAAATTCTATTGTACTGAAAAAAAAAGGAAATCGTCAAAAAAGTAAATAACACGATACAAAATAATGAAATGAAAAGGTTTTGAGAAATCTTAGAAATCAGGAATGTCTCAGGACAAATCAGGAGGATTTAACCATGTCAGAGAAATATACAGGGTGTCCCGAATTTAAATGGCAAAACTTCAGGAACTTATAGGGGACCGAAAAAGTCCTTCAGATATTTGCTCGTTTTTGCTTAGTTTTAGATGTCCTTATAGCAGTACCATTTTAGCAAAAAGAGTAAACGGGAAGGGGTCGTTAGCGTTAAAAAACTATCTCCAGCCTCCCGTAGAATGCATTAACAACGAATGAATATCCTTCCGCCATCTTAAAACAGTTAAATAGTCTAATATTTTAAAAACGTGTCCTTTTAAGGACAAAAATGACGGAAGTCCGCCATCTTAAAACCGTTAAATATTTTAAAACAGTATCCTGGAGGACAGCAATGGCGGAAGTTATCCTTCGGACAACTTAAAAAACCGTTGAAAACATATTATCCTTAAGGACGAAAAAGCTAATTCTAATTGTGGATGGAGAGAGTGGCTAAGGATGTCCTTCGGCCTCAAAACATCGTCAGATCCTGACAGATCTGTAAAACAGGACCATCGCATGATGATAGTATTTGAAACTCCCGCAACCAAGCCTTTAAATTTTCTCATGTTTCAATTAACATGAAACATTAATTTTAATATTTTATGTGTGTGTTTGTGTGTGTCTGTTTGTGTGTGTGTGTGTTTATATTTAAAATTAATAGTCAAATACTACGACACTCCAAGAGTGATGGGTAAATAATAATAATCAAATACTGAATGTTCCATTGAAACATTTATAATAACATCGCATGATGATTGTTGAAGCCCCCGCAAAATTAACAGGATCTTTGAATGAGGCTCCAAAAACTAAAACTAAAATAAAATAAACAAAAAAGGAAAATAAATAAATAAACTAAGGTTCCAAATATTGGGGTCTATTTGAGAAAACTGATGCTATACAACCAAACATACATAATATATTTACAATAAAGAAAATAAACATTAACTATATAAACAATGAATTAAATAACAAATAATTATTAAACCCTTGAATCAAAACTAAAAATAACCTATTAATAAAGACTATGACAATTATTATTAAACAAAACAAGATATAAATGAATAAAATAAAAGATATATTATAGGTGAAGAGCTTAGCTGTGGGAGCGGGACGACTCTGATTGGCAACGAGATGGTGATGTTCTAGATGGTCTCGGTGTGAGAAGAATTTTCATAAGATGTCTAAAATGTGAACGCTGGACTTCTTCGAAAGCGGTCAAAGAATTAGTGGGCCCACGTCTGCATTTTAACTATTAACGATGAAAAAAACAGCAATGACGCCAACTAATCGCCATCTTGTACTGCACTCCAAAAACAACTAATTAGCGAGTTGGGCTAACAATCATATGGCCGTTGCTAAGTAACGGCAACCAAAGCCTCCAGCCGCAGCAGCATACACAAAAATTATATCAGCGTATTCAACATTAGAATATGTATGCGGCATTGTGGCTGATGCTATTCACACAAAAATATCTGAGTAACTGACTGAAAACTTATTTAGGAACAATAATCCTAGAAGGAAGCCAAAATGTAAGCAAATAAAATAATGTAAAAGATAACATTAAGTTTTTACATATCTCACTACCTAGCCTGACGAACTTTGAAAGGTGATAATCGCTACCTGTAACATTTTTGTTTTTTTTCTTTTTTTGCGATTTTCTCTAAAACTAAGCAAAAACGAGCAAATCTCTAAAGGACCTTTTGTCTTAGTTTTTTAGTCCCCTATAAGTTCCTGACGTTTTGCCATGTAAATCCGGGGCCTAAAGAAATTCTTGGGCCATGCGCCTACAGGCAGGAATAGAGACATATGCACAAAAGGATGGAGGGGATAGAGAACACTAAATCTAATGTCCATGCGATAAAAACAACAATAACTAAACTACATTGAAATTTCCTCGTGATTTTTTTAAATCTTAGAGATGATTGCTTTGGAAATACGGTTGGACTCAAAACCCATCAGCACTCCCGGCTGTTCCGTTATAGGCAGGAAATCTGCAGAGCTGTGAAAGTAACGAGAACGGACTAATCGCCATCACATTGCGGATATAAAAGTAAATCGCTGCGTGTGTGGCCCTCTCCTCCCCACTTCTCCCCCCCACCTTCCCCCCTCCAGCGGGGATTAAATTGAATTCGAATATTGATGAGGACGATGTGCTTACAGCAACTGCAGCTTATTTTAATGGATTTGGGTTTTATTTACCTTAACATGCACTAACAATAAGAAGAGTAATAAAAAGATTTATTGAATATCTTCTTTATTTTATTATCAATTGTAAGCTGTGATGAACCCATTGTTTTTTACGTAAGTAGAAACGGGTAGATTAGCTGTTTCTGTTCGCTTCAAATTATTTCGAGTTTCGGAAAAATTTTCAATTCTCGATACAGATTTTTGGGTTTAAAAATTAATTGATATTCCAAAAAATATTTCACATGAGAGCTAAAAAATCCAAACAAATCTATAAGACAAATAAAAAACAATAATAATTTGAATCCGTGGAAAACCTCTAACCGATGCAAACCCCGAGAAGTCGCCATCACCCGCCTAGGACACAGTCGAATGACTCATCTCAACCTCATAACCAAAGAAACACTCCAGCAAAGCCATACATGTAATAGTAACCTAACCACTAAACACATCTTCGAGGAATGCCGCCGTTCCCAACAAGTGCTGCGACAACTTAAGATAACATCAGAAATATCAAGAGCACTCAGAGACGATGAGAATACTATAAATAAGATCTTAGAATTTCTCCTACGAAGTCAGTTAATTGATAATATTTATTGATAGTATTTGATAGTATACCTAAAGCACTTATTTCCCCATATATAATTTATTTATTTTTTTTTTTAATCTATTTTTTTAATATATTTAAAATAACCTACGGGCGTATATGACCATAGATGTTTTTCGCCCTTTATAAACAGCACCAACCAAAAAACAATAATTAATCTAGATATAAAATAGTTAGCAGCAAATAGCGGTTATTATGTGCAACGTATAATATATAAGATTATTAAAATTCAACAATATAAAAAAAAAAAATTAAAAATAATCATTTGAAAAAATAAATATTCTAAGTTCACTTTTTTATTGATTACTCCAGAAATCACTAATAATACTTAAACCTTTCTCTAAACACGGTAGACGGATCGATTAGTTGATAGTTCTTTGGATGTTTTCTACTATTCTGTCAAACATGTAATATTTTCTTGAAGAAGAACACCCTCGCTCGACCCCCTTCTTAAACCTTATTGGTGTAACCTTATTGGTCTATTTTTGTTTTAAAAACTTGTTTACTGTAGTTAAACAAACTAGACACATACAGCAAAATTTGCTTACACTTGAATCAAATAAATGAAGGGTCACCGGTAAGAACCGTCATGATTCATTTTTATTTAACTGAGATAGTAGTATGTAAACAGGATCTTATAACTATAGTTAGATATTACTGCAGACAAAACTATACCCAAAGTTAATCTCCGTAGGAACGCTTGTCTATTAATGGAATAGTCGGAAACAACGAGCAGTTTTTTTGATTTTATGTTACTTGAACTTAAAAAAATATATAGTGAATACAAAATACAAAACTAATCATTTATTGTTTGAGGATATTTTTTTATTGTGTTTTTATTTTGGAAATATTAAAATATGCTTCAATCTAAGAAATTAAATAATTTGGATAATAATGAGTCCATTCATACAATAAGACAATTTATGTAATATAGTAATACAATAAAGTATAAATGGCTTCATAGCAATACTTAGTTCCTATAATTGAGGCAGATTGAAATATTTAAACAATAAAAAAATAAGTACTATAAGAAATGAATAATGAGAATAGAATAAGGATACTTAAAAATTAATTACGATTTTGTTTTATCTAACTTGATTTTTCTAACAATAATTTATTTATTATTTTGATATTATTTTAAAACATAATTATAAGGTTTATTTGCCATGGCATTGATCAAGCTTGTATTTCGGATGAATGGTGATCGAAGTCACATAATCAATGAAGTTGACATCCATCTTCCTCGGTTTAAGCTTCGAAACAATATTATTTCTTACCCAAAGTTAGTATAATCTCCTTAACCTTGCCCACAATACCCTCAATATTACCCTTGTTGATATAATAACACTATATATAATGAAACCTTCTAATTATTCTAGTATCCAATCCTTCGTATAATCCTCAATCTTCCTTTGCCACAAACAAACTTACCAAAAATGATCTTAAAGTGGCAAATGCTGCTGATTTGGCCCCAACCAAATACTTATCCTTTTATAGTAAACTCCATACTCACTCGAATCCACTATTCCCCCAACTTCACACTTCATTCCCGAAAATCCTCCAAGGCGTCTGAAAAAAAGATGGCCATGAGACCTTCTAATGTAGAACTATTAAAGTGCTACATGACATTGTAATCATTTTCCTCAAATTTATTTTTCGTGTATAATGTAGAGATGCAGTTGTAAATATCACAGTTAACGGTTAAAAAAAATAATTCAAGTATTCCAGATCGGGGTTTCCAAATGGTTCCAGCACCATGAAAAGGATGTAAAAGAACAATTGGAGTAATTAAGATTACATGAAAGTATATGACAAAACAAACAATGAATCCATTGAAAACTGAGAATCTAGATTCTTTTTTTCCTGTTGGTTAAGTTCGATTACAGGTAGCTGTCCAGTTTCCGTTTTCTGCGGTAGCAAATGTATTTTATTCATTTCCAGAGTTTAATTTCCGCTCCTGAAGAGCAGAGTAGACAGAATGGTTCCGAGGACCGGCTATTGTTCTTGACAACAATGGCGATCCTCATCCCCAATCCCTACCAACCGCACTAAACCTCCGAGTGAGAGCTAGAATTTAAAAAAAAATTAAGGACATGAAGTGCCCCGGCAGATATTTACGCACCAGAGATCAATTTCCCACCAACGGGCTAATCTGTCCTCACGCTCGGCCAGAGCCGTTGACAATGGCGAGGTGGCAAGAAGAATAGGAGCCGCCTGGTATCTTATTACTATTGGCAGGCCGCACAAGTTGGATTTGTTTGGACAATGTGTCTCTCCTCTACCTATTGAGAGGCTTCACTGGGTTTGTTCTTCCCTGAAAATTTCTTATCAAGAAGAAAATAATGCATGCATGACTTAATATTTTGTTAAGTTCTGGGAGCATTGACGTTTTTCTCAACAAGGGTAAGCGTCATCGGCCTACTCGTTTAAGATGACATCAAATATATAAAACAAAATAAAGAAATACAATTCCAAGAATATTGATATTAAAAATAAAACGAACAAAAACATTTATATTAATTAATTTTTCTTTGATCTTGATGAAAGGAGATTTTCCCGAGAGGAAAACATATAAGGAAAAACGTTTTTTCCTCCTCACTCAAAATATAGCAATGGCCACTCAACCATACATTCATCCAAAACAACAATCGAAACAGTGAAGAAAATAAATGTAAGAAGATCTATGAACTCTATGAACAAATACAATGAATTTTTCAAAGGGTCCGTTAGGTATACGTAACATATTTAAGTTCAAATGTAATTATTGTACAACACTAGATAGCAAATTTATTTATCTTGTAATTTAAATAAATATGCACATACAGTAAAGCGCTATTTTGTATATACCCTCTATAGTAATTTTCAAATCAGTTTTATTGGAAACTACCATTTTTAAAATACAAGAAACTGCTCGACGTCTCCGACTACTCCAACATTTACTAGACAAGCATTCAAAACATTCAATAAATCACAAAAACATATTTACATGACATTAATCAGACCCATTTCGACATATGGAGTTGAGCTTTGGGGCTCCACTGAACCTTTCATTTCTTTTTTTATTAAATCCTCAGTGCTCCTTATTAACATCACAAATAAACTTATCCATAATGATATGAACGTTCTATAAGTTTCTGATTTGTTCCAAAGCAGATACCTATCCTTTCATAGTTTATTAGAGTTTCTGGATTGATGTTCCTTAAATTATTATATAATGAAGATAATTGTTTCTTAAAATTATATTATTATTCTTTTTTTTATTTACTTAGGTTTCATAACAGTCTATCAATAATGTACCACAGATAAATTAATGATTTACCCATTATTCATTTAACTAGATCCACCGACGGAATGTTTCTTCATATTTTCTTGATCTGAAGAATCATTTTTGATGATAGGATTTTTCAAAGTCTCTAGCCGATAAACTCATTATGGTACTTTTGAAAAAATGATCTAAAATAACTGGTTACAATGCCCCCGTTCATAAGGTCTTTAAATATATTGGAGCACTCGACACCGAGACGAATGAACACTGCAAGGAAATCGAGGTTAGGGTGGCCTCAGGAAATTGTTGCATTTCTGAAGGTTTTAATGATTTGAAATTCAAAGATCTTCCTTTAAGCACCAGGTCGATCATTCATAAGACTATTATTAGTCCAGTTGTTACATATTAAAGCGAGTCCTTTGTCCTGTCAAGAATAATGGAAAGTACTCTGGGAGAGAGTGGAGAAACGATGACATTATATGACTATTAAACATGGTGAATATTACAAAAAAAAGTGAAGGTTGGGGTGGCTCGTTTATGTGGGATATATAGGAAGAGGACGGCTCGAAGACGAGGATGCCCTTGAATGAGCTGGTAGAATGACGTAGAGGAAGAATTACGGCAATCGGAAGTCGGGTGGTGGAATGTTGCTCCCGATAGGCAAGCTTGGTAAGCAGTCTATAATATATCGATAAAGCCCTTGTCCTTGGAGGACAGAAGAGCCCAGTATAAAAATAATAGGGAATATTGCAGAATAATCAACACACTTCCTCGGGGAAAACCAGTGTTTAGGCGGATCGAAGGAAAAATGTATAGGAAGAACAGAACAAAATTTAAAAAAAGTTATTAGTAGTATAATTTTTACAGTCAACAATTAAATCAATCCTAAAACAGTTTTATTACTCTAACTTTAATTGGAGTTTACTATGTATATACATAACATGTAAATCCATAATGTATAAGTACATTACATATTTATGAGAAAATTATTATTTATTCAGTATGAAACATTTATCCTAAACAGAAGATAATGAAGAATTAAATTTCTTTTAAAAATAATTTTTTTTTTAATATACATCTCACAATTAATATTTACCATGAAAAAAAATCTTAAATGACAAAAGGGAAGGGTGGACCTCTGTAACAGTGATGAAGGGTTCTCACAGATAAGGCTTAATTAGATTTCAGAACTTTAGCTACAGAATACCTGTTACGTTTCAAACGACTCCATTGCTTATTCTACAAGATCTGTCAATAAGAGACTCAGACAAAGGAGAACGTCCCACATTTTTAATTTGAGCGAGCAGTGGAACAAAGCAGAAGGGCAATAAGAAGGAGTGAATTAATAATTAACTTAGTTTGAGTATAATAGGCTAGTTAATAGCCTTAGGGCGAGCCGGGCTGGGGGCGGGGCATGCATATTTGAAGGACGGGAGCATGAATATCTTAGCGGCTACGGCCTACTGCCCACCTCCCTCCTCCCTCATCTTGGTATAACAGTTTATAAAACAATGCAAAATATAGTTTGTGAAATAGGTATCAAAAAAAAAAAAAAAAAAAAAAAAAAAGAAAGAAAACGATTAAAATATATGGGGTCTCAAATCTAAACAATATCTAAAATATTTTCTTCAATATGTCTTCATATGAATTGGACAGAAGCAAACTTAAATACAATGCTGAGAACTAATTAAATAAAGTAAATTATCAAACTTCAAATGTTCATGAACTAAGAGAAAGAGATTTTTAAAGATTTATGCATATTTCTTACTTTAAAATGTATGAGAGTGCATTAATCTCTTGTAACCAACCAAAATAATTGGTTATATTTATTTTGAGATCAATTAGAAACAGGATAGTTGTACGTATTTAAAAGGAAAATTACATAACTCGAGGGGATATGTAACTGATCTAAATAGTTACATATTTATGAAATTCGTTTAAAATAAATAAACGGACGAACACATTTCAGATTGATTTTCGAGACATGGGGCCAGCATGGATTTATGGAAATTTTACACTTTTACGAAATAGATAAAAAAACACACATCCAAAAACTTTAAGATTCATTAAATACAATTACCCTAGTATGTCAATAATGTAACATTACACACAGACTTACACATCCAAAGATCACATGTTACAAGATCACATCTAGACTTCATAGAAAAGACTTCAAGAAAAACTCTAAGGACATATCTAAAACTTGATACAAACTATGGCCCCGAGAATCACGCCAGAAAATACCCGAACCAGATTAAAAAAGAGTTGGTTGAGAGATCTACTCCGTTAAAATTTAATAAATATCAAGTTTCATGTTAGGAGTAAGAACTGCTGGGTGCTGACCTCCCTCATACGCATGCCAATTATCTTGCATACAATCATAACATCTGCTTATGTCACAGGATAAGTGGAAGGTGTGGATTTAAATATTAAAGCGAAAAAAAAAACACAACTAAATTCATATTATAAATATTCGATATTCCTAATGTTTACATTTAATAATTTATAATTTCATTAATAATTAAAAAAAAAAAAAAAAAAACGTAAAAAAAGTATGCATATCATTGCGGCTCCGGTCTACTGGCCAACTCCGTTATACTTCAACAGTTCATAAAACAATGTAAAATATAGTTTTTGAGATAGGTATTAAAAAAAAAGTGTCCGAACACTCAGTTCTCTTTATCATAGAGTATCATTAGGTTACAGTTTTTTTTTGTTTGTCTTCCAATTTTCCACCTGTCCTGATCAATGATCATCAATGATTTGGCCGAAAAGTTGGTAAATAAAATAAAATATATTTGTTAATTTTAAAACATTACCTAATTTTTTTTTTTCTGTCTGATGCCACCTAACATCTTAATGCAAATATTTGCCCAGTCATTAAAGGTCGCTCTTCAATTGAATTGCTCCGCCGAAAAACGTTCTAAGCGACAAACAAAATTTTGAGTAATCAGTAAAAGAAAATCATAATTTAAAGTTCTTGTTAGTTTTGTAAGTTAGATTTTTTTTTTTCACCTTGTAATTTGTTATATTAACATGTATAATAACATAATGGATTTCTATATCATACTATGATGTATTAGTTATAATAAAAAACTTAAAAATTGTTACTTCAAAATTTTGTCACTTAGAACGTTTTTCGGCGGACCCATTCAATTACTCTTTTTTAATTTCTTTATCTTATTCTTCATTGGCCCTCCGCAAGACTCTTTCTTTCTCCAGTAGATTTTCTCTTCAGCAATCTGTACTTCAAAAATCAAAATTTCCTTCCATGCCATGTTCATTTCTTAATTCTCACACACCTGTCAATTTGTTAAAGAGAAATGAGTAATTTTTTTTTCTTAAGTCTTTGAACCTCCATCTTAAATCCCAATTTACTCGATATTCCAATGTTCACAAAAGATAGGTGACAAAGAAGAATCCCTTATTTTACTCCACAAGTTTATCTAAAAAATTATTCATCCTTATTTCATTAGCCATAATTTGAACCACATCACCAGTTGTTCCAAAATATTGATTCCTAAACTCAATCACTTAAAAAAAAAAAAAAAAATTAAAAAAAAAAAAAAAAAAAAAAAAAAAAAAAAAAAAAAAAAAAAAAAAAAAAAAAAAAAAAAAAAAATTAGATCTGTATTATAAAAAGGAATGGGGTGTGGAATATATTTTCATGGCACAAATAAGTGAAAAAATCCCAAATGGAGGTCCTAATTTTGTTTTCTGGTCAATGTACCGACAATCGCTTTGTGCTTTCTGACAAGAAAACATGTATGAATTGCAAAAAAATTACCTTATTTTATTATGTCTTATTTCAATAAATTTATGATTCATCAGCCCCTCGAATATCTAAGTAGATTTAGTAACGAGGATATTGCCTCGTGTAGAACGTGGGAGTGGAACGTTAATATAAGCAGCAACTCGCCCATCACTTGTCTCCTCACCCTGGGGGAATAAATTCATTTTCCTATAACCTTCCTATAACTGTTTTCACACCCTCTCCCGCTTACTCAATCTTAGCTCTTGCTGGTTCTAAAGGAGAATAGGAAATTTAAATTAGATCTCGCTACAAACAATGGAATTATACAAGGTAATATCCCGGGGTGGAAAATTAGATCGTAGGATCAAAGGGAGACGAACCAACGATGGGATTTAATTGGAGGTTTACCGTCAAAGGAATTTGAAGTGTCAGGGCGTGATTAGCAGGTATGCGATGACGCTTTTAGATTGGCCCGCCTTCCATAAATACTTCAATAGCAAAGGCTAATTGAGTCAGAGAGATCCCTAGATGGCTCTCATCTCCTGCAATAATCAAACAAGTCAAAGAAGATTTTTTTTTTTTTTTTTCGGAATAAGGTAAATCTTATTACGAAGGTTGATCTGTTTTGATCATTATCAAAGAGACAGAACTCCAAGAGAGGAGTTCTATTCATTGTCAAACGATGATAATAAATATTTTATTTCGACATAAGTACAGAAACAAAGGAACTTCGGTAGAATATATTAATTTTGTGTATCCCTTTCAAGACTACATGCTCAAATTAAAAAAAAAAAATTAATTAAACAGTTCCAGGAACTTATATTCAGTAGGAGAAAAAAAAATTTGCTTATAAAAAAATATGCGCTAAGTGACAAAAATGTATACTCAATCTTTGGACAGGCAGTGGTAAGTATTAACTGATTAATAAAAATGTGTAAAATGCAATTTAACTTTTCGACTGAGGTAAACTGCATGGAAAGAAGTTAAAAATGTAATGATACTCTAGTTACGATGGTAACAGGGATTTTCATTATTGAATTTGACTGCGAAGATGTTTATAATTTTTGAAAAATTCCAATCAAAAATACTCAGACTATCACGAAATCACCTTGGTACATTTCAAACCACACACTTTACTCTGATTTAGAAGTACCCACAGTAAAGGACATATACATAACCTTTATAGACGACTTCACAACAGACTTCATGGACATAACAACATACTCTTTAATGACATGGCCACGATTAAATACTCTCAGAAGGCTTAAAAGAAGCTGGATGAGAGATTTGCTGAAATAAATCTTTCTTTTTTAATCTATGCAAGGAGGAGGAACTGCTGAGTGATAAGATCTTTACTATCAAAATTTGAAAGAGAGAAAAAAAAAA
Source organism: Euschistus heros (assembly GCA_003667255.2). Lineage (NCBI taxonomy): Eukaryota > Metazoa > Arthropoda > Insecta > Hemiptera > Pentatomidae > Euschistus > Euschistus heros. The sequence continues at coordinate 386,114 of RCWM02000418.1, read as the reverse complement.
AAAAAAAAAAAAAAGCTCAACTCTAACACAAATTCGAAACATTAGTATATTTCATTTTAAATCACGTATTAGATTAAACAATACTTACAGAATTGCTGGGTAAAAAATGAATATATTCCATATATTAAAATAAATAAACAGCCAAAAGCGAGAACGGATCGTAGGACATATGGATTCCACTGACACTGAAATCAAGTAGTGCGTTCGACCCTTTACTAACCAGAGTCCAGGAGTCTAAAAGTATAAGAGGAAAATAATACATTTTGCTGGATTGCTGAATGCCGCTTTAAACGTTGAACAAATATTATTCACAGTCCTATAAAGAGATAATTATGCACTAGAAAATGTGATTCTGTGTATTTCATAAAAGTTGATAAAACAGTGAAAAACTTTTCCAGCCTATTACGAGAATATGAACGGAAATCTGTAATTAGGTAAACAAAATATAATATACAAAAGTAGAATTTCCTATCTAAGAGTTTGTTCACCTTGTGAGAAAGGATTAATAATACATTAATCTATGAAATATTAATGAACGTAAGAATACTACCGGTGCTGGCGTAATTCAATAAGGAAAAATCTATCACAGAATTTTTTTTTATTATAAGGACAATTTATTCCGAACAAACGAACGAACAATAATTTGCTCAAAAACATATACATACTTGATGGCAGTTGTATAATGCAAATCGTTTAAGTCACCTTATTCCTGTTTTATAGCTATCGTAAGGTACTGAACTTATAGCTCTTATAGCTTATACCCGAGTTCAAATCCGAATGCTGAAACCAACCTCTTTATTCAATCGTCACTGTCTTGTGCGAAAGCCATCCAGTTGTTAACTTTTAAGATGTTTTTAGAGTTCTCTGCTACACCGTCCAAATTTAATTTAATTTAATGAAAACAAAATTTAATGAATGTAGAACAGTTAATTACAGTTTCTTCGGCCATGGATCATATTCATGTTCTAGAGACCCTATAAAATGGGTACCCTTGATCAGAGTAAAACCTAGGGGCTGCGCGAGATTACTGACCATATCACCCCCTTGTTCAACCGTGGTCACGAAACAAGAAACAATCCTCCCTTACCAACTTCTGAACCCAAACCCTTCATGGGTTTTCGCAGTACAGAAATAAACAAATGGTTACAGTACTAGGTTTTTTTTTTTTTAAATATATATTTTTTTTTATATTGGATCAAATAATTCCAATAGAAGTAGCAAATAGTTTATCAATCCTAATGGTGTTGCACTTTATATACCATCATACATTATGTACACATTATACCATAAGGTACACCTCAGGTAATGTTTTTTATTCGTTTGAAAGCAAGAAAAAGCGCTATTTCTTTATATTTGAAAAAAAATTTACAAGAGCAAATAGTAGCTCAACCCCACCCAATTGTTTTTCAAAAAGTATATTTCTAATGTTATTCAAAAAGTATAAAATTATATTATATTTCGTACGTACACACAATGCAGTCTTGAAATCACCTCTTCTGCTTAGTACGTATATCTTGCAAAATATATCTATATCAGAATGATTTTGTTGGGTTCATAACTCATTTAAATATATTATGAGTTCATTGGGGCACAAGTTTCTTCAATTCATTCATCTTTTGAAGATATTTTTCTTTGAGGATACCTATGACACTATGCTCCACAAGATTATTTTTTTCATCGTTTCCTTTTATGTGACGGAAACTAAGGCTTCTAAGAAGCCGGAGAATAAAATTTCCTCAACCTTTACAATGCTGTTTTCTTTTAGTTCATTTAATAATTTATTACAGGTTGGATACACCCAATTGTCATGAAATTAAAAAAAAAAAAATAGTCTATCTTTTATATTTCTTTAAATTTTCTGTTTTGAATATTTCCTTATAGGAATTTACATGTGGTTTTAATAGAGAGAAATACACAAGTTCTTACTGAAAAGGCAAACGCAATTGCATTTATGTAACCTCTACGTGAATATACCTATAGTACAGTAAAATAAGAGTTTGCCGAAGAAAAAACTGCCGAACTTTTATTCTCAACGGATCGTTATGTTTTTTGGGATGCTGAATCCGAATCTGAAGTGTGCTACCACGGCAGCAGACGTCGGCTTCATACCCAAGATCGCAAAATACCGGTTATTTTAGTTATAAACGGGGCTTTTTTCGAAGAAAGTCTTAAATATTAATTGTAACTAGATTTATTTTCTACGAAAGGAAAAAACTACTGCGAAATCAGACCATTTACCGCGAAGATATGGTCTTGAGAAAAAATGTAGAAATTGGCCAACTGGTGGTCAGTCCCAATTCTCTGCGAAAACATGTTTGTCGTACTATTTTGTCTATAACTCCGAAACTATTTGTCCGATTAAAATTTTCACTTTGTCATCTTAAAGCTGGCCCAATTTACTACTAGATCATATACATTTAATTTATATTAAACTCCATATGACACCAACGCTAACATGCTAAATGTGTATATTTTGGCAAAATATGACAATTATGACATATTCAGTGGGCTGGCGAGGATGTATCACGGGATTTCATATAAATAACATATATAGGATCTAGTAGTAAATTTAACCAGCTTTGAGATGACAAAATTAAAATTTGAAAAAAAACGTGGATTTCACAACAGATCGGGTTTTTATCGTAGTTTTAAGGGACATTATTAAAACTTCATACATAATTGTCTAATAGTAAATTTAATCATATTTAAGTTAGAAAAAAGTAATTTTTAATCGGACAAATAGTTTCGGAGTTATAGATAAAAAAGTACGACAAACCTGTTTTCGCGAAGTGGGACTAGACTGCCATTTGGCCAATTTCTACACTTTTTCCCAAGACCATATCTTCGCGGTAAATGGTCTGATTTCGCAGTAGTTTTTTCCTTTCGTAGAAAATAAATTTAGTTACAATTAATATTTAAAGACTTTCTTCGACAAAAGCCTCGTTTTCATGTTATAGGTAAATAACCGAAAATAACCAGTATCTTGGACGGTTTTTTGCGATTTTGGTTATGAAGCCGATGTCTGCCGTAGTAGCAAACTTCAGATTCGGATTTAGCTCCCCAAACAACATAAAGATCCGTTAAGAATAAAAGTTCAGCAGTTTTTTCTTGAATAAGACTTTTGGAGCCATATTATACAGGACTACTACTCCTTAACTGTTCCCAACCAAAGTAGAGAAGGCGCAGCTTGAGAAGGCTAGATGGTGGCTACCACGCTACAACAATTTTACGAATGTTTACCTGAAACGGCGCGCCGTTCTAAAAAAAAATATATACTACGCTTTTTTAAACACCTCAGCAAATTTTTTTTGCTATTTTTTTTTTCTAGTAATGATTTAGTAGAACACTCTCAAGCCTTCTGAAGGCAAGTCTACCCTACGTATGATGTTGTAGTTTTCTCAGTGGAACACGTCTTCGACATCTAAAACCTCTTTTTCGCTACAAGTAAATAATATTTTTACCAAAAACATGTAAAGTATTGACAAAGTAATTATTATTTTATATGTATAAAATAAAAATGGAAATGAAGATGATCAGAGATGCAATAAAAGAGGAACATCACGTCTAAATAGAAATACTTTAATGCGTGCCAACGTTTCGACCAGCCTTGCAGGTCTTCTTCGGAGCTATAATAAACAAAATAACTGAACGATAAACATATGGCAAATGGAATACAGAAGATATGGATAAAAAACAACATACAAAAACGCTATAGAAAAGAACAGATACGTAAATCAGTAATAAAACAAAGCAGCAAGGTAAGGTTAAGGACAAGACAGGAATGATAAGGGAAAATTTTTTTTTTTTTAAATGTAAGGGTAGTGAATAAAGGGATAATAAATGAAAAATAAAAGAGGACAGAAGGAAATGTAAAGTAAATAAAAATATGGAAATATGGTAAAGAGCAAGGGAAATAAAGTAAAAGGTGATATAAGAAGAGAAAGGTGTATGTACAAATAATAAAGGTGAAGGAGAATAAAAGGAAAAGTAAGAAATGGCAAAGAACAATTACCCATCGAACCACACTGCGCAGGAGACGAACAATCGCTGATGTGAGACGGTAACACAGCTGGGAAGGTAAAAGGGAGAAAAGGCACGGGAAACATGGATACAGAATAGAAAAATTAAACAATGAAAATATAACAAAATATAAAAGAAAGATAAACAAAAGAGAGACCATAAGATAACAAAATAACAAATAAATAAAACAGGTAAATACAAAAATATCTTATTTTATTTTTTATTTTTTTTTTATTATTCCTGTCTTGTCCTTAACTTTACCTTGATGCTTTGCAATATTACTGATTTATGTATCTGTTCTTCTCTATAGCCTTTTTTTGTATATTCTTTTTTTATCTTCTGTATTCCATTTGTCATATGTATACCGGTCAGTTATTTTTGTCGCATTTAGTATTTTATCCATTATAGCCCTGAAGAAGACCTGCAAGACAGTTCGAAACGTTGGCACGCATTAAAGTATTTCTACTTAGACGTGGTGTTCCTTTTTGATTGCATCCCTGATCATCTTCTTTTCCATTCATCTTAACAGTCAACTATTTTATCATTATAAAATACAAAATTGGTGCTTATGTATCTTCTCTGCTTATTTTGGTATAAAGCTTCAGATCTTTGGAAGAGAAATTTTACTCATTTTATTGGGTTAGTACAAAAATAATGCAGGTTTTTATATGTAACAAAAAATATATATATTGTGTGGTTTATAACGTCACGAGTAGTTTTGCGATGATATGCCTCACCTTCCGATCTTCGAAGTCAAAATATCCAAGAAGAAATTTTTGGGACCATTGCTGTACCTTACATTCACTGATGCTTCCTTCGCAACAAACAACAATGATGTCACGCGCGGATCGGGTCACACTTCGACCAAGTTTGAACTCGTAAATATAAGTTTCGACATGATAAATTTCAGAGGTCCCTACTCATAGTGAATGTAACACAAACTAAACTAATTTTGGAGGAAAGACAATATTAATAATCATGGCTTTTTTTTTTTTTTTTTTTTTTTTTAACCTCCGACTAAATTATAAATACATGCAAAGGAAATTAGGCTATTGGATCTTTTATTGCCTTTCGGCATTTTAAGACTTATTTGTAGCTCTGCCATCTCTGGAGGGTCTTAGTCTGCTGGAGGCAATCCGTCTACATGTCGAGTGCGGAGGATACACTTTGCCGGCGATGGTGGGTCATATCGGGTCAGTCCGTATGGTCTGAACCCCTTCCCTCGGCGAGTACGTACGCTAAGGGGATCGTGCCTTGCCACCTCCCAGGCCTGGGAGGCGGTGCTATGTCCCTGAAGAGAGGGTTGGCACAGTAGCTCAGCCCGTCAAAGAATTTGACGTGCCGGCGACTGATAAAGGCCGGGATCGTGGAATAATCATGGCTTGTAATCAATTTACTAGACTACAGGATTATCTTTGTTTACTTATCGAGAAGCACTTACCTAAACAAAATGACTATTCAAAACCTGCCTTTTTTTTTTCGCTCCTACCCAATTCTTATGGAATATCTACTGAGATGTACTGAGATACTTGTACTCACTGGTATACCCGGCGAGTAGGCTGGCGATGCCAGCAGCATACACGGCGGTAGTCCTGGCGGTGGCTTCCTCTTCGGAGGTGGAATACTCCCGCCACTCGGAGCTGCGCTGCCTCCGCAGCCGCCCCACCTGCCTCGAGCACCGCCGGCTCTCCATCTCCAGCTCTACCTCGCTCTCGGTACCTCTTCTCCGGCACCCGTGCTCTTCATCTCGGCCCTGTGGTAACAGAGAAGGATTACATTATATTTATTTATTATTATTAATTTATTGAAATTAACAACTGTAAAAATATATACATATAGTAAATGTGTTAATAACGACAGAACATCTTTTCAGACGCCTCGAAGGATCATCGGGATTGGAGTGGGAAGTAATTTGGGAGACAAGTGGATTTGAGTGGTTATGGAGCTTACTCGTATGAAAGTACAGGTATTTGGTTTGGGCTGAATCAGAAACATATGGAACATTAAAATCTTGACGGATAAGTTTATTGGTGATATGGTGGATAGGTTTATTTGGATCGTAAGGATTGAATGCGAGATGGTTACATGGAGCCCTAAAGCCCAACTCCATACGTCCAAATAGGTCTAATCGCAGTCATGCAAATAAGTCTTTTGTAATTCATTAGGAGCTTTGAACGGTTGTCTAGTTGCTACAAATTGAATTATTTTGTTAATAATTTGTTTTACATGTATTTCATTCCAAATTAAAAAATAATAATCAGGTCATTAATTCTCTTAAGCATTAATTAAAGATATTAATGGCTAAATATGACTCTGTGGGAAGTTGTAGAGCTGTAAATCTGTATACCTTGTTTGTTATTGCATTGATCTTTTCATTAAGTTGCTTATTGTCTTCTTTTTAATGTAAAAGTGTAAACTATTTCTATATTTAAAATATGTTTGTCATATGGTGATATGGTATCATATAGTGCGTACCTAAGTTAGGTTATATTTAGTGTAAATTGTGAATATTATTGGATTTTTTTCTTTTTTTGTAAATAAAACTGTGTACAAGACTCCAAGCTCATTCACTGTTTATCTAGACTCCAAGGCTGAAGGATCTTGTGCTCCTGAAGACTAAGTCAGATAAGAGACTATACAGATTTTCCTTTTAATATTTTTTAATAATACTCTCTATATATATTTCGTACCTTTAAATTGTACTGACTTAAAACCGATGGATACAGACGACCCTCCTAGCCCGATTCCTAACAGAAAACGCCCTCGTGGACGTATAAAAGACCCACCAGATAGAATATCCTTAAATGAAACAAAAAATGTAACCCTCACATTCCTAATTGTAAAAAGAGAAAATGAAGAAGGTTTTTTAAAAGTTTCTCCTTTCTTCATTAATAAAGTTATAACAGGCCTTGTGGGAGAGGTAAAAAATATAAAAAAACTCAGAGACCGGTCACTACTTGTCGAAACATTTAAGGGAAAACAGTCAGAAATTTTATTAAAATGTAAAGAATTTGGTGGACAATTCCCAGTTACCGTACAACCACACCAAACACTTAACTATAGCAAAGGTGTAATAAAATTTTTTGATTTCCAGTACCTCGAGATTGAAGAAATAAAAGATGAACTGAGGGAAGTTATTACAGACATTGTCCGTATAAAAATCAAGAAAAATGGCAATGAAATTCTGACACATAACTACATCATAACATTTCCGACGCCCATTGCCCCCAAAACAATTAGAGTAGGGTATCAGACCGTACCTGTACAGGCTTATATACCTAATCCCCCCCGGTGCTTTAATTGTTTGGGTTTCTATCATCCCACAACACAATGTAAAAAAGAGGCAATTTGTATTCAGTGCGGAAAAACCAAACATACCGACGGTAACTTAAAATGTACCTTACCTCCCAAATGTATTAATTGTGGTGGCTCACATAATGCCCTAGATAGATAGATCATGCCAAATTTTCCAAATTCACCGAGAAATTAAATCGATACAAATCAATAAAAAAAATATCGCTACAGGAGGCGAAGAAAATATATAAAGAGTTGTACCCTAACTCCGGTAATAAAACCTTTGCCCAAGTGGTAAAGGAAAAATTAAATATAATAGAAAAAAAGGAAATCGGCACACAAGTCGATTTACCTTTCATTTTTGGAGAAAATAAATCAAATGAATTAGTTAAAAGTACAGTATCAAATACGATAATAACTAAGCCAACCTGGGCAATGAAAGAGCAGTTGATAACAGCTGAGCAGAGCCCAGCGGGCATTTCTTCCCTCCCCCCACCACCTCCCCTCCCTACTCCCGCTCGCCCCCTCCCCCTCGCCCCGGTTGTCAATCATCATTGTACAGCCGAAGCGAGCACCTCTTCTTCCTACGAGCCTGGTGTATCTTCACAGGCTAACTCCTCTTTAGGTGACACGGCCGGGCCTATTGACATAGACCGGCCTGTTGATGAGAGGGGCTTTATAAAAGTCAAAGGAAATAAAAAACATAATAGAAGAAATCGTAATACATAACGATATCCACATAAATATTATGTTAATTGTCTTATATCTAATAAATAAATATGTATATATTTATATATATATATATCATTAGGTCGACAACCCTTTGAAGATATTATTTACATTCATTTTATCACTGTTTATTTATCAGTAAAAATAAATGTTATTAATAATAACTGGTCTCCGCTACTATACCCAACACCTAATATTAACAATGGCCCTTATACAATGGAACTGCAATGGATTAAAAACACATTTTAATGATTTAAAAATATTGATTCAGGACGAAAACCCGTTATGTATTTGCATTCAGGAAACTCACCTTAAAGCCGGAGACAAATTTACGTTAAAAACTTTAACATCTACAGAACCGATGGACCAAATGATCATGCATCTAGAGGCGTATTCATAGCCGTACATGATTCCATATATTCCCAACGAATAAACATAAACTCAACACTTCAAACAGTCGCAATTACTATACACCTCGGAATTTCATTCACCCTCTGCAATATTTATTTGCCACAAGACCCTCTGATACAACCACAAGACCTCAGTCATATATATAATCAACTTCCACAGCCCATACTACTTGTCGGAGACTTCAACGGACATAGCCCTATGTGGGGCTCTTCAAGCCACAACAATAGAGGAAGAATTATAGAAAATTTCTTAGAGGAGTCGAACTTACTAATATTAAACACCGGTGAAGCAACCTTCTTAAGTTCCACCTATGGCACCTATTCTTCTCTCGACCTCTCCATCTGTAGTGGATCGTTATTTAATATTATTGACTGGATGGTACTGCCGGATCTTTATGGTAGCGACCATTACCCCATTCGTCTAAAATTTTATAATAGCCAACATAAAACAAATCGAAAACCCCGATGGGTCATAGACAAGGCAGACTGGTCTCTCTTTTCGACTTATTTCAACGCACCCAAAATGCCACCATCTGCCCTCACTATTGAAGAAGGATGCCAGCTTATAACGGACGCTATACTGAACGCAGCAGAACCAGCCATCCCTAGAACTAAGGGCTCTTCCAAGAGACCCTCCGTGCCCTGGTTCAACGAAGAGTGTAAAATAACCATTCAAAACCGCAGAAAAGCACTAAAAAAGTTCCAAAAACAACCCAATCAAATCAATTTTATTGAATATAAAAAACAAAGAGCCCTATGCCGAAGAACAATAAATAATACTAAAGCACAATCCTGGAAACAATATGTCGAAACCATAAACTCTTCCACCCCTACTAACCAGGTATGGAATAAAATAAGAAAAATATATAAAAATTATTCTGGTACCAGCTACACATTACTATACGAAGGGAAATTGACCAACAACCCTGCAATAGTCGCCCGAGCGTTCGCTGAACACTACTCGGAAATATTTAATCCAACACCCACACCTACAACCTCCATAGAACTGGCAAACATCGATGAAGATACCACTAGCGATCCAACTGAAGCTTTTGAAAGGGACTACAACCGCCCATTCTCCATATGGGAGCTAGAGTCGATCTTGGGAAGCCTCAAAGGATCTTCACCGGGCCCAGATGATATCCACTATGCCATGATCCAACATCTTCCGCGTAGTGGTATTATCTGGCTACTGAGCTACTATAATTATATATGGCAGAAAGGAGAATTCCCTAAAATCTGGCAACAAGCGGAAATTATTCCCATCCCGAAAACAGGTAAAGATAAAAGACTAGCTTGCAGTTACCGCCCAATCTTTCTGACCAGTTGCCTGTGCAAAATAATGGAACGGATGGTGAATAAAAGGCTAAAGTGGATCTTAGAACAAAATGCCATCTTCCAGAACTTCCAATGTGGCTTCCGCAGAGGAAGATCAACTATAGACAACCTTGTACAATTAGAAGCAGAGATCCAGTACGCTTTTGTCAATAACCAACAGGCCATTGGGATATTCTTCGATATGGTCAAAGCATTCGACTGTATCAATAGACAGACAATAATTCAAAAACTATATAACATTGGCTTTACTGGCTATATTCTAAAATATATCACAAACTTTCTATCAAATCGCAAATTTAGAGTTCGAACTGGCAACACCATTTCTCAAACATTCGAGCAAAACAATGGAGTACCACAGGGGTGTGTTCTGAGCACGACACTCTTTGCCCTGGCAATAAACGATCTGGCAACGAGTTTACCTAGAGGGATAAGAGTGATGCTCTATGTCGATGACATGGCAATTATCAGCCGGTCCAGCGATTTAAACGCTTTAAAAAGGGTTTTACAAGAAGCAATAAATGGACTACATACTTGGTCATAGCTATCAGGAGTCAAATTCTCACCAGAAAAAAGCAAATGCATACACTTCAGCAGGAAACGAAGAACCCTCGTATCCCCGGAGCTCAGTCTAGGAGGGATGCCTCTACCATACGTTGATAGCTGCAGATATTTAGGTCTTATGTTTGATAAGAAACTCACTTGGAGCCAGCATATTAGCACTCTAAAAGAGAAATGCCTGTCAAAAATAAAACTTTTGAGAGTTCTTAGTAACACGTCTTGGGGTTCGGACAGATGGTCGATGCTGAGGATTTACAAGGCATCAATTCGCTCCAAGCTAGATTATGGGAGTTTTGTGTATGGCTCAGCCCGCTTCCAACGTCTCTCCAGGCTTGATACAGTTCACAATGCTGGGATCCGCATTGCTACAGGAGCCTTTAGAACAAGCCCCACACTAAGTTTATGTGCTGAATCAGGACTACCACCCTTATTATTCAGAAGGCAAACATTAGCAGTAAACTATATCTCCCGTATATATTTACAGCAGTCACATCCAACCTACAAATACCTCTTTCAGCCTAAATATAAAAGAAAATTTGAGGAAAAACATAACCCAACACTACCCCTAGCAGAACGATTTTCATTTGTCATTAATGAATTGAAAAAAAATAACAGTGAGCATACCAGATATAAACATACCACCTTGGACCATTCAACCCCCGAAACTACACCTAACCCTATCAACCCTTCATAAAAAAAACAACCACCGCATCAGAATACAAAAACAAATTTCAAAAATTACTCCGATCACTTCCGAACCACGTGGCCATATACACGGACGGAGCAAAATCTGAAACCTCAACAGGTTCCGCCTTCATTACAGCAGATGCAACCCACAAAAAGAAACTCCACCCTCTTTGCAATAGTTATACAGCAGAACTAACCGCTATTTCTTCCGCTCTCTATTACACTATGACAAATACCGATGCGGATATAAATGATATTGCAGTAATATCAGATTCACTCAGTGCACTACAAGGCATTAATAATATGTATGCAACCCATCCAGGTATTCAACGCGTACAAGAATACTTAAAAATGCTTCAGGAAATCGGAAAGACGATCCACTTCATCTGGGTTCCAGGACATATTGGCATCACTGGAAACGAGATGGCTGACAGAGCTGCCGGCGAGGCGTTATCTCTCCCAGGGAGAGGTACAGCTATTCTGACACCTTCAGAACTTGCGCGGCCACTAAAAGAAGAAGTGACCAAGAGATGGCAATCGATGTGGAACGAGAGCCCAACAAATAAAATGAAAAATATAAAAAAATCGGTTATGCCATGGACAACATCCAACCGAAGCAAACGTCGAGAAGAAGTAGTTATTACACGCCTGAGGATAGGACATAGCCGATTGACACATTCCTACCTCTTCAGGAAGGAGTCACCACCACAGTGCCATACTTGCAACACACTACTCTCTCAATAAAGCATATTTTCGAGGAATGCCTCCGATACAAGGCGTTGTTGCAGCAGCTGGGAGTGCCCCCAGAGTTACCAAAAGCCCTAAGAGATAACGAAGAGGACATAAACAAGGTGCTAAAATTTCTAGCTCTCAGCAAGATGCTTGCTGAAATATAACGAGATACAAACCAAAGGGCGTTGATGACCACTGCAGTTTTATGCCCTATCAAAATTCAACAAACAAACAAACAAACAAACAAAATATGTTTGTAGTACTTTTATAATTTAATCTTATTTATACAAAGTCCTAGTGCTGCTAGACAAAAAATAATTGTTTTATTTCGTTCGTTATTTGTACAAGAAATGTCGTTTGCAAATAAAAAAAAAAATATATATTGAAAAAAAAAAATTGAATTGGATGGTTTCGCGGAACCCCAAAGCTCAAAACTCCGTACATCCAAATAGGTCTAATTACAGTCATTTAAATAAGTCTTTTGTAATTAAGTGGAAGCTTTAAAAATTTGTCTAGTAAACATTGAAATAGTCTGTAACAGCGAGCAGTTTTATTTCGAATTCTTAACTCCGTGGAAATATTTGTCTTTTTTTTTTAAAAAGCACTGAGACAAATATTTCCACGGAGTTAAGAATTTGAAATAAAACTTATTACAAATATAAGAGATAGAAGAGGCCAGGTTCCACTCCATGACAAAGTTACAGAGATTTACTAAATGCATCTGCTATTGTTTTCGATCTATACATAGAAAAAAAAATAGAACAGGTGAGGCAACAATATATCCTGACAGAGAATGTTTGGATGCTCTGAGGAATCTTTTGGCAGCCTTAGTAGCAAAGTATACCAAAGCATTTAGAGCAATGTATATCTATAATTTATCTTGGAATTTCAACCACCAAATCAAAAGCCGGCAAATCGGTACAAGCATTGAAGGTATCGGACGTTCTTATATACTCTAACTAGGGTAGGAAGGACGGGTTATCCTACATGTTACCAATCTTTTCTAAGGTTCTGAAGGCCAAGATTCATTCATGGGTCCCCTACGAAATAATTTTTACACGCCCAGGTGGGATTTGAACCCACGAACTTCAGTACCGAGCGCGCTAATACCCTCGCCCCAACTCACTCGGCCATCGAGCACCCCAATTGAGTTAATTTGTTATTAAATTTAGCAATGAATGTAATGTTATCTAATACAAAGTCAAATCAAATAATAAAAAAATTATTTTTAGAGAAAAAAACAAAACCGACTTCATGATTAAACCTACATACACAAACTTAACTAAAAAATAAAAAATAATATTTTAATTGCTTCAAAACAAAAACCATTAAATGAAAATTAATGAAATTATCGATACTTATATACCTATTCACAATTTTTTAAAAAAGTGCTGCGTTGATTTCAAAATATTTTTTACGGGACTACCTCTGAAGTATGCCCTACCGGTCTAAAAAAGAATCATCAAAATTTATTAAGAATTAACGGAGGTTCTCAACTCATCTGTTTTTCGTTTTTTTTTTTTTTTTTTTGTATGTTACGCGATTACTCCGTCAATTCTTCATCAATTTGATGATTCTTTTTAAGATCGGTAGGGCATACTTCAGAGGTGGTCCCATAAAAAGTATTTTGAAATCAACGCAGCACTTTTTAAGAAAAAAACAAAAACAAAACAATTAATACGTGATTTTATTAACTGTTTTTTTGATTTTTCTTAAAAAGTGCTGCGTTGATTTCAAAATATTTTTTATGGGACCACCTCTGATGTATACCCTACCGACATAAAAAAGAATCATCAAAATTGATTCAGAATTGACGGAGTAATCGCGTAACATACACACAAAAAAAAACAAAAAAAAAACAGACGAGTTGAGAACCTTATTTTTTTTTTAAGTCGGTTGAAAATTCACTACAGAGTGAGTGTGTTAAATATTAATAATGTATTAAAAAAAAAAACCGAAGAACTATGAAAAAATCTCTGATATGAACATTTTAACAATAAAGAGTGATATAAATTGGTAAACAAGAAATATACGGAGAATGGGAAGATAATAGAAAACTTTATGAACAGAAAGTGATAAATTGTATTTCGCCTCACTGGAAGATGGACGGTACGGAGTCTAAAATTTGTTTAAAGGGTTTCGTGAATAGGTCATTAAAGATTAAATTAAATCGAGTTATCTACCGGAGTCGGAAGCTACTCCCCAGGACATGACCAACCCGGAACAAACAGGACCCTAAGGGAATTATCAGGCTTATGTAATTGGGAGGAGGAAACAGGGAGACGACATACACGAGGTGACGCACGTGTGGCGAATGGCTCCTGATGAGTCCCAATGATTTGATTAGCTTCCAATGGATTGACTAACACAGCCTAACAAGATTGCTGCCGGATTAGCTAGGGATCTGCCTTGGATTAGCCTACTGATAACAGTAGGGCTCTGTCCTCGAGGCACCAGGCACCAGGGGACTAATGAATTGGATCAAACAGCTCCAGGCAGGTAGTAAGCAGTGTGGCCAGCAAGTGAATCGTTTCTGTCTTCGAACTTTAGATGTGAATATTAAAAAGTAGCAAAGTATTTTTGTCACCTTCAGGTCATAAGTTCTACATTTTTAAATCCCATACACTATTAAAACAAACTAAAATACACTTTGGAATATTTATCTCCTCGATTTGTAAAATGAATTCAGGTTTTATTTACTTTATCTCAACTGCAATAATTTATTTATTATATTTTGTAGGGAAAAAATGTTCTTTGGTGTTTAAGAATGTATTTCTACTTTTTAAACAGCTATGGTTTGTTTTTCTTATCTCTCACATGGATTATTTTTTGTAATGTTTATTTATTTTAAACAGAGGTGTAGTCACTGAAAATTGAAAATTTTTTAAGAAGAAGAAGAAGAAAATGAAATTTATTCCGGGACAACGTGTCCCCTAAGAATAACAAATGAGTACCATTCATAGAACAATCGTCTGGCTATGATAATTAATTATAATAAATAAAAATAAAATTGATCAATAATTAAATTATGAGTTACAAAATAAATGAGAAATCTTGTAAAAGGATACATCTTATGTATACTGTTATAATGTATATAACATAAATATTCATGTTTTACATTTGCTCGGAAGATTGATGATCCAGGAGGTAAAGAAATAGATGAAGTTTAAAGGAAGTAAGAGTGAAGCAATTTCGAATTGATATAGGCAACGAATTCCATAAAGAGGAAGCGTGGATAATAAAGGATTTTTCGAATGATGCAGTTCGATGCGTAGGAGTGTACAGGTTAGTTTCTAGTATTTAAGAGGTAGATGGAGGAGTGCAGAGTAAGGAGGTCGTGAATATACGTGTTTTTTTTTTGTTTTTTTTGGTTTTTAAGAATTTAAATATGAGTGTACCTAGGAAGTATTGACGTCGAAAGCTGGGGTAAAGCCACCCAATTTCAGAATACCTGTGAGATATGTGAGAACGTCTAGAAATGCTAAAAATAAATCTAACAAAACAATTCATTAATCTTTTACATCTCATTTCAAGCTCACTAGACAGTCCTCCATATGCTATGCATCCGTAGTCAAAGTTGGAAAAAACAAGAGAAGATACCATTAGTTGACGAGTTCTTAGTGGTACCGTAACATGACGTGACTTTGCACCACTTTTGATTAACCTCTACTACCTATTAATAATTTTTAAAATGCATGTATTAAAATATTTGCTTTGAATAATTAGCTTGAAAATTCTGTCGATTCATCGCATAATCTTGGAATTGAAAAATGTACAAAACTTATAATTAATTATATTGTTTTTAAACTTTGGTGCAAAGTCGACCGGATACCCGTGACTCTTCACCACCATATTTTTTTTCAATTAAATAAGCATTAGAAAAGTATTCGGGTGCAAAGCCAAAGCTTGATAGTAGTTAAGAGATACAAAGACATTTCTTAATAGTGTTTAGAGTTTAGCCTAGTGATTTTTTCTCTGTTTGTAAGGATTTTGTTAAAGGAAACGATTGTAAATTACGATGTTTTCATTGAAATGAGAAACGAAATTGTACAATTTTTAGAGGTTTATTGAGGAACGATAGAAAATACAAGAACGTATCAACAAAATATTATATAGAAACAAAAAAAAACGATTTAAAAGATGCCTGAATAACGTAAACAACTCTAATTTTGGTAAACAAGGAACAAAATGATACCTATAAAATAAATTGCACATAAGTTCTTAGAGAAGCACTTTTGGAAAAATACAATCTGCAATGGTTTGGTTAGGAAAAATTTAAACAGCATTCGTCAATATACTTGCACATTGATGACAAAACCTTATTAACAAGACGTTATCCCAAATAATTTTGGTTTTAACCAGCCAATTAACTCCTTAACTTCAAAATATCCTCGTTTATTGATTTGTTTAAGAGGAGCAATACTGTCGAGAAAAAAATCCCACAGGGAGGTCACTTTGCGCCAAAATATACTTGGTGCAAAGTCATTCATAATTCATATCAAAAGGGGGATTCCATTTTATTTTCAAATACTATGACTTTTGGCAAATATTTTAAGCAAAATGAATGTCGTATATTTAAATAACAACAATCATAGAATACAACTAATACAAAACTTAATAGATTTGAGAGATATTTAGTTGTTGAAAGCACGACTTTATGCCAAAACAAAAAGGAATCACACCTGTTGAAACACTACAATCAACTAACTGTTATAAAACATGGGAGTTAACTAGGATCAGCGTGAAAATTCCTTAAACCTAATCAGTGTTGTCATAAGTGAGAAATATAAAATATCCCTCATTTAGACAACAGCAAAACACTTTTTCTTCATCTGAAACTTTTTAGTGAACTTGGTGCAATGTTAACTCACCGGTGCAAAGTCAGGCCGTTTTACGGTAATGAATCGCGATGATGGAAAAATTGTTTAAGAAAGTAAGGTGTTTAAAGTTTTGTTTTAAGAAAGTTACTCCCAGATTTTTAATCGAATTTTGGAAATGAATTGGTCGGTTTTCGAGGTAAAGCAGTGGGTAGTAGGGAAGGTCTTTTAGATGAGGTTTTGACCAAATGAGGATTGCCTTTGTTTTCTCTGGATTCAGACTCAACCGTTTCTCTACTGCCCATAGGTTAATGCTATCGATGTCTCTCTGAAGGTTATTGCAGTACCGATACATCACTAATATAAATGATTGTCCTAGTTAATTTATTCCAGTTTATAAATAAATGCTTCAACCCACTTCAAAGCTCTTTGTAAAATAAATGACTATTGGCACATGGGATTTCCAGCCAGCAGTTCTAATAAACTGACACAAAAAACATATCAAAGAGACCTCCCCTTGATCCGACACTATCGATTTCAGGACCTGCTTTAATAAGAGTGTAATTACCAATTACTTCTGGCACTCACCTAAGGGAAGCAGGAAGGGAAGCACCCCAACTTATTAGCAAGCGGAGCTCGATAGTTATCAGACAACCTCAGGGCTAGGTGGTTAGTTCGGTATTAAACTTTTATCAAGAGGTTCCAACTAGAGCCTACTTGTATCTATTTAAAGTTAACCTAGAATAGAAACCTCAGCATGAAATAGAATAAATAGTTTCAAATAATAATAGCGACAAGTTATAAATCGAAATTCAATTGGTGAGAAATCTAACATTTTAAGGAGGAATCATTTATATTGGCTATCACTAAAAACCCACGCACCATTCAACTGCCACATTAAAGAAACCACATACATATGTTTCATCGATAAAAAAATATTAAATGTCTCTTAAAAAATAATTTCGATATCAATATTAAATATTAATAATATTTAATGAGAAATATTATTTAGAAAATGATCAATACAAATAAGTCAAATTAAATTGATTTTAGTTTACACTCCAGCAATGATTTCGCAGTATTAATTGCCTCAAAAATACTATACTCAATGTCAATGTCTGGATAAAAGTCTCAAATAGAATAACCATAAAAAAATAAGATTAAAAGGACTATTAAGAAAGAACTACTAACTTTCTCTTCTTCTGCACTTTGGATCTTCACTTAATTTTCGAAAAAAGTGGCATCTTTAACATAGCACTTGTGAATAGTATAAGTGCAATTTTGTGAATTTTAGGTTATGGATATCACCAGAAACTAATTTTTGTCTCTTTACTTGCGTCTAAATGGCCAAGTTATACAGCTATTACAAAGGTAAATATTTCTTTGTGAATATTCGATTAGAACTAGGAAATTGAACTTTCAGCTGTGAAAAATGAGTCAAATGCACATATTACAAAAACTTTCAATTTTACAAATTAGTGTAATCTCATTTTTTAATGGTTTTCAGTAGCGGAAAATCTAATTTTCATTTTTGACATAGATATGTTTTTTGGCTGGAGTCCAAATTTTTTTTTTTTAGTTTTTTTTTTTCCGAGCAAACTATTCTGTAGATGTTCTTGTATCGAAAACATGACGACAGTTTCCTTATCAGAAATTTATTGGAAAATATTTTTTTGTTAAATAACATTTCGTTAGGACCTACCATTTAGGAGCTGTTTGAAAGAAAAATGTCTCGATTTGCCCACACCTTTTTAAGTGTTGAAGATTTTTATATTCTAAATACATATTTTATTATTATAATTTTGAATGTTTCATTTTGTATGATTTTTCAATAATCAAATATTGAAAGATGATATTCATTATTTACTCTTTTTGCCAGTCTTATTAAAATAAACTCTATTAACAAAAATATGGCTCTTGATTAAAACCCGAATTATTACCATGCTCCCTGTTACCTGCAGCAGGATTTTTTTTTTTTTTTTTTTTTTTTTATTATTATTATTTTTTTATTGAAATATATGTACAATCTGCCTCAGTTAAGGGCAATAAGTAACAGCGCTAATGATGTAGTTCATTCGTACCATATATACATGTTCTCATCCATACACAATTGATAATAATAAGAGATAAAATACAACAGTCATAATACAAAAAATAAATCAAATAGTCATTATACAAAGAAATTAAATAAATAAAAAAAAAAAATAATAAACTTTTTTTTTGATACAGTAGCAGGATTAATAATAGAATCTGGCTTACCAAAAAATGTATAATTATCATAAGGAAATGATAGTCTTATAGAATGTTGTTTTTTTTACTAAATTTTTTTAAAAGATATTTTATTAAGTGAATATATTTCAATTAATTATTCTAAATTAAAAAAAAAAAAAAAGATGAAAATAAGGTCAAAGATACGATAGCACTAGGTGCCTCTTTAACGTTGACATAACGCATCAACTGCTTTCGCAAATATAAAACATGCAAGATCTTATTAATCCACCCTACCTTAGGCAGTAGGAGTTCCACGATATACGCAGTTTCTACCCCATTTACGTAAAAACGTAGAAACCATTACAGATACCATACATTACCGAAACGCCATCGCTGATGATATTTTTATCAGATTTAGAAGTCAAAACGCCAGTCACGATTTGAAATAATCTGATAAGGAAAATAACCGTGAAGCTGCAAGTTATAAACAAAAGATGTAGTATTTTTCTGTCAAAAAGAGATAAAAAATGTTAAAAGAAATAAATTTGTCTACAAACTTGCTTATTTTAGAAAGCACCTTTCTTGAGGATATTTTACAATCTGCCTCATTTAAGGATAATAAATAATACGGACGGTAATAAATATATTTATACATTATACTAATATATACAAATATCCTCTAACTAAACAAGTAGAAACTTTCTAAAATATTTATCTTTACCTCGGAGGTACAGAACTTCACATTTCCGTAACTTTACAGGAGAGCAATTAAAAAAAAAAAAAAAAAAAATTCATTTCGAGAACTATTTATTATACTTATGTGTACGAAATAAATCTTGACTTTCCATCCAGGCTGGAATAGGTTGGTAACCCGTCCTTCCTGTCCTAATTGGAGTGCATAAGGACTTTATGCCCTCCCCACAAAAAATAAATAAATAAAAACATTTTTATGTAACTTACCTTAGAATTAATTGGTCTAGGACCTCTGTATAAAGGGTAAAAAGGTGAATAAAAATACGTAATAATGTATGTTTTGTAAAAAAAGGACATAGTGTACTGTACCTCCAAAGTATAGATATTTTTCTATCTGCTTAATAAAAAAAATAAGAGTACGATTGAAAACATACATACTTACTATTATATTAATTGTTCCAAGCTTACATTAATGCATTAAACAAAAAATAAATATATATATTACATGTGTCGTTTAGTTGCAAAACCGGCCATCTCCAAAAAACAAAATTTTTCAGGAAAGCTAATTTCCTGTTACATCACGCCAAAATGAAGTAGGAACAAAATTTCTTCGGTTTTTATTGGCACAAGGGTCGTGTGTTTTAAAGCACTTTTTAAAATGGGAATGGCAAGTGGAGGGGGTAAGTTACTCAATTTTTTATTTTGGATTTGGCCAGTTTTGAAACTCATTTTGGAGTCGGCCGGTTATGTATGAAACTCATTTTGGAGTTGGCCGGTTTTGCAACGAATTAGAACTGAAAAAATCACTAAAGTTAATGTAAATTTTGGGTTTTGGGGGATGAAAATGAACAAAACTTTCTTGAATAAGTGAATATTATTTGAAAAAATTAAACTCACAAATGGTGTGGTGTAACTCAAGCATCAAGATGGAAAAACTGGCGAGAATTGTTATTAATGTAATTAAGTTCCGAAAAAATAAATTTAGAAAAATATAAACATTTAGAAACTTATACTCTTGCGGCATTATCATCTTCAACAGGGTTACACATTTCTTCCTGATATTCTTCTTCATTCCTCTCATCTACTTCTCTGATTCCTTCTTCTTGAGCTGCTGATGCTACGACGTTTTTGAAAAAAATTAAACGATCTGTAGACAACCTCCCCTTGAACTAGCACCTTCTTATTTTGTTTTGTTATGAAAAATCTCTTTGTTGGGGTGACTTTCAAATGCCATAGTGCAGGAGGTTTGAGGAAGGAATAACTGGGACTCTTCCAATCAAGATTTGTGTAGTCTGTTCCTGGCTTGAACACCGTTCCACTTTACGAGAGAATGCTGTCAAACTCTGAAGGTGAATGAGAGTCTCAATTTTCCTTAACTTCTTCCCAATTTGGGCAAAATCCCGATCTGGAGGGGTTTGTTTCTTCTCCATGTTGCAAGGTCTCCTTGTCTCTTTCTTGCTAAATTAGCTGGAACCTCTTCTATAAACTTCTCCATAAAGATCGAAAACAAAGCGCACAGAACAATGAAGGCATAAACGTTAACTACACGAAAAGTAGGCTAATAGTTGCCTGAAAAGAGGCCTTCTTGATCTGGACCAACAGCGCTATCTAGTGGAGATGACCGGTTTTGAAACTCACTGACGAAAGGATTTGGCCGGTTTTGCAGCACACTATGATTTTAAAACGCAGGTTTAACAAGGATTTGAGGAGTTTTTGCGAGGTTTCTTGCTTCCATTAGGTGGAAAATGTATCTTAGACCTCAGAAAACCGAAAAAACGTATATCTCAAAATTGAGTAATTGGCCGGTTTTGCTACTAGACAACACACATATTAAGTTTCACAGAATTATGTACAAAAATGACAAATGACATTTATTTTAATAATTAATTCATATGCTAACATGATCGCGTTTAAGTTATGTAGCAATAATAAAAACATCATCACTAGATAAACACTTCAATTACTTAAGAGTGAGAACTATTACTCTAAGAAAAAATATTAAGTTGTCGAAGGAAAACAAATATTGAAGGATAACGACTACATTAATGGAGTCATAGTGACCTGCTGAGTGCAGTTGACAGTTTTTCCGATAGCTATAAAGTCATACGATTTCAGAACGGTCTTTGCAATAGAGTTTATATAACCTTTTGGCACAAAAATGAAGAGAATTTTAGTTGAATATAAAGTTAGAGGAATAGCTATTTTTATACTAACAATCTAAAAATGTGACTTTTAGTTTTCCAGATAAAACATAAAAATAACGATATAAATATATATCTTTGATGTCTGACATTTTTGAGACAAAAATGTATATCTAAATGGATTTTTGAGTGTCTCCCCATCAGAAAACTATTTAGGCTTATCATTCATTCACACAAAGTAACATATTCCTATCAAAAAGTGAACCGTTTTTGGGTATGCGGTAAAATGATTTCAATGACCTGTTAATAACTTGTAAAGAACTACCCATTAGTAGCACTTCAACAAAAATTCTACCTTATAAAGGCCATAGATACTCTTTGGAATTGAGGGGATTGAGTATGAGGCAAGTTGGGAGACTTGTGGATTCGAGTGGGTATGGATTTTACTTTGGAAGGATAGGCATCTTATTTGCTAAATCTGCAGCAGACGTGACAATTAAATGGTCATGGATAGGTTTGTTGGTAAAAAGGAGCGTTAAGTATATTACGAATGATTTTGGTTTCTGAGGATTTATCATAATTTAATTTATATTATAATTATCTCATATCAGTATTGTTTTCTTAATCCATATCTTAACTATAATATAAAAGGACAGACCATTTTTCGTTTGAGATCACTAACCACGAAAACACCTGAACCAAGATTGATTTTATACAAATGTATAAAATTTTAACCACATTGTCTTTATAATATTAAAAAGGTATAGTCTATAAAAATCTAATGATTTTTATAAAAAATGCGATAGGTATGTTCATTCCAGTGAAGTTTGAAAATCGACCAATATGTGGCAAGCACCGTTCTGCAAGAGAGGTTATAATGATATGAAGTTATCTAGAACTTAAAATGTGTAACAAAATTATTACTTATTTTTAATTAAATAATTATTAGAAAAGAGACAAATGTGTAGAGTGACATGTGAATCCCAGTCAAGTTTGAAAATCGACCGATATATTGCTAATAATATTTTAAATATTCCCTGCAAATCTGGATTACAAATTAATACATTAAATTTAAAAATTAGATGTCCAATTAGGGTTTAGCGTGACCTTCAACCAATTTATCAGTGCAATGGTATCAAGTTAAAAATTACAGCTATGCGCTGAAATATAATTGAGGTTACAATTCTCACTGGAACAGTCACTGGAGAAAAGGCATTTATTCTTAGAATCCCAATGATTTCTAATGATCTACCATTTCAATTCAAAGGATTAAAACTTCATACTACCATTATATTGTACATTATATTATTTGGGGCAATGACCCAAGAATATTGTATATTTCCATTTAAATTTTATTACTCATTAGCAATAACAGACTTGCCATAACAGGTATCCAGGTTGTTCTATTAATTTGTGAGCGAGGAAGTCCATATAAAAATTGTACTCGAAATAAAGAAGGTTCTTTGCTCAAGAATTATCGTTTCCACGAGGCCGCACTCAAAAAGCACCCTCGAGATCGGCCGAGCGGAGAGGAGCGGGAGAACGAGGTAATATCCAGAGCAGCTAATAGAGGGTCCTGGTTAATATTCGTGAAGACAAACTGAAGATGTCCTTTGATACGTGCTCAAAGCGGGCCACAATCAAATACCGCACCTCACTCCTATATCTTACAGTCCCAATAAAAGCGACCCTCCTTGCCCCGTCACTAACATAACAAACAATTTATACCGCCCGCCTCGTTATTTTTTATTAGCTTCCGCTTCCTCCTTTGGAAGTCCTCCTGCCTCATCATTTCGTTATCCGTCAGTGTGTGCCTCCAACAGGGGCCGTGTTGCGCAAACATGTCGCTATATCCTGTTTGTTAGGTGCCTCATGCCAAATCCGTTCGAATCAAATCTCTGTGTGCTTGCTTCGAACAACCTCATTAGTGAAGTTCCAACCATAATCCAATTCAAAAGGAACTGCGAAGGAGTCCATTAAAGGATTGATAACAAGTCATTACTGCATTATTATCGAACTGAGTACCTAAATACCCGCTAAATCGATACTGTTATATAAAAGGAACATTTTTCGTTTGTGATCACTAACCGCGAAAACTACTGAACCAATCTTTACCAAAGTTTAACAACATCACATATTTAAATGATGGTTTAGCAATAATAAAATTTACATATGTTCTATTTAATTGTGGTGAGCAGTGCACTTTTAACATTGACCGATAGGAACACCATTCAAGAGAGGTTAAAGTGATACGATGTTACATAGCTAGAAACTGATGATAAAATTAACTTAATTCAATTAAATTGTTACAAAAAAAAACCTATAAATATGTGGTGTGACATGTAGATCCCAGTGAAGGTTAAAAATCGAATGATATGTGGCAAGCATTCTGCAATAGAGTTTTAATAATTGAATCTGCACAAAAGTTTAACTACATTATCTTCAAAATTCTAAGAAGATTTACAATATTAAAGTTTACAATAATAATAATTTAAATGTACAGTATTAAGAAATAGAAACGAGGTTTGTCCCACTGTCATTCGCTTTTAAGGTTAGAAATTAAAATCCAACCAGAAATTAAATCAATAAAATTGTTTCTGCGGAATAAGAATCATTATCAAATCAAAATGTCGATCCTTTGCGTTTTGAAACTGTGCGTAAAAATATGATCCATGGGCCTTTATTTGCAAAACCGCTTCTCCTTCTCAGCACTATATTTCGAAATCGGTTAATCCTAAAAAAAAATAATGTAACCAAAATTATTGAGAATATTTTTATATACAAGTTTTGTAACCTTCTTGAGGTCCGAGGAATAGAAATCAAAATATTTGAAAAAAAAAGAAAGTTTTTTGTGAACTTTGACCTTGAATATATCTAACGTGCTGAGATCGGTGCCTTTTTACTATTTATTTAGAAGACCAAAGCAAAGGATTCTGTTAAAATTGAGCTTGATTGGTTCATTTCCCAGGTGAAATTCTGATTTGACTGGGCTATTTTATCCATAATGATCCGAATGTTCCATACGTTGCTGATTTGGTCCAAACCAGATACCTATCCTTTTATAGTAAACACCCCACCCACTTGAATCCACTTGTCTTCCAACTAGCCTCACACTCCATTCCCGATAATTCTCTGAAGCGTCTGAGAAGATGATGGGCAAGATACCATCTAATGCAGAGCTTTTGTTGTAGTGCTACTAGCGACTAATTTTTTTCAAGTCATTGACATGTTTTAGTAATAATTCCCGCAAATTAACTGGTTGTATATATTGTAATCAGTTGTAATATCAATAGATAAAGTAAAAAAATTAAAATCAGGACTATTACGAAAATATCAAAGTGAAGTAACATATTGACCTTTGCATGCTAACTGCTAATGAACCAACGGATTTTTTCCAAACGATTCACGAAAAAGTACACAAACATCACAACAAAATGATCAAATCAAGTTAAAAAAATGTTCCATAGGGTTCGACCCCCTCCCCCCTAATTCCACTGATGCCAAGTAATACTCTCTAATAATCAATTAATCGACTGTAATATTTCTTGACTGTTAATATTTGATCTTTAATAAGGTTCTTGAGGTTCAGTCAATAAATAAAAACAATTATTTTGGCCATCTTTCGAGAATATGTTGTTCTCATAATTATACCCTACATTGAAAAAAAAAAGTTTACAATATAATAATTAACTACAATAGAAATAATTAATTAATTGCTTACATTATTACATCTGTTGATTACAATAGAATAATTACTTACATATTATAACAAAATATGGAGGAGTAGGAAACTTCTTACAATGGCACTGGTGGATATGCTATTGGTATCTACTACTAAATTATGACAATTTTAGTACACAACAGGTCTGGGGACTTTTCGAAAATTCTCTATTGCTTTGTTTTGTGCTTTAATTTTTTCACTATAGGGCATGATTATGAGAACAATACAGTCTCGATACTTTGCCAAAATAGTTGTTTTTATTTATTGACTTAACGTCAAGAACCTTATTTAACACTATAGAATATATATATATATATATATATATATATATATATATATATATATATATATATATATATATATATGAATAGACAGTCTATTCATATCCACTAGTAACATTGGCATGATAATGAGAACAATATAGTCTCGAAACGTCGCCAAAATAGTTGTTTTTTATTTAATAACTGAACCTCAAGAACCTTACTAAACATTTAATAGTAACAGTCGAGAAATTTATCCATATATATATATATATATATATATATATATATATATATATATATATATATATATATAATAACTGTTCTTTTATTTTAATTGATTTGCCTTTATTTTTTAATTTCTAAGAAAATTAGATACTCTAAAGCACGATTATTAATGTCATTGATTGTAGAAAATTATAATTTTGTGATAATAGAAGTTTTATTATAAATATTAATAATATTCATAATTAGAGAATGTCACGATTAGGGTTATAAATGTAATGAGCCAAATGATGATGACAACATAATTAAATTCGATTTTATAATAAGTATTGGACAAAAGCATATTGAATTTTTAAGACTTTTAACTAATTACGTAATTCAATTTTTATTACAACGTAGATTATAGGGAATTAGAATAATAGTGAAAATATGGAGTAAATAATTTAATAGCTTTCAGAACGCAGTCTAGCAGAGCTCTGTACAGAAAAATTTTAATGAAACATATGCAAACAAATATTACTATAATATGTTATATCACAATATATATAATCAGTAAATCAGTAAATCACAATATATATTTAAAAAAATATATTTATGATATGATATTATATATATTTTGTATTTTCTAATATTAAATGCCAACAGTTAATTAATACTGTACAACAAAATTTAATACTGTAAATAACTTAAAATATTAAAAAAAAATTAAAATAACAAAAATGTAATTGAAACAAGCTCTTGTAACATGTATTACGGAAACATTTTTCACATGTAAATGTATGTGCATAGCCATTAGGAAATATTTCTAAATTATTAAATATTTTTTATAATCTTAGTTTTTATAAGAGCATTAAAATATGTTTGAATATTTGGAATTTACACTAGAGTAAACACACGACTCCTACAGTACATAAGTGTACGATCGATTATTCATTAAAGCAATTCAGATCGATTTACAATGAGCATCACTGACATTTAACTAACAACACGCAAAGGTCTCCATCACAAACCAGTAAATAGCACACAATCGGAAGTATCGACATTTCGAATTACGATTATCATTGGTTTATATATAAATATATATATATATATATATATATATATATATTATATATATATATATATAAATATATATATATATATTTTTGTTTTTAACCAAGTCCAAGTGCGACGTTCTACCAATTTACAGTAAAAAATAATTCGGGAAAGTTGTTTGAAGGTATCGATCGCTTTACTCCCCTCCTGCCATCACAATTAGATTAAAACTATATAACATAAACATACTTATACTAAATATGCTGAAATAGGAATTGAAGATAGAGCAAGTTCAGCGGGTTTAAGTTGACATGCAGCTTGTTATAAAAGGATTAATGATTGAATCAAGTCAAATTCACAATAAATGGGAAGTTATTATAGTGCGGAGTGTGTCCTAGTAACGTAATAGAACCGGATAAACAGGATAACGAGTTCAAATCCTGAAAGGGTGTAATGCCACGTTTTTAGTACTTCCCAACCAGTTCATCATTTACCGAAGATAGGATAGAATGGCTATAAAAAATATATATAATTTTAATTATTACTGCATCATGTAATAAAACTATAACGAGGTCCCAAACAATGTTTAAAACTAACAATCTAAAAAGGGAATTCAAAAATCGGCTCATGTAAGAAAACTTTATAAATTTCTTCACTCCCAATAAAAATGGACACGCCGAAAGGTGGGAATGATGTCGACCGAGGGGAGATGCTATCAGTAACTATCGCACTATCACAGCTCATCGATCTGCCCTGACGCCCCTCACACATCCCACAGTAATGGAGGCCAGGGAGGCAATATAGGGCCGAGGAGAGAGGACTCAGTATTGAGCCCTGCGGACAGCTCCCTAAGCCTCCTTCTAAATGAATATTTATTGTGTCTGAATCCCGCCAGTCTCCTTCCGCCGGCTATCGGAAAGATTTATATTTCAAGTCAGTCGTTTAGCTGGGGCTCTTCCCTTCTAGTCCTTTAGCGCCCTGCCCTTTTTTATCCTCCCTTTTATAAGTCTCCTTCTGTTCGCGAATCGGAATATTTAGTGGCAACGGGGTGTTTGAATTCCCAGATCATTAAGGGTGGTATTTCGTTTCAATTTAAAATGTCAGTAATGCAATATATTATTGACCTAAGAGACTTGCTATATTATGATGAAAAAGAAGAGAGCAACCTATGTGTTCTTGAAAACTTTTTCATGGTATGTCAATAATATATAGAAATAATATATAGCTCTATATTCCAGATATGTATTGCTATAGTTCATAGAGGGTCTGAGGTTCTGCTAAGGAATTGAAGTTTCTTAAAAAACGGTTACGGAAGAATGTGATATGGTATCACTCTCAATCGCAGGATTTCCCCCTCAACCTAAAGAAGTGTGGTTCTGACTCAAGAAGATCTCTGTCACAATTCGGTGCTATTTATAGATGTTTTTAAATTAAATTATTTAACTGAAAATAATGTCTTATCACAGCCGGACCGGAACTCAAATATTTTTATATGTTAATATTTTATAAGACTCAAACATTTTATTTATTTATTTTTACCAATAACCCAAGTTGAGCACTGACAGTTTTGTCTATCAACCTCTCTCTTTCGCCTACATCTTTTTTTGCAGTCTCCTCATGTCATCCTCTATGGTACCTATCTTCATCAGACTGGGTCTTATAATCTCTTTCAGCCTACCGTTCATTTTATTTTTGAAATCATATCATCCGATCTCTTCACTATTTAAAAATTCAGTTTTTATTTTTAAACAATTGTGTTCAATATTAAACGGTGCAAAATTTCTTTACATTTAAGCCTCTTTCTCCATTTCTCGTTTATAAAGTCATTGTTTTCACTAATCGTTATTCATATAATGTAAGCCTTATACATTAAATTAATTTATACTTTTACATTGAAGATATTATATTGCTTTTAATTAAAATATATTTACCATATTTATTAGTTAATAATTATTCCTTTGCCACTAATTATAACACAATATAATAAAAAGTGATAGTCCCATCAGTCAGACTAATCAGTCATCAACAGATGGGGCATTTGTGTTACTGGGGACAAGGCCTATATTAGAAAGGTTAAATATTTAATAAACTCCCAAGGTACCTATAAGTATAAAAATATAGTAAACTATATTACAGTAGAACCTCACTAATCCGACTCTCTAGCATGCCCGATACTCCGAGCTCGGGGTGTGGGGGACAATATTTTTGCGGAGTCCATTAAAGTCCACTAAAATTGTGTATTTCTGTATGCACAATGTTGGATAGATTTGATTATGTCGTGCGGGTGTACGAAAATCCAAGTTTTGGATCTTGAAGTGCCTCCGCTCGATAATTGGTAGTGTCAAAGCGTAAAATATTTTGAACTTTTTTAGGTTTTCCCAAAA
The DNA here is from genome assembly GCA_003667255.2 of Euschistus heros. Lineage (NCBI taxonomy): Eukaryota > Metazoa > Arthropoda > Insecta > Hemiptera > Pentatomidae > Euschistus > Euschistus heros. Next base: position 356,859 of record RCWM02000418.1, on the reverse strand, counting down.
TATCAGCTGCACTGTTGGTTCTAAAAATACCCAAAATTAGACTAGACTATATTTAAAACATTTTGAGCGGGAAAATAGCACTGTATCTTAAACTGGGGCCAAAATATGGGCTTTTGAATGCTCGGAATTCCTCAAAAAATGACAGAAATTGTTTTTTTTATTTTTTATTTGACGAAAAGGTTTTAGAGAATATCTTTATTTTCACTTCTTTTCTTACCTCTTCTATCCTTCCTTCTCTCTTCCCATCTCTTGCACATTCTCTCCGATTGCTTCTTCCTTCTTTCCTCGGTCCACATAATTTCGTTTCTTGCATTTCTCTCTCCCGCAAGCACCTTAAATTCTTTTTATCTTTTCTTATAGTCATCCCTATCGAAACAGTCTTGGTCTGTTATTTTCTGTCTCTCAGTTTCTTCCTTCATTTGTTTGCTATACCCCCCCCCCCCCCCCCCCCCCCCCCCCGCAATCTTGTATCCTCTTCACAGAAGATTTCTCTCTTTAAGATTTGTTTTTGTTTTTTGTTTTTTTCGTTATTGCTCTATATGTCCTTAACAACGAACAACGACGTTTAGAGCATAATGTATTCTGAATTATTTTATAAACGAGTTAGTTCGCTATGAATCAAAGACAATATTATGGCAAAAACTCCTATACAGGAATAGCTGGCGAAAACATTTGTATTTAAAAGAAATTAGTCTATTGGTGTATTTTAGGATCCTTTCAACAGATTAGTGAAAATTAACACCTTGCTAATATTTGGCATTTCCTTCTACTTCCTTTACGTTTAATATAATTATAATACTATTTTAACTTTTGATTCATTATTCTACCACCTGGTCGCTTTGGGGTCGGATTAGTGAGGTTTTATTTAAAAATAAACTAATAAAAACCTTTTATTATTTGATTTTGCAGATTACGATTGATGGTTGACTTTAAATTTGTAGATTCTGAAGTGTCGGCAGCTCGATTATAGGGCATTGTGACTCGTCAATCTTCTCCTGGACTGAACGAAAAACTGGAGGAATGACAAGGGTAGAGAGTGAAGACGGAGATGACCAGCGAGCGCTAACAAAAAACAATTTATGAGCGGAGATAATATTTGCATGTAAATTGCTCCCAGGAGCCGTCAAAAGGGCCAGGTAATGGTCCTACATATTTACCTCCCGCGGGGGCAACCTTTTATACCGGCTTACCCCTCCCCCCCCCCTTCGCCCCCCTCCCACTGGTGTTAGGGGCCTATCTATTAGGCCACTGCTTAGCTCGCTCCTACAAATTTTACTCATTGACTTAGTCTAAGCTACTGTCTTCCGATATGGTCCGGTGCTCCAGGATATAGTTTTGAACAAGTTGAGTCATAAATTATAGTGTTTCTACACTGTTTGGGGATTGATATCTTTCAACAGATCAGCTAAAAAAACTCCTAGTAAATATATTGTATTTAAATATAGTTTGTAAAGAATGTTAAATTGCATCTTTCTTTTTATATTCCGAATCCCGTTATATATGCAGGTAAAGTGGCTCTATCATTCCTAATGGAACTCCATTCCTTTCACCATTTGTCCTTCAAATACCCTTTCCACTTTTAAATATCACTTCTTTTACCATCTACTAAAATTACAGTTTAAGTTTCTATCCAGGTTCACGAAAAATGGTATTTTTTCATTGCCTTTATGAATAATATTTGAAAAATGAAATTATTAATTTCAAAAATAAATTTGTTTTCTTTTCTTTAATAAAATTATATGTAATTAATCGTTCACTCTTGAAAAAAAAAATAATGAAATAATAAAATATTAAACACAAGGATCAGGAATATTTAATTTTTAAATTTTATTTAATTTTTTTTTTTTAAGTTATATTTATTTTTTTTTAAATAAAACAAAAAATGTAACTGTTTTGATCAGTTATAATATGTTATTTGAAAAAAAGGTGAACCGACTAAGTCAAAATAAACAAATTACTAAATAAGAAAAAATATATAATGTTTTCTTAGCCTTGAGCTTGGGAAAAGAGCAGAAACTAGAACATAACAGGTGGATAAAAAATAAGTGTTTCACACGAGTCGTTTATCACCGGCCAGCCTTTGGAACTAACTACCAGCCATCAATCACCATAAAACCAAAGTGTGGGGAAGACACATAAAGAAGCCGGGAATATTTTAATGACCAAGTTCGAGCCCCACCACAGACTTGGGGATCGCTTTTATCATTCCAGGTCACGAAGAGGAGGTGGTCGCCAACTTTTACTATGACAAGGCTTTTGTTGCTCAAGTTATTTTCTTCGTTTCAACCGAGGGAAAAGAGAAAAAACTTTTTTTTATAATTATAGCAGATAAAAACGTGAGTATTAAAAGACCCAAGAGTTTTTATTAGAAGGATTAGCGGACAATGGATTCGCCAATCGGAACTGACTGGATACATTTATGCTAGCAACTGTGCTGCCACCCTCTGCAACGACGAACGAAAAAAATCTCTTATTCCCACTCCAGCTCACGTTTCCAGGATTAGTGATATTTGCTGTTAATTTTATAATGGGTGGGGGATGAGAATTAACTACCTCGGTTCTGTCTGCCTCTTTAGCTAATCATTATTTAGTTTACAGAAATTGTCAAGTATTATCATTTTTAACGACTTTTTAAAAATGTATTAATATTCACCCTTTGTGTCTTCCTACCCGATCCCTTAAACACTGAAAAATCGCTTTTACTTTTCAAATTAAATATGATAATGGTGAATGCGGAAATAATATTTAATTCCTCATCGGAGAGTGCGAAAAAAAAGAAAAGAAAAAAATAATTATAGCAACTATTCTCATGCGCACCATACACAAATTCGATCAGATAAAAATGTTCTTATTCATATAATATTTTATATTTAATATCATAATGTATTCTTAATGGTTTTCCTCAATTTACTCACTATTATTATATTTATGTACCAAAATCCCCCGTCGTGGCTTCACCGGCTCTCATTACTAAAGAACTTAGATAATTTTAACTAATAAATGAAATATTCTTTTTTAACGAAAAAAAAAAAAATCGTTTATTGTAGCATGGGAATTATAGCTTCAGTGATGTTTTCATACATAGCAATAATTTTCAACCGAGTACTATTTCACTGATTAGGTGTTTGAAGACTACGTGAAATCATAATTGGAGATGAATTTTTATTTTTAAAATATGTGTAATCCAAATGGGCAGGGACTATAAAGAAACTCTGGCGGATAATCGACTGCATTATGAGTGTTTAGAATTAAAAGCACATTAATCTTAATTTCCCACACAATATAAAAAAAATAAAGTCTCGGCATTTTGATTCGTTAATAATTTTCATTCGGCAGAAGTAATTTTATTGTTTTCATCTGGTCCAATTTTAATTCCTAATCATAGAGTATTTGACTAAGTATTTGAAACCGCGTTCCTCACACTCAATATTGTACATTTAGATTTTCATTATTGTAAATTTTAACATTGCTAAATCTTCCTAAAGCTATGAAAATTATGTAGTAGTAATTTGATACAGATTGGTTCATTAGCTTTGTCATGGTAAACTCTATTGCTTTTCAAACTTCAAACAAATTTTCAAACTTCACTGGGATCCACATGTCGCACCACTTATTTAAACTTTTTAAAAAAGTTAATTGAATATAAGTAATTTTTTTTAAAATTTAAATTTTAAGCTCATTATAGCACAGTGTAGTAGAAACTAGATAATTCGTCATGAGTTACGAATGACGGAAATGACGAATTACAGAATTTTGCAAGTAAAGAAATAAAAAAGCATTTTAAACTATAACATTGTATTTTTATTTATTATTATTATTTTTTTTTTGCAATTAAATTGAATGTAAAAACGAACAGATGAACATTATACACATTGGACTTGAGTGAAAATGACAAAAAACACAAAAAAAGCTAAACACTTGCCGCATTCCATCATATGTGAAAACCACTCAATGCAATTAGTTAACATTTCCTCTACTTCTTTGCATAGAATAGTGGAAGAATTAGAAACGTCATCATCATCTTTTTCGTCACTAGCTTCATTTTGAGCACTCAGCACTTGTTCTATAATTCCATTTTCATTCAAAATGTCATATCCCAGATCCGTACTATCCATGTTTAACCAGCTGCTTACCTCTGTCTTATCTTTACTCATCTTATAACCTGGAACAGAAGTTGCTGACCAAGGTGATAATGTTTTTGTAGGAAGAGGTTTCCAGTATTAACTGATTCCGGGAATTCGTCAACTGCAGTCATACTTCCTTTCATCTCTTACTACAATCAATGGGGGTATCGACTTTGGGCTTGTTCTGTTTGTTTTTTTTCTATGAAATAATTTACAAAACGTATAAATATAGGCGTATTTTTTCGTGACAAACTAAATGAGGCGGTTTAAAGATTAAATAAGTGGCAAGGGAAAAAATGAATTACATATTATTTAATTTTGGTATTTATAGTTGCCGATTAAAAAAAAAAAAAAAAAAAAAAAAAAAAAAAAAAAAAAAAAAAAAAAAAAAAAAAAAAAAAAACAAAAAAAAAAAAAAAAAAAAAAAAAAAAAAACTTTATAATCTCATGTAGAATGGTGTTCGCCTCCTATAGGTAAATTTTCTAACTTTACTGTTATCCATACATTGCTTTATAACATTTTTAATTGCAAATGAATTTAAAATCAGTATATTTTATTATAAATAAACCTTTCTGGAACAATAAGGGTAAAGTGGTTAAAATTTGGTACATATTTTTAAATATTGGTTCAATAGATTTCGTGGAATCTTTAATAATAATGTATTTCATTATATTACTAATATAAAATCAACACCACATTACAATCACCACTGTTTTAGGAAATGACTTGAGAGGTGTACCCATGGTTCTATTACACAATAATAATTATAATTTACGAAGAAAAAAAAATAACCAGAATCTCAAGAATGAACCAGTATTTCAAATATTTCAAGAATGAAAACTGAATTATGTATTAATCTGATTTGCATATACATGTATAAAATACACCTCTTAAACATTCAAGTAATATTTATTGATATTTCTCGAAAAGCACCCTAAAGAACCACAGCTGAGTGGTAAAAGGAAGGTTTTCCCCATCAATCAGTCAGACCTCTCATGGCCCTTTTGATACCGGCAGATGTGTCAATGACGGGAACTGTTCTTTACAAAATGGAACCAAGACACGTGGGACTGTTTCCTGTAATACGCTTTGATTTCACTTTGCACCCGTTTATGTGTTTCACAGGCAATTTATTTTTATAATAACTGTGTCAGACATGGAGGGAAGCATTTTGTTAATGGGACTGCTTAAAGTTGAATTATTTTTCGTTTAATTTATAAAACATATTCTTATTTCATTGGCTGTCGAGGAGGCCAATATTCTTTCAAATATCAAACTTTATAGTCAGTATGTTAATTTTGCTATTGGTAACCATTTGTGGCAGAAGCATTTGATCTAACTTAAAAAGTTTCATTTAATCAGAAGAATAATATTTTATGATTGCATAAATCATTTAATGCAATCATTTATATTCAAAGAAACATCAGCCTCTTAACAGACTCATATTTTTAAACGACGGCATTGAAAGAAACAATAAAAAAAAACAAGATATGCTCTCATATTTTTCAAATAAATTTAAGTAATATGAAACAAAATTAAAATAGTCTATTACACGAATTAAGTTTAAAAAGATCTAAATGTTCCATTTGTTGCTGCTTAAGCCCAAACCAGATACGTATCCTTCCATAGTAAGCTCCATAACCACTCCAATCGACTAGTCTCCCAACTAGAGACCTTTTAGTGTAGATTTTATTGAAGTGGTATTAGTTAGTAGTTCTTCACAAGTTATTTACATGTCATTGTATTCACTATCAACACATTTGCTTGACGTATATTATTTTGTACAGTTGTAAATTTAAAATAAATGAAAAAAAAAAATCTTAATTTGATATGGCAATTAAAAATAATATATACGTTTTCTTGTATGCTACTTTGAATTAAACGGATTAAAATGGAATAATAAATTCTAATTTCACACTTTTTACTGTGTTTTATTAAGAGCTTTTGAAAAGAACAACTTAGGACAGAACAGAATTTATGCGGGATTGTATTAGTGAAGGGGCTCGTTAGATGCTAGGAATAAAATGTACAGTATTGTTTCTTTGAAATTTGTTGGGTGTAAGACATCATAGTTATCAACACTCGTTTAATCATGATAGTCAATTAAAAAAAAAATTGGATCAAAATAAATTTGTTTAGGATTTATCTAATCTCAATTTTATGATTGAGTTCAACATTGAACAGGAATTTTATGAAATTATTATTAATTTCTTCATCATTTCCTAGCGCTACTAAAACGTATTTCCGATTCATTCAACTTCTTGGTGTAGTAAGGGCATTCTTTAAAAATATGGGCTTCTGAAAAACTATTGCTACACATCTCAAACTTGAGAGGAACTCTCTTGGTTATTAGATAACGGTGTGTAAATCTTGTATGGCCACTTCTTAATCGCGTTAGGATAACTTTTTTGCGGTCAAATGTGTAGTATTTGTCTTACGCTGTAGCTTTTTTATGTTTTTAATAACAGGTTTGTCGAGACTTTGATTTGCCCTCTGGAGAAAAACACTTACACGGCCGGTAGGTTAAGCTATGAGTGTTATATGTTAGATTTTGTTCTCTATAATATTGAAAATATATGAGTTCTTGTCAATTCTGAAATTACATGAGTATTTTGGATGTTAAATGAAGGATATTTGTAGCCTTTTTTTATTTACTTTACACAAAATGCGAGGCGGTTCAATCTTCAGGACTATGTTCTCACAGTTTGGTTCATAGTATTGGTTAGTTATACAAAAATTGCCAGCTTTTCTCCACGTGCTTCCCGCTACCCTATGTTTCTTTTAACGTGGGTGCTTATTTTCTCACAAGCAGCAATAATATAGTTGATCTGCTTTCTTATATGCACTTGGAAAACGGAAGCGTTGCTCTGAAATTATTTTTAGATGAACAAGTTATATAGTTCAATTAAAATTAAAACCTTGTTGTTTTGGTCCCGAAAAAGATAGGAAAGTAACGATAAACTAAATAATGAAATTATGTTTTTTATTCTTTAATATTTAAAACCGTAAATAATACATATATCTAGTAAATGTGTAAGAAAATGACAACAAGAACATGACAATAACTTGTGAAGCAACTACACGTATTCGTAGCACTTCAATAAAGGCAGTTCAACATGCAGTTCAATGTCATTTCAGTCTCGTATGAAAAATCCAAATAAGAGGTTTGTCGACATGGAGTCATAGGTAGGTAAGTTGAGAGACTAGTGGAATTAGTATGAACTTATAGGTATGCGGATTTGGCTGAATCAGCAACATATGAAATACTAAGGTCTATTTAGATAAGGTTATTTGGGACAAAGTAAGGAGCATTGAAGATTTTCGAAGGATTTTTCATTGTAAGGATTGGATACAAGGTTGTTCAGGTCTATGTTGGAGCAGTCTAAAATGTAATGATTGAGCCCCATATTGTATAAAAACGCGGTACGATCCAAAAATATTTAAAGTGACGAAAATAAAGGGTTGAATGTTGTATTAAATATGAGATATCTCACCGAACCTAAAGCGAACGTAAAATAAGGGACTAATCATTACCCGTAGCTGGAAGTGTTATTTGAGCCAGATGGCAGATCCGACTTCAAAAGATCAAACAGTGGCAAATGAAACCTCTCGGCTGTTATTTTTAAGGGAGGTGGCGGGGTCAGTCAACATCCTACAGAGGAGTCCTCTCTGAGCAGAGGTCGAAATTAGCCCCCGTCGGTGTGCCCTTTGAAAGGGAGGTCCGATGACATGTTCATGTCTCGGCAATTGGGCACTTGATTAAATTCGGACTCTTTGAGCTGCTTTGATTTTGCAAATGATTACTTTCTGCCAGCTTAGGCATGGCTGCTGGCCGTTATTGAAAGGTATATTATAAAAAAAAAAAGAAAAATACTGATAAATGTTTCTATATGACTACTAGAGGAAATCACTTGAGGAAGGCATGTTGGTATAGAAGGATCAATACGATAAAGATTTGTGAATTAATGGCCAGATTCAATTGGGATTATTTTATTAGAATACTAGTTTCGAATGCTCAACATTTATCTTTTTTTCTAAAACATACAAAGTTTTCAACACATCAGAACTATGTTGTATGGATTAATGTATTAAGTTTTCAAAAATGTTAGACAAGAACTTAAACATTGGTACTCAACTGAGAAGATCTAACAGATATCTGAAATATATCCATTGTAGAAAGGGGAAGGGGGCAGGTAGGCTACATTTTTGGGGTTTCCTATGGGATTTCTATGAGTCATTGGATTTTTCCGTTCCTATTGGAAACAAATTTAAAATGTGGCTATTGGAAATCAGGTCATTTAAAAAAAAATTTAGATCGGTTTTAAACGATTTTATTATTTCTAATGAGATATGCATAGAGATATAAGAGGAAAAATAAGTTTGAAAATATTTAAAATCTTTTCAGTATCTCTCTGACTATGAAAAACAATAGATCATGGATATGTCCATCTATAATCAATAGATTTTATTCATACTTCTTCTGATAAGGAAACTGTTGGCAAATTATTGATCCTAGCAACACCAACAGAGCTAGAGCGTGTCAGATTGTTACATTTTTGAATGTAAAAAATCTATTACAAAAAAAACAAAAAAAAAAAAACTGTAGACCACCAGCTAAAAGACATATCCATGTCAAAACGTCTAAACAAACATTATAAATACAGTAATGTCTGCTGTGTAACTTCTACATTGCTAGAAATTCTCGCAAGCTATAATTTACCATAATTTAAAAATAAATACTATAATTTAAAAGTTTTCATAAAATGCAGTGCGAATATTAAAATATAAAACTATTGTCAATGGCGAGTAAACGCCTTTCAAACTTCTGTACATCTCAGTTCTTGTGTTCATCAGTACAGCCTTGTTCTATAGTCCTGTAAATGATAGCTAGAAGGTAAACATACTGAAAGTTCCCGCCCCTGGGGGTGAGCTAACTGTGGGGGGAGGGGAGAAGTTCAATTTTTTGAGCTTTTCGTTTATATCTCAAAAACGGTTGACTCTAGAAACATATGTTTCAAACCAAAATTAAAGCTAATGAAATTTCCTATAAAATTAATTCTATACATATTTGTCAAAATTCCAACGGTTTTCGAGATATACGATATAAAATATCGATAATTTTAGAAATAAAAAAAAATGTTTGCTTTACTTGTTAAACGTTTCCTTCAAATGCAAGAAACGTATATATGAAATTAACATAAATTTAATGCTCTACAATTTTGATCTTTTCTGAAAAACGATCGTGGAAGGTACTAGAAGCAAACGTTTGATAAAAAGTAAGGAACATTTGTTATTTTATCGAAAGTCACTGATTTTCAATTACGTACATCTCAAAAAACGTTTGAATTTCGACAAATTTATATAGAATCAATTTTATACGAAATTTAATTAGCTTTAATTTTAAATCCAAATTTATTTTTCTAGAGTCAACTGTTTTTGAGATATAATAGAAAAACCAAAATAATTGAACTTCTCCCCTCCCCCCACTGTAAGCTCAACCCCCAGGGGGGGGGAATTTTAGTATGTTTACCTTCTAACTATTCCTAATGAAGCTATGAAGTCAAAAAGTACCGCATATTTCATGCACTCTACAATGTGTTTATTGACTAGACTATTGACTAATATATTAATGACTACTACTGAGAGCTTTTTCTATTTCTGTTGTGTGAAACAAAAAAAAAAAAAAATATAGTTATTAAAAATAAAATTATTTTGTTTTTATTCTTACTTGTAAACACACTTTACATTTATAGTATATGTTTAAAATTGATATACATTCAAAAGAATTCCAAGAAATAAATTCCAGATGTATTTAAATAAATAAAGTTTGCACAGTAATTAGTTTCTATTGTAATTTTGTTTCTTGTTAGGAAATGAAAGGAACGGAAACCACCTCCAAACTGTATTTATAAGCAGAAAGTTAATCAACTGTTAATAAAATGTAAACTTGTTATGTATTCAGGGAAAATAAGAAGTCCGTAAGTCAACGATTTTGTTGAATGAAAGTTATTTACATAAAAGTCATATTAGCATCTAGATAACCAAAGTTTTTGATAAAGCAAGTCTTATACAAGGAGATGTTAGACAATGCAATTGAAAATAACTTCAAGTTTCTTAATCCCGCATAACCTGAGTAAATGGAACCTTTAATCAACGATAATTTTATCCTACTTCATCGGCTGTTAAGAAAAATTTATGTTGGCATTTTAAAAGGACAAATTAGAGCAACTGTATGGGCTTGTTAAATATTACAATTAATTTTATAATTGTAAATATTTATTGGTTTTGAATGGAAAAATATAATATGATTAGCGGGAATGCTTACTAGCATTAGAAATAGTGGAAGATGATCAGCAATACAAGGATTGGCAGTGTTTTATTCAAACCCACAACTGGTGGACCAATCGAGATAATATTAATATTAGGGTTGAAATTATTTTATGTTATCTTTAACTAGTCCAATGGATTTTTAAAAGTGTATGAAACTGATCTAAAAATATTAGTTACTAGCGCAATACTACTTACATCCTTAAGATTTTTTTTTTCATTTTTATTTTATTTTTTTTTTTTGCGTTCTTTCAATTTTAATAATAAATTACATAAAGCCAAACTAGGCTAATAATAGCATAGACACATATCTGGATACCATTCTCACTTAGAACAATAAGTAATAAGAAGGAATCTATAAACAAATGAAAAATGCAAACGAGATAAAACAGTAAATAAAAATAAATAAATAACCTACACATTAAAATAAACAATACTAGTTAAATTAATAATAATAGTTATTAGTTATAAATGATAATAAATAATATTTAAATTATAATCCAAGCCAGAGTGATAAAAATAGTGGGTATAGTAATATACAACTTATATAATAATACAAACAAAATTAAAATGAAACTACTTTTGTGGTATAATATAACATTAAACTCTTATAAATTAACTTTATGCTAACTCCAAGGAAATAAGATATTTACACTATTCTAATGTGCGTAATATTTTGTAATTTATAGAAATTAGTTTTTCAGACTTCAAGTAATATGTGTTTTGTCCGTTTGTGTTTGTATCTTTTTGAGAGATTTCTTGTAGTAATTTCCAATTTCTTGGATATTTTTGTTTTCAGATATATCACTTGATAAGAAAAGATTAAGAGTATTTATCACCATCGCCCATCCTACATTTATAATATTTTGAAATTTAAGTCTTCCGTCCTCTCCTAATTCACAACATAACATTCCTCTGAGCTATTCTTGCCTTTTCATCGAAAAACTTTATATCAGCATTCATTCCTAGCCCGATCCGCTACCCACTGGAACACTCTCCCTCCTGAAATAAGACATGCTCCTTCCTTAAGCTCATTTAAAACACTCCTTTTCCAATATCTCCTTACATCCAGGTCTGACGCCTGTCAATATAATGATTAACATTTAATTTGGTCAAATTCAATAAATCTGAAACAGGTGAATTAGTTGATAAATTTTCTTTTATATAATAATAATAAGAATAAACCTTTGTTTGTTCAATAATGGTACATAATCATTTCTTTTATAAAAATTCAAGTTTGCTTTTACTTTAATTGTTATTTTTCCTGTACAAAGAAATAATCACTTCACTTACTGTCTATTAACTTGACAATTCATATGTGCATGGCTGTGTGTATGGGTATATAAGGGAATATGAGCAGTATGTATAAATATATATATATTGGTATCTGTAAATATATTCTGCAATCAATGTAATGGGTTGTATAGAAAAAAATGACCCTTTTTGAAAAAAATATTTGTATTATTATTTCTTTGATATATAATACAATTAATACTCAAAGTATAGTCCATTGTTATCAACCGTCATTACCCATTTGCTAGCCAATTACTCGATGCCACGCTGGTACCATTCCTTGGGATGGCTGTCAAAGAACTCTTGAACAGCATTTTCAACTTCCGCAAAATTATCAATTTTTTTCCCTTGAAGAAAATGGGCCATGGATCGAAACAAGTAGTAATCTGAAATTGCGAGGTCTGGACTATATGGTGGATGAGGCAGGAGTTCAAACCCATGAAGTTCTGTAAACTTTTCTTTGGTTCGACGGAAAGTAAGTTCGTGGGGGACCAGTCTACAGGTTTTTTCACCTTCCCCATGGAGAGAAGATAGCGACTAACAGTTTCTTTCGACACACCACTATCCCTGGCAAGTTCACGAGTAATTGTGGACGGATTTGACTCAACAGCTTCCTTCAAAACCTCATCATTATCCATTAATGGCTGCCTGGAGCCCTTCTTCCTTTCCAACGTCGTATCTCCACTTCTAAATTTTTCAAACCAACGCCGCACAGTGTGCTCTTCAAGGACACCTTCTCCTTCATATTTAATGATTTCACGAGTTGCTTCAGTAGCTGGGTTTTTTTTCCAGTAATGTCTTAAAATTACGAGAATTTCGTAGGACACTGTCATGTTTCTTCTTTGAAATAAATAACTGAACTGAGGTTTTTCTTTGAAGAAGTCCAGTGTTGGGGAATGCTCTAAAGGGATTATTGAGTATTAGTAAATAATAAATAGCATTAAGATATTTACAGACTTTTGAACTCTGGAATTTGATAAAACAGTGATTTTTTTTTTTATACGCCCTATCACATATAAATATAGTTTATTTTCTGTATATATATTTTCTTATTTTCTCATGGTTATTTTTTGTTTTATTTTATTTCTTCTTCTTTTGTTATTATATTTACTGAAAGTTCTTTATACAATTATTTACTATTAACCGTATTTACATGTCTCATGCTCTTTATATATAATAAATAGCTTTGTATGAAATTATGTTAGCCAGACCATTGTACTACCTTGTGATACAATTTTGTTTTCATTAGGGGAAAATACGACCCAGATTAAAGATTATATGTTTTCATTTCATAATACATTACTGGAATTTAAATAAAAATTTCTAACAATGTTAAATTAGTTAGTGAATTGTAGAATCTGATAATACTATGTTTTCTTTCCAACGATTCATTTAGACTGTATTTCTAACTCTCACTAGAAACTTTGAACAAGATCCCTAGTTTCACAACTCCGGAAGATCCTTCGCAGATAAACACACACCGTGAGCTGTAAAAAAAGAGGCGAACAGAAAAGATACAAGAGTCAGAAGAAGACGCCATTAGGCTAATGCGTTTCCTTCCCAAGCGGGGAGAAGGGCAGACAGTAAACTAGGCGAGTTGTGGAGCCACGTTCCCTGTTTACGGGTCCGGCAAGTTTTCTAATTACCAGAGGACCAGGCTAAATCACCGCCCCCCCCCCCTCAGGATCAGATTAACCCCAAGCCTTAATTTTAAATAGCCGCCCTCGGGCCGGGTAGATATTTCTTGTCGGCTACTGCGGCTTTCGGATTACACTCCACCACCCGACCGTGAGTGCGTTCTAGTAGGCCAATAAGGGTTAATAGAGTCCAATCCATATCGAAATTCCAATCACTATACAGGTCTCTGCTACACTGTCTTATATTCTAAGGTGAAAAAGGCATAAAAGTACTGCATTTTAAATGTAAACAATAAGTTGATTGGGAATCAAACTAAAAAAATAGGTAATGATATTTTTTTACATAAACCTTCAATATTTCTTTTAAAAAATACATGGTACCGTTACACAAGCCTGTCTCCAGTCCCTAGGCGCGCCCAGAATACCTTTTATCGATTCTAACCTTGTTACCTTACGATTTATTTGTAGTTTTAGTCGCTACTTTTCGTGGAGAAACTCTAAATCCCTGGTCAAAGTAATATTAACTTCAGTTTATCTTTTGATAGAAACTACGCAAAAATTAATAGGGATATTGCTAATTTTGTGTTATTTACTATGCCTACCATTTTTGTATTATTTTTATTTTAAACTGCATTAATATTCATCTGAAATTATTATTTTTTTTTTTCTGAAATGAAATACAATTAATGGGTTTTAAAAAATTACAAAAATAAAACGTTTTAGTTGCATAATTTGTTTTATTGAACAGATTAGTTTTTGAAAACAATTAATATCTTGTATAATGTCCTCTGTTAGCCAAAACCTGTGTGCACCTATTAGGCATGCCATTAAAAATCTTGTCACAGGTTTCTTGAGGAATATTACCCCAGAGATGTTGCAATGCTGCACTCAGTTGTCGAAGGTCAATTAGCGGCGGATAATGATTAAAAAGCCTTCTCTTTAACGCGCCTCACTCGTGCTCAATAAGATTGAGGTCTGGAGACAATGGGGGAAGGGGCAGACGGGAAATAACCAGGTTTACTGAAACTTGATGGACAACTATTCCTCTATGAGGTCGAGCGTTGTCTTCCAGAAATCGAAAATCTCTCCCAATGAGATCCCGAGTAGGAGGGAGGTATTACTCAATAATTTCATGTGCATATCGAGCTGCTGTGAGGTTGGTTCGTCCTCCAGGGTAAATGCCAGCCCAGACCATTACACCACCTCCTCCAAACTGCACTGAAGGCACATTAAACTGGGACATTATACGCATTTCTTGTTCTCTATAGACTCTTCGGCGTCTGCTGTCACTACACAGACAAAAACGCGACACGTAAGTAAGCATCACATCATTCCAATTTGAGTCCTCTTCTAGTCGCTCTCTGTACCACATTCTTCTTAGCTGCTGGTGGCGAGCTGTTGCTGCAGATCGTCTCAAAGGAGAATATGATGTAAGGCCAACATCCCACAAACGATTACGATTCGTTTGTGTTGATAAAAGCCTAGGTAAAACACGTTCAACTTCATTGAGGATCTGGCGTGCACTATGAAAAGGGTTTCTCCTGCCAGTGATAACAATATTTCTGTCCTCTCTTTTAGATGTAATACGTTGCGATCCACTGCCCGGCCTTCTATTTGCACTCCCAGTCTCTCGGAATCGAGATAAAGCCCGGGAGACGACACTCTGGGAAACGCCAACCGCCTCAGCAATATCAACTTGTCGGTGACCTTGATTAGGCATTTTCACTATAATTTCGCCAACTTCGGGTTCAAGATGATGTCTTTCCATGTTTATTGAAAGTACAACTGGATTAAACTACGAGAAAAGCTGTTTATTTACAAAATGATAAATCTTCATGTTTACTATTCTTAAGAAAACTTGATATAAATAAAAGGATTAACAAATATTTTTTCTTTGGTTTGTATTTTCTATTTTGTTGTATCCTACTAATATTGAATATATGGGCTAATTTAATTAGCCGGCTAATTTAATTTAATGACCGGATAAGGGATAAATAAGGCATATCCCTATTCATTTTTGCGCAGTTTATATACTTATATTCAATTAAATTTTTAAATAATATTTAAATATGTGGTGTGACATGTGGATCCCAGTGAAGTTTGAAAATTTGTGGTTAGCCCCATTCAGCAATAAAGTTTACCATGACAAAGCTAATGAACCAATCTGTACTAAATTACTACTACATAATGTTCATAGCTTTAGGAAGGTTTAGCAATGTTAAAATTTACAATAACCAAAATCTAAATGTACAATATTGAGTGTGAGGAACGCGGTTTGCTGGACTGTCAAATAGTTTTATGATTATAAATTAAAATCCAACCAGATAAAAGCAATAAAATTACTTCTGCCGAACGAAAATTATTACCGAATCAAAATGTCGATACTTTGCTTTTTTATATTTGTTTGGTAAATTATGATTTATGTGCTTTTAATTCTGAACACTCATAATTAAAGACCGGAACAGGAACGTTCTTCATCTACGGACGTAATAGAGCAATTTTTGTAGCGTGCGATTGTGGATGGATCCAGATTGTCAGCTCCTAATTCAATTCGATCATTTAAAAGTAGTAGGACATAAATACATTTGTTTTAATCAACTTTTTAATTTTAATTTAAAACTAATTAACCTATTTAATATAAATGTGTTGCCTATATTAAAATAAATTTTTTAGAAAATAAATGATTGAATGAATGAAATTAGTTGAATTTGGTTCAATTGTGCAATTTCGTGCAGTAAAACCCGAATTCGTGCAATTAAGCTCAAAAAGTCAAATTTGTGCAATTTCATGCAAAATAAAATTCAAGAATAAGAATCCTTACATTATTAATGAGATAACTACTTGGGTTAGAGAGGTCTAAACCAAAGCGAACTAAATGTACAGAAACAGAGAGATCCGGTCTCTACTCATAATACAGTCAATTATCCTTCAGAGTTTCTTTATAGTCCCTGCTCACTTGGATTACCAACCCATATTTTTTTTTTTTAATTGAAATTTACAACTGTACAAAATATATACATTAAGTAAATGTATTGACAACGATTACAATAACTAATGTAATGCTAAATCACCATGCTAACTCCTGATAAACTTTCTGCTGTCAGGGTAGTGTAAATAACAAATTATAAATATATAAAACACAGAATCCTTGTCGTAAGTTATGGTGTTAATTTCTGCTATATTTTCTCAAGGGAAGTGGAAATAAGAAAATACGAAACCTGTGATATACTTTCTCAATTTTTTTTTAGATCGATGTGTTTTATTGAATTAGTAATACAATATGTCTCACTTTAGGGCAATAAGTAATATAGACTATAAAGAATCCATTCACAAAATATGCATACTGAAACCTTCTCAATTAAATTTATACAACAAATATAAATATATTAAACTCCAAATCCATGTAGAAATTAATCTTATTAACTTTTGTAACACTTCTACACACTAAACAACACAATCCAATTTGAAACTGTAGAAGTGATTGTTTACATGTGAGTTTATAGGAATGAACTATCGATAAATGTAAAATCTAAGTGAAATGTAAGGATCGAACTGGTCGGAGTAGTGAGGGTCAGGTAGGTCTCGTGGAGATATGCGTAACAGTACCATGCGATGTGTAACAGTACCAAATACATTATATATTCATTCATTCAAATAAGACTGAATACAATTGAAGGGTCTGGTGGATGAAGGGGTTATGTAACAAAACACCATTTTGAGTAATTTATGTTTAAAGTTTATTTTTTTTTTCTGCTTATAAATCTTTTATCCAATAAACAAAGTTGAATTTTGTCAATGTGTCTAAACCCCTTCATCCACTAAGGAGAGCATTAAAAACTACAAAAAGCTGATGAAATAATGAATAAATCTGGTTACTATTTAACTGATATTAACTTTAAACTTTTTAATTCTTTCAAGAATAAGTACTTCCACAGAGTTCTGAGGGAACATTAGGAGTTAGTTCCCAATTTTATAAGCCTCCACCGACTCTCCGGAACTTATAAGAAGTCAATAACCTTTTGTTAAAAGGTAACTTTCTCGCCGGTATTAACAACAAAATCGATCAATTTTCATTCTCCGAAGATGAAATTTGTTAGGGTAATTGAAGAGGAAACAGATTGCTCTCGGGAGCTAAGCCCTAAGCCCCTTCCTGAAATAGGGAAAAGTTTAATTAGAAATTTTCTAGATTTATTAGGGTGAGATATCGGTGTCGGACATCTTGTCCGTGGATTAGTGAAATATTAATAACGAGGGGGGGGGGGGTAATTAATAATTAGGTCGGCCCTCATCCCTTGTATAGGGGGGGGGCCTTTATTTATAATCCGGGAGTTAATTTTAACAGAGAGATCCGCTTAGAGCACAATGCCAACAGCGGTCGCTTCCTATATAACGTCACCCTAAGATCCAGCTAATCCCTTTAGTACGGCCTTCTGCGCTATGTTTTTTTGTTGCGGAGAGACAATAGCCCTTGGGGAAACCTGACTCAGGAGCATTAATCGAACGCCAGGGAAACTGCTTTAGAACCAGTACTTGGCAGAAATAAGACCGCTAAGATCTCTGCTTTGGGAATAGATAGTTATTAGAATTTTTTTTTTTTTTTTATTGAAATTTACAACTATACAAAATAATATACAACAAGTAAATGTGTTGACAGTGAATACAATGACATGCAAATGTGAAGAACTACTCACTAGTAGCACTTCAATAAAATCTACACTAAAAGGTCTCTAAGCCATCTTCTTTTCAGACGTCTCGGAGGATTATCAGGGATGGAGGAGGAAGCAAGTTGGGAGACTAGTGGATTGGAGTGGTTATGGAGCTTAGTATGGAAGGATAGGTATCTGGTTAGGGATAAATCAGAAACATATGGAACATTAAGATCTTTATAGGTAAGCTTTTTGGTTACAAAGTAAGGAGCATTGAGGATTTTTCAAAGAATTTTGGATTGTAAGCGATACTAGATGAATTGGATGGTTTAGTAAAGCCCCAAAGCTCAACTCCGTACGTCCAAACTGGTCTAATCACAGTCATGTAAATGAGTCTTTTGTAATTAATTGGGAGCTTTGTCTAGTAAATGTTGAAGTAGTCTGTAACGACGGGCAGTTTCTTGTCGTTTTAGTCTTGTATGTGGATTCAAAGGTAGACGTTTGTCCAAGTGGAGTCGTAGGTAGCGGATCTGTTCAACAGGGATTAGTGGAATATCATTAAAGGATACTGTGGGTTAAGGCACTTTTAAAAATGAATTATGTGACTAGAGATGTAGTCCAGTCAATAAACACATTGTAGAATGCATAAAATATCATTTTTGACTTCTCATCCTCTTTAAGAGTAGTTAAATGGTAAACATACTAAAAGTCCCTAAATTTTTCTAGAGACAACCGTTTTCGATATATAATCGAAAAACCAAAATAATTGAAATTCTCCCCTCCCCCACCGTTAGCTCACCCCCCCCCCCCCTCAGGGGGTGGGGTCTTTTAGTATTTTTACCTTCTAACTATTACTAACGAAGCTATGAAGTCTAGAATCATAGCATATTTCATGCACTATGCAGCATACTCCCCTCATTTCAGCACTCATTGACTGGACTAATGGTTATCGTAAGAAAAATATCTTTCTTTATATCGATGTATGTTTTTTTTTATTTTTTTTTTTTTTTTTTTATGAAATGCCATTGTAAAAACTCCAATCACGTCACAATGACATTCCTTTTTATTTTACACATATAACTAATTTAGTAATGACATCAAACCACTGCCCCACCAAATTCATCTAAAATGAATTTAGTGTTTATATATTTATAATTTGTTATTTCCACTTTTATACTGATAAATTTTAGTAGTACATATTGTTTGAATGGGTTTTTTGTCATATATATTTCTAACAGATTTGAGGTAATGAAGATTGTAATATTAATCAATAAAACACTTTAATTAAAAAAAAAATTGTTAGAAAGTTTATCAAAAGTTTGAGACTTTCTTATTTCCAGTTCCCTGATGTGAAAAAGTTTACCAGAAATTAACAACATAACTTTCAAGATATTACACATGTATTTCATAAGTGACACATCTCAACAATCTGTATTTATGAATTATCATCATGTTTAAGTTCAACAGTCTAAAAAATAATTTCTCTGTTGGCACTGAAGTGGAAACAGTAGCAGCATATTTCCTAGACAACTTACATAAAATTGAACAAATGGCATTGAAAACATTAAAAATTAAAAACATTCCTTTATTCAAACCACTTCTATAAGGTTTTGTTACTTTTTTGAATACAAGTATTTTTATTTTGCACTTTATTGTTAGGTAAGTATCGATATATCGTAAGAAGAATATGGATATTTATCCCTATATATGACTATACAATTTCAAAGAATCTATGGATAAATGGGACTATCTCAGTTATAAGTAAATGACCAGATTTTTGGAACATCATAAGAACAACCGAGAGAGAAGGTAGGAAAAAAAGGATAGAAAAGATCCAAGGTCTTTCACTGACTTTTTGTGAAAATTAGGAACAGTATTGATCTATATCTCCTGAATTAAGATGATTAGTGTTGAACCATTTAGTGAACACCTTGAGGGTAAATCGAGAAATAGTTAACAGGAATGTGTCATAGCCTATTATATTGGTCAGGATTAGGATAAGATGGGATGAAGGGAGATTTTTTCTATCAATCAAACATTTCTTCAGTGACATAATTTATTTTTAGGCTCTGTAGGTTTTTAAATTATTTAAAGTATTTTGGAAACAAAGTATTTTTAATGGTTAACTTAAAAAATATCACTTAGATTGAATCATAATCACTATATTTTATTTAAATGTTTATTACAATAATTGTACTTATGTTTGTTCATTTTTATTTACTGAAAAATAAGAACCATCATACTATCATCATAAGTTCAAATTCAAGGAAAACATTGTTGATTTAAAAAATAGGGTTTTTCTAAAGAGGGTTCTCACTTACTTTGCCAAGAAACAATTTTATGTTTTCCTCTTTGACTTACTAATTTGTTTTCTCTTAGAACTTATATTCTTGGTTCTACGGATTTCTAAGAAACAAACTGTGTAAAACTGTGTGTAAGTAACTGTGTTCCTTTAAAATTTTCCCCTTCCTTAAAAAAAAAAAAAAAAAAATTAAATTAAAAAAAAAAAAAAAAAAAAAAAAATACAATGCAGCATATTAATAATGTATTTATTACTACCTATACTATAAAATGGCCAAAATTTGGTTAAGCGTAGGAAAAAATATTAGAAGGATTTCCAAAATCTTGTACTATATGTTTCTGCGTTGAGAATTTGAACACTTCGTTCAGCAGATTTACAATAAAATTATAAAAATACTTCATTATTTAAAAAAGCAAACAAATGGAGAAGGGGAAAGTAATCAAAGATATTAATAGCAATGTAGAGTTTGATCACTTGAGGGTATTGGAACGAAGAACCAATCTGATCTGAGCCTGATGATATTTTTATAATAAAAGTAAAAATTAAATTTTTGATTAATTAAGTAATTATAATTAATTATAATAATCAAAAAATGTTATACTTTTAAAATGATAACGCTATTGGGTAATAATTTAATTTAAGGGTAAATTAGTGCTGATTTAACTTTAATATTTTACCATCCACTATAACTATCTATATTTAATCATTTGATATTCCAACTATGTATCTTGGAAACATGAATAACAAAAATAATAATAATAAAAAATATAGATGGAAATATGACAACTTCTACAGATTCCAATAGAATTCCTTAGAATTAGTGATGCGTGAATTCTCAAATTATTTTTCAAAAGTAAACATTCCATCTTTTTATGATCATAATTAAAATCATTTTGTTCATAATTAAATAATTATAAATATTTTAAAGGCAAATTAAAAACAATAAATAAATAAAAAGATTTGTTCATTATGAATATTTTGGTAAATAATAATGATTTAACTTTGATGATACTAATTTCTTTAATTCTATTCATAGCATTTATTTAGTTTTTCTAACTCTACAAATTTAATCACTGTATAACATGCTAAATAAATTTATAAATGAAAATTTATTATATTTAGTATTTAATATAACATAGTATTTCATAACAATTAAAGGTAATAAAAATTACAAATATAGATGATAATATTTTTAATTATACAGAAATGGTTTTATTTCAAAGAGTAAATATTTGAACATTTGATATTATTTTTAAACAATTTTAATTATGTTATTAGATATTAGAATTTCTTTTCCATTTAGAAAATTTACTATTAGTTGCAATCAAATAGCTATGATCTGATGATTTCAAGATAGTAAAATCTCGTATGAATCTATTCTAAAGATCATAAAATAAATTCTAATTTCTAATTGATTCAGAACTTTTTCTTTTAAAACAAGTCAATTTTTTCTAAATTCGATATACATTTAAAAATAATATTTTAATGCAAAAAAAAAATAGTGAGAAAATGCTAAAGATATAGCTAACGTAATAAACAATATTCCAGATTAAATTCTAAGCTGCCCTTATTGTGTCAGTTTTATGACAATAACTGAAATAGTATTTTTTATAAATGTTTTCTGAGTATTATTAGTTGTTTCAGGTATATTTTTATACAAATTAAATAGATAGGAAAGATGCTACAATTTAAATTAAATAATATAGAATCAAACATTAAACTGTTTTAAAATTTATTTAATTTTATTTATATCGTTTATTTAGTATCAATAAGTAATAAATTTTTAATGAGGAAGAGTTTTAAGAAAGTCAATAAGAACCATTATTTTTATTGAAGTTTCAACAGCTCTTCATTAAAAAGTAGTGGGGCATAACACTTTGATAAATACTAATACATTTATATTTATTTCCAAATACTAAATAGATTTAAAATTCTTTTCAGGACTATATATCCATTTTACAGAGGCTGGATGTCACAACTCAAGAGCCATACCACTGTTTATATAACATAAAAAATATTTAACAGCCAAGAACACATAATTGAGAATAAGGAGTTCGATGAGTCACAAGCTAATCATTTATATTTAATCATTATCAAATGAGAAACATAAGGGAAACACTTTAGAATAAACTTATAAATAATTTAGAAAATAGATTACTATCACTACTAGCCCATTGCCAGGATTCTTATTAATAAAATAAATCATACATTGTTTCAACAATGAAATAACTTTAGTAAATAATTCTAAAAACAAACAAACAACAACAAATAAACAAAGAAAATATTGCTTCACAATCAAACGTTTTATATGTAAGGGATGTGATCAGCATCTCTACTCAATCACTTAGATAGCCTCCAATCCAATAAAGGACCAGGTACCCACTTTACAGAGGTTAGATGTCACAATCAAGAGCTAAAGCACGGCTAATATTATAACTATTACAAATATTATAACAGAAAAAAGTATTTAACAGGCAGGAACAACTAAAACTTCAAACCTTCTGAATCCTAGCCCTTATGTTAAATATAAAAGTTTTAAAAATATTAAAAGAAAACAGAAGTATAATTTTTTATTAAATTATAATGACAGTAATATTGGTGACCAGTATATAAGTTCCTGAATATATATTTAATACTCAATTGAGAAATGAAAAAGGGTAAATTAATTTAAAACCATTGTATAAAAAGTGCATGTAAACTGTAATAAAAATAATTATGGAAACCTGCCTCAATGTTATAATCTTTAAGAATGTAAAAAAAAAAAACTATAAATTCCTCTATGATATAATTAATGAGTCATTATTAATTATATCATAGAGGAATTTATACAAAGATAACAACAATACATAAAAAAATAAAAAATAAAAATAATACGATAGCTTTTAGTGGAATGCTAATCATTTATATGTTGATTAAAATGTAACCTTACAGCTGACCCATAAACTAAAAACAGATTACTGATAATTTTTATTTCAAATACCTTCAAACCTCAAGGCTGAGAATATAAAATTTAAATCAACTTATAAAATAGCTAAGTTGTTGTATTGTTTAAAAAAAAAAAAAAATTACCACCTGATTATAGCAATATTAAATAAATATTTAATTTTTAATTAATACATAGAACATTGATGTATATAATTTATTAGGACAATTTAATTTTAGCTAAGTTATTGTCAATTTCATAATCTCAAAAAAAAAAAAATAAAATAAAATAATAATAATAATATATACATTTGAATTTATTTCATTTCAATAACTGATTCATGATGTAATAAGTAGTATTTGTTTAGTCCATAAGTATTAATGATGCAAAATCTTCTATACTAGCAAACATTTTAGTTATATGCATGTGACAAAACTCTAATTATTGTTCGAGTAGATTTTAAACAATGCTGTTTTTCCTCCTTTGCAAATAGTATAGCAGAATATGTGCATATATAGTTTTACATATTTCTTTTAGTACAATGTAAAATGTTAACAAAAATCAATCATTATTTAGTAGGTATTTGTAAATTAACCACATTTATTATGCATTACCTAATAGATATATTTGCCATGTTATGTTAAGTTTTTCTTTTTCTCTATTAATATATGAAAAAAGTTTAAAAAATGGAAAAGGAAATATTTATGAAGGATGTAGGAACATGATTCTGCATGTAATACTGACAATGACCTAAAGAAATATCAACAAGGATATGTTTCATTTGTTCTAATTATTTAAGAGTCAACACTCCAAGTCATCATATCTTAACATAAACAGTATTTCAAGATATTTTGTATGTTAAAATGGATTAATGACTAGTTTCATAATGTTAATTTGTTGATTTGAATAAAAGTGAATGTTGATTTGGATATTTTGGCTCATTATGATATGAAGTATGTTATGGAGAATAATTACACATGATGTTAATGATTTTAGTATTTATAATTAATATATGCAAATCTGCCTTTTAGCAGTTTGTAATAATACTAATGCTAAAGCTGAATGCAATTATTCAGGTTTATAATGTTTATATATAGATTATGTGAATGTAATAGAATAATTTTGTCCAATGTATAAACTAAAACTTTTTTAGCCAAGTATTCTTTATTTTAATTTTTCCTCTGTTAAATTTAATTACACTTGATTTTCAAGCTTCAATCAGCCCAGAAACCAATTCCGTTTATTTTAAAACTACCAGAAAATTAAGAAGTTAAACATTTTAGAGGTGGGTATCATTAACTTAAACATTCGTTAATATATCAATTTATATAAAACTTTAGATTATAAGTGATATGTATAAACTTTAGCTGCAATCATTCTAGTTCTATGAACAAATATGCATTCATGGTAATTAAAACAATTACATGTCTTAAAACATACAGTAATCAAATAAAAATGATTCCTTACAGGAAATAACATATTCATGGTGTAAGATGATACACATATAAAATTAAATACTCACAGACAAAATTTTATACATGTCCAAATCTTCTCAAAATAAACTCGAGACCGGCACTTATTGCTAATTATAGAATATATTTTTTAATAAAAAACGATATTGAAAATCAATCATAATCGATTATATTAAGGATTAAAAATATTTAGAAAATATCGAAACGATCCGAACTACACTTAATCCCGCGATAGACTGAATCATTTCATTATAAAGACATTGATATAGTCCCGGGAGTTGGTACCGATAATTTAATAATTGAAGCTACTGTCTCATGATCTTTAAGCCTTTCACTACTTCCCTTTCTTGTAAACACTTTAAATTTAATTTGCTTCACTGAAAAGGGTTTTATTTTTTAAAAGAATGAATTTATTTCATGGTTTTAAGTATTGAATCAGTAATTAAAAACAATTTTTTAGTTTTCATTTTGACGTGATCTTATTTCCTGTTTGAAACGAAATAAATATACTTACAAGGGAACGTTTGGAGTTGTAACTCACAGATTTGAATGCCGATTTGTGTGTGGGCAGTAGAGACCTAAAATAGTGCAAAACTGGAGTTATAGCCGCCAATGGGCATTAGGAGCCGAGAAAAAAATAAAATATGAAAATCAAGTTTTATTTTTTTTCTCAGCTCTCAGTCAAGATAGAGAAATGATTCTTTCACGTTTGATTGCAGTTATGTATGATATTTGATATAAAAATACGTCCGTTATGCTCAAGATACCACCCGACTTTAGGGTGCTCAAAAACTCTAAAAAAATGACATAATTCCAAGAAAATCCACTGTAAATCAGTGGAAATATTTTTTCATTGACAACTGACCTCAAATCTCGATTCAACGCACCATAAAACCCTTATATGTGAAATTTTATCAAAATAAAAAAATATTGATTTTTTACCCTTTTCGAGGAGGTTAAAATTTTGAAGTTGAGATTTCATCAACGATTTCTAACGGCCATAACAACTGCTGCGTTCAACCGATTACAATAGTAATGGCATCACTAGAATCAACATACATTTTGCTTTTTATTCATGTATATAACATTGGGATTACTCCAGATTTTAGTGGACAAAAATTGATGTGAATGAAAAAAATCCGAGGTCAGCTATAACTTGAGATATCTCAATAATGGGAAATTCTGTGACCTCCGGAATTTAGCTTAACTATGCAGTTTTACGGCTTCTAGATGACCATAAAAATTGGTTTCAATCGGTGGCGAAATGTGTTAGATAGCACAAATTGTTTCAGAAATTGACAGCATTCTTGCCTTCTAAAATCATACAAAATTTTAAAGGTAAAAAAAATTATTTTTGATTTCAACAAAATTTAGTTTCTACTTTTTTTTTAGATGAGGAATCTGAAAATAACTTCAGGTTTTAGTTTAAAAATTTTCCTCACCCATATTTTTATTTCAAATTGCTTTGAAACCCTAAGATTGATGAATAATCAAAATTAATAACAAATCTAAAAAATCTCCCCTTACCAATATTTTTTTTTAAATTGTCTTATTTGAAATTTATTGCGTAAAAATTAAAATAATAATAGAAATATCATTTTGAAACGTCTTATTTATATAATATGGGTGAGGAAAAAAACATCCACTGATGAATTTCCACAGCGGATTTTCTTGGAATTTTTTTTTTTGGCTCCTAATGCCCATTGGTGGCTATAACTCTAGTTTTGCACTATTATAGGTCCCTACTACCCACACACAAATTGGCATTCAAATCTGTGAGCTACAACTCCAAACGTCCCCTTGTTAGTATATCCCTATTAGTCGTGACGAAGTTGATAAGACAAAATTGTGCTCTTTTCACAAGGATACCACATTTTTTTAAAAATCCTTTTCTATTATCTTGTAATTTCTTTAAAAATGTAATCTGTGCCTTTACAGTTACTTTAAGGAGATATTAAGAAACGCAACTTAATCGATTTTTTACAACGTAGATATTAAAAATCAAATTTTGAAATCACAGAATAGGTAGGTTTTAAAAGTAATTGGGCTTATTAAATTGTTCACAAGTACATACATAAAAGGAAATATAATAGAAATTTATTTTAACATTTATAAATAATAAATACACAATTTCCAAAGGGAAAAACTTATTCATTACTGTGGTGAATTTTACATGTTAAAAAAAACAAAAACTATGAATTTTCCACTAATCTTTTATATTTATTTATTTTATTTTATTATTAATAGTTTTGTTTATTTTAAGGTCTCTACTACTTTTACTTCTTTAGGATATTATGTTGAATTGGTCTCGGACATTGGTGGTTAGCAAGACTGGATCATCTTATAAGAACATAGAGAACCTTGTGGTCTGTTGGTTAATGCTTTCTAACTGGAAATGCCTCCTTTACAACTTAGCAGTTTTTTAGTGTCATGTCAAAGACTAATATGAAGAGAAGAGGACTTGGCGAATATTATAGTAAATATAGTAAAAATACTTAACGTCGTCTCAAACTCGTGTGATACATTGTTCCCAGATTCAACCACTCAAAGTTAAAACCGCCGAAATCATCCTAAAGGAGCATAAACTAAGATATCATAAAAAAAAAAAAAAAAAAAAAAAAAAAAAAAAAAAAAAAAAAAAAAAAAAAAAAAAAAAAAAAAAAAAAAAAAAAAAAAAAAAAAAAAAAAAAAAAAAAGAAAGGCATACGAGAACCGAACAGAGAGATGAGGAAAAGAGGAAGACCACCAATCACATGGAAGGCGTTCGAGAAAAGAAATATACACTGGAATAAGAGAAGAGAGTTGGTCCAAGAACACGACACAAGTCCCAGACTCCACAATGCTTAGCAGTACTCTTCAACTTAAGATTATTATTATAGTTATTTTTATTACTATCACTACACAAAAAATATTGTATAATAATTAAATTTAACAAATATTTGTTTTTTTTAAATATCAAATTCAAAACAATTTTTTATTAACATTTTAAAGAAAAAAGGCAGATCTATAAGCAAAAAAACTCACATAGACGATTAAAAAAAAAAGTTTGAAAATAAAAGTAGTTTGAGTCATCGTCCTTCTCCTCTCAAGTGTGGTTCGGTGACCCTGAAGAAGACCTGCAACACAGGTCGAAACGTTGGCACATATCAAAGAATTCCTTCTTAGACGTGGTGTTACTTTGACTGCATCCCTGATCTTCTTCTTCTCCATTAAACGTAGTTTTATATTAATAGGTTGAGGAAAGAGGAAGAAACACGGATTTTGGAAGAGACCAGAGAAACGGAAGGAATTCTAAACTACACGGTTTAGAAACATCTTTGAGAAAGCAAGGAGGCAAGTATGAAAAAATCCTTCTGAAATGGAATTTTTTACAGGAGATAAAAGAAAAAAAATATATCTTTCATGTCAAAAAAATTGTCGAAGTAAAAAATATGAAGTTTATAGAAAGAGTGGTGGACTTTCACTAGTTACATGTAACTTTGAACTTCCAAAATAATTATTTGTCTGATAAAATAGTCTTTATTTTCTTAGATTAATATATAGGTATCTATAAAAAGATCTATTTAATTTTGAACAGCCTTAAGTAAAATATATAACTACGCCCGGTACTAACTAGACATTATGATGAATCTATATTGGAAAGCGAATATGAGAAAAAAATTATTTTGAATAGTGAATGTTCACATGGATATGTCTTTCGGCTGGGGGTTATATTTTAGTTTTTTTGTATAACGTTTTTTATCACCCTCAAATCGTGTGAAGTTTTTTTTCACATTAAAAAATTTAACATTTTTACACCCTCTAGCTCTGTTGGTGTTGCTCGGATCGAAAATCAGACAACAGGTTCTTAGTCAGAAATTTATTTGAGAATATTTTTTTACTGTATATTATTTGTCACTAGGACCTACTGTTAAGGAACAATATTGGTTTGAATGCAAAAAATTTGGCTTTGCCTACTTTTTTCAAGTGATGGGGCTTTTTTGTCAGGCTCTAGCAAGTTGATGTTGATGGGTTCGAAGACTTGACAAAAGTTTCCTACATTTGAAACTTCTACTTTCTTTCAACTTTGTTTATTTCGAAAAATGATTAATTGTTAATTTAATTTAATTATTAATTGAAGTAGTTTGATCCTTTTATTCTACAATGTAAATTTAGAAAAGCAGATTATAGAAAGATATATTCATGATCTATTGTTTTTTCCCGTCAGGGAGAAATTGAGTTTTTTGTTTATACAGTTCTGGGACACCTCGACGGAAAGATTTGCATCCAATGTCTGTTTACATAATTAATATTGTTTCTTTCTTCATTGTAGAAATAATTTGTTTTTTGAGAAAAAGAAAACAGATCTTAAAGAAATAGAGGCTATGTTAGTTGCTGCGCCAAGAATTTAATATCAGTCCTTACACAATGAGTCTAACTCTCATCAATAAGAAAACGAATTGAGTGATAAATTTTCATGTTTTCTCATTTAATTTTGATTAGGAAATTCCACACTTCAAAAGTTCTTATGTTTACAAACTAAACTTAGGCATACTCTTTACGTATGTTTGTATGGTGTAATAGAATCTTGAAGTAATTTTCCAGTTTCCCGAGGGAATTTTCCTCACCGCTTGGAGAGGATTACTGCTGCAAATCCGTGAAGATAAGAAGGAAACCCTAAGTTGTGTTATTAGGTGAGATAAGAGCGCGGACCAGCACAGACAGAGGAAGCACGTGTTGGCACAGAAGGCTCAGGAACCGACAAATATTGACCTCCCCGAAACGTTAATTATCCTTAACTAATGGAAACTTGAGGAGGCAATAACTTGGGAGGTGCTTACATACTCTAACTGGCCTCGTCTACGGCAGTTTATGGCCACTTCCTACAAACAGCGACTAGCTAATTGTGTTTACTCTTCCCAGCCACTCATTACTTCATCGGCCACGAACTCTCCAGGCAAAAATACGGAAAAAAAAGGTTTACAGAGAAGTTTTTTTAATACACTTAAACTCGAGGAAGACAACCTTTGTATGAAGTACTGGTGAAATTACTTTTTCTTCTTCTGAATGTAATTTTCTTCAATTAAAAAATTTACAGTTATTCCGCTAAGTAAAGTAAAATTAGTGGGCAACTGCTGGAAAAATCTAGTTCTTTCAACTGCTCAGAAAGCTGATCATTATGCTCCTGTTTTCAAAATATTTTCGGAAAAATCTGCCTGACTTTCTTCATAAACCTTCTCCCTTTCCTATGTAATTCGCCTTAATGCAGGAATTTATTTCGTAACGGAGCCATGAAATGAATTTTGATCTCCCCACTCTGGGTTAGAATAGGTAAGGACAATCCGTCCTTCATGCCGTAGTTAGAGTACATTAATACGTTATAACCCCCTCAACCGAATTTTTTTTTCCAATACTTTCAAAATCCAGGTCACCTCAAGTATTACCCTTTAGCACTTCTTATCAAGGCTTCAATAATTTTTCAATAATTCTAAAACATTTTTTTTTAATTTCTCTAATTATTTTATTCACCAAATCTCTAGTACACTCCATCTCTCAAAAACTCCAAAACCTCTCATTATACCTAGAAAAACATCACCCACCCTTATTTACACTTTTACGAGGAATCCTCCAGGGATTTGCTCCTTCACCTACTCTATTTTTTATTTATATTAATGACGCCAAATTTTATTCACTGCTCCTAATATTATCTTTATGCTAACGACTTAAATTTCACTATCCTTCATACATACTAGAGGTGCAAACTTAAAAAAAAAAAAAACACTGATAGCATTAACCTAAGGGCAGTAGGGAATATGTGGAGTCTGAATCCAAAGAAAACAAAGCAATCTTCATTGGTTCAAAACCCCACCTTCATGCCGTTCCCCATTACAAAATGCTTTTCCTCAAAAACCGTTCGATTCATTTCTAAAAGATTATCGAAAACATTGGAGTAATTTTTGATCATTAGGTGTCTTGGAATAATCATATTTCCCAAGGAACTAAAAAATTCATTTTCATTCATAATCAATTTCTACGCTTTCACAATTCATTAGCAATAAGTTTCATACATCTTTTTATTTTCTCTCGTTTTTCCTTAAGGATGCGATTACGAATGCTTAGTATATGAAGGACTGTCTGGTGAGCTCAAAATGAGATGAAAGAGGAGAATAAACTGCTTTCTCAGATTCATTTTAGGGATCCCCCATATCTCTCCGATATTCTGAAATAGGTTTGCTTTGTCAGAATATCCGATGTCAATACTTTCTAGGTGAATTTATGTTTCAATTCTTAAAGACTGAAACAAACCCGCCTTTGTTTCTAACTTACTCTGCTCACCTCCACTGGCTCATAAATACAAGAACCCAACAAAAACATTCTTCATATTCCGTGCTCTTTTTGGGATTCCTACCCTCTTTTCTCGATTCGAAAATGCTCCTTTCTTTCTTCATCATCACTATCTATTTCTTTGAGGACTGAATTATCAATCTTCCGAGCAAATATAGAATATGTATTCATAATTAAGTCATACATCTTTACATTGTAAGTTATAATGTTATTAATAATAAATTATTGTAGCCAGTTAACTGGCCCATAAATTTTAAGCTTAGTTATTCTATGGGGACAAGTTGTCCTAGAATTAAGTTAGTTTTTTTTTTTCAAAATAAAAAAAAATAATTAATTTATTTTTTTTTTGGATTAAAAGTGAACACAGGGTGAGATTATTCAGAGCCAAACTAATCTGATCCCATTCAACAGTTGAAGGTAGCCTGATTAAATAAGGCTGGTAGTGAATTCTCTATCTATAAATGTGAAATGTAATAAATAGTATTTTGAAGTTGAAATAAGCAGTATATTAATCAGTTAAATATTTATTTGCAGGGTGAGGTTTGGAGAATAGAATCTGAAATGAATAATATAAAATATACCAACTGATTAATATAAACTATGAATTCGGATTTCAAGTGCAAGTGGATGAGAACTTGCTCGTAAGTTCTTCGTAAAAACTTTAAAATTTCTAGAAGTAATACTGATAAATTTTAAGCACTGTTACATTCGAATGAATCGAAGTGGTAAACCACGAGTATTCAATCCATAAATGTTTTCAATTTGATTGCACAACTCTATTTGTTGTCTAGTAAATATTTTCAATTGTAGTTTAAATTGTTAAAGTGATTTATATCGTAGTTGCACTACACTTAACTCTATTATTCACCCTCCGACAAGTTAAGTTGGGTGTTTGTGTTAATATTTAGTTACTTAATTACAAGGAATAATTTAATTACTGGAAGGAATATTACATTCCATCGTTACTTATGCAACAGGCGGCTTTTAGTTCTCGGTAGGATCAGTACTCTAAACTAACCTGATCTTATAAAGCGATTGCCATTGAAGTCCATTACTAATTGTATTATGAGAATATCATGTTTAACAAATATCATATATTATTGTTAAATAAAAAATACCGCATAAACAATAAATATATGAATTTCAGTCTGGTACTACTTCGGAGCAAGGATATAGTTTAATTTTTTTTTTTAAGGTAAATTTTGACATATTTAATTAAAATTTACATTGTAAGTTATAATGTTATTAATAATAAATTATTGTAGCCAGTCAACTGGCCCATAAATTTTAAGCTTAGTTATTCTATGGGGACAAGTTGTCCTAGAATTAAGTTAGTTTTTTTCTTAAAATAAAAAAAAAATTAATTAAAAGTTTTGTAGTGGTAGAATGTTTTTCTGAATATTTTTCATTTGAAATATGTTTTTAGAAATTTATTATTGTATCAACAAATACAAGTAAATTAGAAGATTAATCTAATCTACTAACTTGCCAATGTCTAGTAATGCTACAATATAAGTTCTACAAGAGGTCTTGAAATGTTCTTATCCCCAAAGCTCTTAGAGAATTATTTGGAATGAGGTGGTAGCCGAGTGAGGAAAAATTAGCCAATTGAAAATGAGTTAATTTATGGCACTATAAGGAACACCATACACGGATAACACATGTTATTATGAATATCAATGAATTTTAAGGTTTTGGATTGGAAGGATTAGAATTAGGAAGAATACGATTGTTTATAGGAACCCCATTATTCTATGCTTTCCAAATTGACATGAAAACGATTATGTAGATGAGTGTTTGATATGATTGTGGCTTTAGAACGTTTTTAAGTACATCTTGGAGTTGTAAAAGTAAACGATTAACGACAAAATCGTCCAATCTTAAAT
Organism: Euschistus heros; assembly: GCA_003667255.2. NCBI lineage: Eukaryota > Metazoa > Arthropoda > Insecta > Hemiptera > Pentatomidae > Euschistus > Euschistus heros. The sequence goes on along the minus strand of RCWM02000418.1, from coordinate 323,924 downwards.
GCAGGTGTCCCCTTGTCGAGGCAAAATCCTAGATCGATGTTATTTAGCCATACATTAGTAAAAAATACTAAAGGACAGGTATTGTAGGCTTTCGAAGTAAACTAAAGGAGATGAGTTTTGTTGAAACTTATCTAATTACCAAATTTTGGCAGCATTCTTGAATGGCAATTGTATGGGTCTGGAGAGTTTGCGATATAGAAACTGAACCGTCTGTAATAATATTTGTATCGTTAACACTTATGGACTTGGGTTCAATATTTTTCATGTCCAAACTTTATGCAATGGTATGCCATGCATTCTGCATGCATTGCAGCTGGTCAGCTTCTTAATCGCTAAGTGTTTCTACCACAGGAGGGTATCCCGACAAACTAGAGCTCTGACCAAAACCGAATCTGAACCAGGTTTGACTTGTTTGGAAATCAGTGCTCCAACCATTGAACTTCCACACCCCTTATATAAAGAATTATCGATAAATGTTTCATCTGCAAAGATTGTGGAGACAGTATTAGCAGAAGTCAGATCTAAATGCAGATGTTTTTTATATTGTTGGGGTTTAACGTAATAATGTACTCCAACTAGTGCAGTGAATTATCACTGGTTAGGGTTATCCTATAGGTCACCATCCTATTTTATATTAGTTAGCTTTTCATTCCGTGTCTTCGCCACGAAGGAAAGTTCAACGCCCAGAGGTGAGATTCGAATTCAAGAACGTCTGAACCTGGTGCACTGAGACCTTCACCCTCCATGCTCCATGCTGTACGAACAATAGTACTTGTGGCAATAAGAAAAATTAAAAGCAACGAAAAAAATAACATCATATCAAATATTGCGATCGGATCTACAGTAGACTCAGCGTAATGGAAATTATTAGCATTTGTGTAGTGAGAAAAGAAAATGTTTTTAGAAGAACCAAGAATTTTTAGAAAAACTTAGCATTAAATTAAAGAGGGTCTAATGTAATCCTAAATACATGTATGGGGATAAAAATTTTCTCATCGTTCTACAAAGGAATTCACTAAGTGGCTTGAATATACGATGCATTTTTACAAAGAAAAGCTATTTTTCTTCAGAGTAGACGCCGTTTCAGTAATAAGTAGCCGAACCAGCACAAAGCTTTGTACAGCCACTGTCCAAGCAAATAGGCTTCTAACCCGCTTCTGGGTTTTTGTCAAAAGTCCCTTGGAAATTAGGTTCCACAGCGTTTTAGCTTGCTGCTTCTCGCTGGCTACGATAATCTTATTATGTTTCATGCATGGCCGTCGCAAATTTTTTTTTCTCGCTAATCCAGGTAAATCTCTTATAGCGTGTAATTAAAACTTGGTGAATTTAATTTTGCCTTTAATCTCATTAAATAAAAAAAATAGAATGTTAGGTCTCACAAAGGGCTTCTCAACTTTCATTTATTTTGATGAGTTTAAAAAGGATTGCTATAAAAGAAATTTTATTAATACTTCAGCAATGCCTTAAAGGAGTAAAAATCGTCTCTAGATAACTATTAACTGTGGAATAAAATTGTTAATTCTACAAGAAAGGTTTCACGGAATATAAATAAAGGAATCCTAAATAATTCTCAGAATAGAATATTTTCTACACTCCTGATTATGAACACTTCACTTGAAGAATAATGATTTTAAATTTTAATATAAGATTTAATATTAAGGTGATTATCCAAACGTGATTCTCTTTTTCCTGATCAATATGGCCGGGATTATATTATAATCCTTCTTAATAGGAACAAATCCTAAAAACCTTATAATTATCTTCCGTAATCGGATCATCAAGGCATCTTCACATATAATGAACGGACTTTATCAAGTGTTCTCGACAGATTAAGGCCATTATTTGGTATTAAATTTAATTATTGAACAGCTACTAATAAAACAATTTTTTTATATACATAAATATTACAGCATAAAAAATTAATGTAGCTTAATGAAGCAACATTAGGTTACTTTTAAAGATTATTTTTCTGTTTATTATCATTATATATTTTTTTAAAATGAAAACATTCTATATCACGGATTGCAGGTATTCAACTTAAGGTAATTTGTCTTTTTTTATCGGCGGTATGGTAATGTTAAAGAATATAGGAAATAAACAGACATCAGATCTCGATGAAGATCTGGATGTAATTCCTGCTGGCAGTGACAATGAAGCCCTTGATATAATTGTGTGTGGAATGATGTCCTAATTTTTAAGGTAGCGGAGATTGGAATTTATATAAAGGCACTAACATAACTCCATAATTATATGGAAAAACGCACAAGTCGTATAAAACTGGGTAGTGTTAGAAGCAGAATTGGTGTGATCAAAATTGGAAATCCACGAGGAGTTGAAAATTCTTTAATACTATTTCTAATATCCATTAATGAATGGCATTACCAAGGATTTCCTTAACGGAGAAGAACGGAATCTATACTAGCCGCAAAATACAAAATTCAATTAGCTCTACATCACATCCATAATTGTTCTGAGAAATGGGTTTTAAAATTACTAAAATTAAATACACCATTTTTAGTCTATCTTTGAAAATGCCAAAGGAGCTAAATAAAAACTCGGTAGCATTGCCTTAAATAAAGAAAATAAACATACATACCTAAGCTAATACATTCCTTGATCTCTGCCTTACCTGGAAGCCATAGATAAAGCATTGCACATTCAAAGGAACCAAAAGGACATAACTAATGAGGAAAATAGCTTGATCTAACTTAGATGCAGACCATTAAACACTTCAGACTGTCCGTGTGACTCAATATACTGTCCAACCTGTGATAGAGCATGGAATATAACCAGCTGGATCTCAGCTGCTTCGAATAACTTTTATAAGGTGGTGACAATTCAAAAACAAGGCCTTCGAATCATGACTGGAGCAATGATTATGATTCACAACTGTGAAAAGTATGGAGGCCATTACTGGACCGCAGACAATGAACATCGTCCGGATGCCAAATTTCTTAACCAAAGTACGAGATCAGCTGAAAGGAAAGACTAAAACATCTCAGTATCCTACATAAAATCTCTGCCGCAGGAAATGATATCCACCTACCTCAGATAGAAGTAGAAATCAGCAACTCCTTCCATTGCAGATACAATACATACCAAAAATCAAATTTTGGTACCGGAATAAAGCAGAACGAAGATATCTCCCACCATAAACTGAAAGCCCTTACATTGTGCAGTATTAACAAGGAGTACCTCCTAGACCCGTGGACCAGGGTATACTGGGTCAACTACCAACGAGGTCAGAAATGGAATATACAAAGAGTTTTCCAGTAGCCACATACACACTAATGCTATCCCCTCCAGGACCATCTTATCTAACTTCAGAACAGAGTGAATAGCATTGCTTAAGGGATCGAAACTAATAAGATCTCAGCAAAAAGACCGACAATCCAAAATAATTTTTTTCACAGAATTCTCTGTTCTTAAATCGCTGAAATCCAAATGGAAAGAAACCTTGCCAATGAACTAGTGCAGATGCCCCAGTGCTAAAGTGATATTACTCTGCATTGGATTGCTGGGAATTGTAGTCTACAAGGCGACGATATTTCTGATAGACTACAAATTTGGAATCCACATACAAGACTAAAAGGCAAGAAACTTCCGGTCGTTTTCAACTACTTTAACATTTACTTGAACAACGTTTAATGCTTCTAATTAATCAAAATGACTAAATTTCGTGATAGTAATTATACTTATTCGGACATAGGGTGTTGAGCTTTGGGGCTCCCCTAAATCTTTCACTGCTTTTCGTATCCTACCTGACTATCCAAAATCCTTCCTGAAATCCTCAATGAACCTAAATATGCCACAAATACACTTATTCATAATGATCTAAATGTATGTTGCAGATTTGGTCCAAACAAGATACTTATCCCTCCAGGACAAGCTACACACCCAATCGAATCACTCGAATACCACTTTCCCAGTTTGGTTCTTTCTCGATTCCTGATATCTTTCCGAGGCATCTAAAAAAAAGTTGGCCCAGGGTTTTTCTAATCTATACCTTTTATTAGTTACTCAGCAAATTTAGTAAATATGTTTTATTTGTACACTGTTGTAAATTTTAATATCTGAATGATATAAAATAAATTAGAACATTAATCAAATTAATAATTATACAATTTTCATATACTAGTCAGGTCTATTTTATTTTCATTCTGCTTCTTTAAGGACAATTACATTTTTAGGCTATGGATTTGGCTTTTGCTGTAGGAGTTTTTAGTGTTCAGGAAGATGCATTTTACACTTTGAAACTGTACAATTTTATAATCAGACTAATATAAAGTCATAATTTATATTTTCCTCTCAAATTTATATGAAATTACTAGAAGTTTGCTAATCCAAAAGAATATTCCAAAAATGAAGCAACACTGTAATCTAGTTTGTTTTTTGTTTTTTTTAGTATACCCTATTCCCACATCCATTCATCAAAAAACAAGAAGGAAGGCTTTAATCCAGAAAATTCGCAAGGCGGTTGCTGACCCAGATTGAGTTGGAAACTCTGAAAGTTCCTGGTCTATGAAATTGAACAGGAGACCTGTCATGAGGTGAAAGATCGATTGAGGAATATTTCAATCAAGAACTTTCTAGTACGTGACCTACGGCCTTCAGGTAGTTTGATGTTTTCATCTATTGTTCCAGATGTTCTTGTTTTCAAACTCATCTCGTGCAAGCATTTTCATTCTTATAGTCTCTTACCCAATATTCATTCCCATTAGTTCCCCTAAGAAATCATATCATTCATATATCGGTCTGACAAAGATGACTTATTTTCAAAAGGGTTATGCCATGAAGTTGAGGAAAGACGTCTTTTTATTTTTCTTCAGTTATTGTATTCAAAAATATATATATATTTTTTTTTAACTAATAGCTAACTGTATTATTTATTGGAGCAAAATTAACGCGATGGTGTTAAGAATAATGTTGAATGTCAGACATTATTTAAAAATAGAAATAGTCATAAATTTGTGATACCGTCCCACCCTCTATTAAGTGAAGCTGCTTCACTTCCAGTCGGTATCCACTCATTCGGCTTGTATAACTTCGACGGTTTGAGAGACAAACAACCTAATCCTCATTACTAAATCAACTTTTACAACTCTCAAAAATATTCCGTCTCAATATCAGTTAAATATTAAAAATAAAGCTCTTTCATAAATTGTCGACACAGAATAAAAAAAAAAAAAAAACCCACACACACACACACACACACACACAAATAATAGCGCATAACGACATAATATTTATGGGATTTCCAAAAGATTTTTCAAATGTTATAGTTATAAATTATTATGTAGAAACCTTTATTTATTTTTTAAAAGTAGTGTATGGTATATAATATCTTTCACTTGCGGACATTAAATAATATAACTGCAGGAGAACCTCACTAATCCGACCTGTAATTGACCAAGGGGTAGGGTGGAACGGTCAAAAGGTCGGATTAACCGGAGATTTTTGTGAAACACCTGTTTTTCATTGTTAATTGTGTATTATAATTATATTAAAAGTATGTACTCATATATTAAAAAGTAAAGGAAACAGAAAAGTACGTAATATACAGCAATCGATTAATTTGTTTGCATAGAAATGTTATAGCCAGCTACTTACGTATCGAAGCATTGGCCATATTAAAACTGTATTGTGTTTGATTCATAGCAAACTAACTCAGTTTTAAAATCGTTTATAATGAAGTATGCTCTAATCGTCATTGTTGAGGACGTATAGGTCAAAAACTATAAAATAAAAAGAGAGTTCCGAAAATTTCAAAGCCAGTATCTTAATCTTAATATTTGAAGCTGGGGCGCTTCAAAATCCATAACTTGAATTTTCGTACACCAGTACAACATTAACAACATATTAACATATATCTTACTTTTTGCATACCAAAATATAAAATTTTACTGTACTCTTAAGAAAAAAAGGTTAGATACTCTATAAAGGCTGGTTGTACCCAAAGAGGGTCTCCTGGATCCAAGGCCTGTCCTCAGCAAATATAAATGAAAAATAATTATCTTCCTCAGCTGTACATGGAAATAAGGAATTAAATACCCAGTGGCATACTCATTGAGTAGCTTCACCTCATGATTAGCATATCATGTTCCAATTATGTTTTTATATTTCATAAATGATAAAAATTAATTCTCTCTCTCTCTCTCTCTCTCTCTCTCTATATATATATATATATATATATGTGTAAATGAATGTCTGTACTCGATAGATTCAAAAAATTTAAATCAGAGTTGGGGTTCTAGGTGTATGTAAATATCACATATATAATAACATTTATTTTTTATAAATACTACTTCAGTGCAAGTGTTTGTAAATAATTAGCAATAAAATATGTTTTAAATGTATCTATATATCTACTATTATATAAAAGGACAAGCCATTTTTCGTTGGTTACAACGGTACAATGTCATATAGAGCTAGAAATTGATAATAAAATTGGCTTGAATCAAATAAACTGTTATAAAATAAACTATAAATATTTAGTGTGACGTGTGGATCCTAGGGATATTTAATAATCGAACGATATGTGGTTAGCGGCTTTCTACACCAGAGTTTGCAATGGTAAAATTATTAAACCCATAAATTATTAAATCAATAAAATAATTTTTGCTGCACTAAACATTATTGCCTTATCGAAATATCGATTATTTTTTGATATTGTGTTTAAAAAATGGGCGACCTAACAATAGCTTTTGATGAAGGTTTAAAGAAGACTAATATTTGAATGATTTCAAATTCATTTTAATGTTTCAGGTTTATTTGACAAATTGTACCATTGATTGTGTGAAAGAGCAGTAATATTACCAATAAGTACTATAGCAGAGAATATTAACAACATTATTATTGAAAAAGTAAATTGTGACATAGAGAATATCTCTATTGATAGGGTTGTAAGCACTGATAATGCAGTCCATTATCCGCCAGAGTTTCTTCTTAAAACATCTCTGTCCATCTAAATTACCAACTCATAGATTTAAGGATTGAATATCCAATAATGCTTTTGAGTAAATCATTGCAATAATACCGGGTTACAGCTTTGAGTGAAAATATATAGAATTATTGTGAGAAAATAATGCTCAACTGCATTATAAGGTTTTTATTGTTAAAAAATAAAGCTTCTGTTATTAGTTAAACCTATCTAAGTTCGTTTCTTATATGGGCGGGCGAAGCCGTGACTGGGGATGCTAGGTAGTAATAAAATAGCAGGGAGCAATAAGCGTTATGCAAGAGATATTTTTTATTGAAACTATTTGTTATTGAAATAAAGTTTCAAAATTTTATATGAATAAGTTATAATTTATTTTTTTTTTTTTATTATCTACAGATAATGGAACATATATGAGTGAAAGATATTGGAACACAGTTCCATCAAAAAGGTATGAGGAAAATCCTGAAGTAATGATATATATTTATTTGAAGAATCGATTCCCAATTTTATTTTCGAGAAATGAAGGAAAACGGAGAAGATATTTGATAAGGAGAAGAGTATATAAAAACCTAAGAGTTATCAGGAAAGACGTTGTTCCACTCTCTACCTGACCCCATTACTAAAGGATATTGTTCCTCTGTGAGGTGTCCTCTCCACAGAGATATTTATACACCTCTGGTCCTAGCAGTGGGGCATAACCCTCGAATACCCCCCTTTCCTGAAAACAATATTGCAACAACCACAAGGAGGGTTGACAGAGGCCCTCCAATCTGGGCCTACAAGACATTTATTACAACTCAGGATCCCTCTCTTGGAGTGGCTGGAATTTTTTATTAGAATTTAGTTTATGCTCTTATTGTGTTTTCTCAAAAGAGCAGGATAAACAATAAAGGAGAGGAAAATAGAAGATTGTAAAAATTTCTGCGTTTCCCTTTACCTCCACAGCCTTTTCTCCTAGCTCCTATTGAGGGTTTTAATTAAATCGGTAGACGTTGCTCGACTGTCATAGGATTCATTTTTCTAAAGAGAACCATATAATAAAGTTCTTTTGTATGGATCTTTTTTTATTTTAGACAAAAGGTCAGGAACAGCAGTTGTATTACGTAAATAAAAAAAAAAAAAATTATTACAACAAATTAAAATCCTTATATATAATATTTAAGGTACATATTACGGTTGGCCATTAATGATTTTCCTAATTGAAATTGGAATTTCGCTCTGCTGCTTTATTTAAAAAATTTATATATAATGGAATAAATAAAATGAATAAAATAAATTGAGAGTTATAAAATATAAGAAGAATATCTGGGATGCAATCAGGACAAAGAAAGATCACATCCAAGTAAAAAAGATTTTATGAAATATTGACGTTGCGACCTTATCCGTAATTTGCTTCTTTGCATTTTTAATGTATCAGTTTATTTAAATAGGGATTATTACTCTATTATTGATTTTTTTGTATACTATGATATTTAAGTGATATATAATTATGCTATTTGCTCTTTCGATTGCCATTTGTCCTTTAGTTTCTTTGACAGTTATCTGTTGGTTATATTTAGTTTTTTATTAATTTTAGCCATGAAGAAGATCTGCAAGGCAGTTCTAACCGTCGACACTAAATGCCTCAAAAGAGCCTTTCTAAACGGAGTTTTAGAGCGTAAGACCCCAGGAGTTATTATTATTATTATTTTTTTTTACTCTATTATTAATTGAAATTTACAACTGTATTAATAAAAACACTTTTAGTAAATATGCTGAATACAATACAAAATAATGGCATGATTATGAGAACTTGTAGAGGAACTACCCATTGGTAGTACTATATTGAAATCATTACAAAAGAAGATCTTCTTTTCAGACGCCTCGGAGTATTGCCAGGAATGGAATGGGAAGCAAGTTGTGCTACAAGTGGATTTAGATGGGGAGTAAGTTTATTATGAAAGGATAGGTATCTGGTTCGTGCCAAATCGGCGACATGTGGAATATTAAGGTCATTGTGGATTAATTATATATATATATATATATATATATATATATATATATATATATATATATATATATATATATATATATATATATATATATATATATATATAAAGAGCTTTATTTTACGGAATTTAACAATTTACAATTTTGTAACATATTTGTATAAATACATGTTTTGCTAATAAAACAATTCACACTACATTTTTGTTCAGTATAAATTAAACTTAGAATACATTTTTTAAACTGTAGAAAAAACTGACAAAATAAAAAACCTACTAAGAAAAAAAAATAAAAATAAATAAATAATAATAATAATAAAAAATAAAACAACGTGATAAAATAAATAAATGGAAAATATGCAAAAGTTTTGAGCGTTAAAATTAATTGCTATTTAACAATAAATTATCTCTTACAATACTTTGATTTGCTAAATTAAAATTTAACTAAAACTAATAAATTCAAGAATGTCATTAAATAAATTTTATTCTACTAACATGTGTCTAGTGCGTTTGTGTACGTATCTTCTTAAGGTTAGCTTGTTATATTTGCCTATTGCTTGTATTATGGGATTCCTTGAGTTTATTGTTGAGTTAAAAAAGTTCTGAGTCTGGGTGTAAATAACCTGTCTAATTGTTTGAAAATCTAGATCGTGTAGCATGTCAGTAATTTGTGTGTATCTTGGGTAATCGTTAATGATTCTCAAGCATTGGTTTTGAATTCTTTCTAATTTTTTGCAATTGGAGTTACATGTGTAGCTCCATACCGGAGAGGCGTATGGAAGTAATGGTCGAATGACTGATTTATAAAAAATGATTTTGTTGCGAGTTGATAGAGGGGATTTTCTTCGGAAATATGGTGACATTTTACTGATAAGTTTTTTGGCTTTAGAGCATTTATTATTAATATGAGATGTTAAAGTTAAACGTTTATCTAATTCAAGACCTAGGTAGGTAACAGTTTGTGCTCAGGGGATTCGAATTTTATTTAGGATGATATGATCTGCTATTTTAGGCCTTCTTTTTGTAAATATTATTGCTACAGTATTATGCTCGTTTATTTGTATTTTCCATTTTATGTAATATTTATTGAATTTCGAGTATAGTGTTTTTAATCTTTTTTTCTATTGTATCTATCCTGTAGGAACTAGTGTAAATGGCGGTGTCATCTGCGTATAATGATCTTTCAACTGAAGGAAGAAAAGGTAGGTCGGATATGTATAGGTTAAAAAGAATAGGGGAAAGGCAGGATCCTTGGGGAAGACCAGCTGATAGGGAATGTTTAGGCGTTGTGGTGTTGTTGATTGTGATTTGAAAGGATCTATTAGAAAGGAATGAGTGGATAATATGAATGATGTAGGGTGGGAATTGGTAAGTTATAAGCTTGTATATTAGTCCGTTATGCCATATTGTGTCAAAAGCTTTTTCGATGTCTAGTAAGATCATCCCAGTATGTTTTTTTTCATTAAAACCTGCTGTAATAAAATCTGTCAATCTAGCGAGCTGTGCCACTGTGGAATGATTGTTTCTAAAACCAAATTGTTCGTTAATCATGATATTGTTGTCCGATATAAACTTGTTCAATCTCTTCAAGAATATTTTTTCAAATATTTTTGAAAGAGTATTAAGAAGGCTGATTGGGCTATTGTTAACGGCTTCTGAAGGGTCTTTATTAGGCTTAGGTATCGGTATAGTTTTTGCTGTTTTCCAGGAAGTAGGGAAATGTCGGAGGCGGAAGATGGAATTGAAAATTTTAGCCAAGAAAATTATTGATTTTTTACTAAGATTTTTAATTACTATTGTAGGAATATTGTCTTCGCCCGGAGTTTTTTTAGTTTTCAGCTGTTTTATAATATGGATTGTTTCTTTTGGTGATACGGAAGGGAAATAAGATGGTACCTTTTGTTGGAGATATTTATTTACGGTTTTGTTAACTGAGCGATTGTGGTGGTGTGAGCCAAAGTCTTTGGTGGCTGAGAGGTGGAAGTAAAATATTCCGCTAGTAGAGTTGCTTTGCTTTTATCAGAGTAGGCAAATCCATCCGGTATTTTAAGGGGTGGTATACATTGCGAACGATTTGTAAAAATACGGTGAAATTTCCACAGAGCATTGTCACCTGGTTTTATGACTTTAAGGGTTTGGGTCCATTTGTGATTGGATGCGGGAAGGATTCGATGGTTTGGTGGATCCCCATAACTCTATACCGTAAGTCCAAATAGGTCTGATAATCGTCATATAGATGAGTTTCTTGTAGTGAATCGGGAGATTTGAACGTTTGTCTATTAAGTGTTGTAGCAGTCGAAATCGACGTGCTGCTTCTTGTCTTTTCAATCTTGTATGAGGGTTCCAGGTAAGTCTCTTGTCTAGATAAAATCCAAGGTATCGTATTTGTTCCACATTATCTAGCGGTACACCAATAAAGGATACAGGATGACAGGATGAGGTAGGTTTTCGACGTAGGGTAAAGGTTATTTGTTGGGATTTGCTATGATTTATCTCAACTCTCCAGTTATGACACCATTCTTCAATGGAAGTGATATGTGACTAGAATGTCTGGAGTGCAGGGGTTATTAAAGGTATTTTTTTTAAAAAATAATAAATAAATGAACGAATAAACAAAAGTATAAGTGTTATTGCTTAGCCTAGCGATCTAGATAAAACTGAGTCCAGGGGATGTGGAGAGCCCGACTAGTCTAGTAAAATTAGGCTACAAGGTAAAATAAAGGCCGTTTTAAAAAAAAAAAAAAAGTCGCCAAACTTTTTTTCTCAACTGATCTTTGTATTTTAGAATAGAATTGAATTGAACAGAAAACAACTTTATTCTGGTATAAAGCCCCTTAAGAATAACATTAAATAACACAAAGTAAGATCATAACTGGTCGAGAGGCTGCTAAAAATATAACAGAGTGAAAAAATGAAAAAATAAGTATACAGAATAGAGGTTAATATTGTAAACAAAGTTTCAGAAGAGAAAAAAACCAAACAGAAACTTTAGAATAGTTTCGGAGTTATAGTGAAAAAGTTGCCAAATAACTTAGATTCCACAATAGTACGGGTTTTTTTTTTTTTTTTTTTTTTTTTTTTTTTTTTTTTTTTTTTTTTTTTTTTTTTTTTTTTTTTTTTTTTTTTTTGGTTTTTTTACATCATTACAAGAAATTAAAACATTATCATAATCAAACTAATTTATGATGTGCTGAATCCGAATATGATAGAAATAGTATCAGCATTCCCGTATCTAGGTTCATTAATGACTAACGAAGCCAATGAAACAGAGGAGGTCAAAAGAAGGATTCTGGCAGGAAACAGGGTCTAGTACGCCCTTCGCCACCTAATAAGAAGCAGCTTGATCTCGCGCCAAAATAAGATCAGGATGTACAAAACCCTAATCAGGCCGGTTGTTAGTTATGGCGGTGAATGCTGGGTGATGAACAAGGTAATATGCGAAAGACTTGACAGGTTCGAGAGGAGGGTGGTGCGAGGAATGTTTGGCGGAGTGTATGAGGACGGAGCGTGGCGAAGTAGAAAAAACAAAGAAGTATACGATATCTACAATGATCTGTCCCTGTCAAGCTTTATACGAATAAGCAGGCTGAAATGGTATGGCCATCTCAAACGAATGAATGAAGACAGGCAGGTGATAAAAGTATACAAAGGGAAAATCTTCGCCACCAGAGCAAAGGGCCGTCCTAGAGCTCGATGGAAGGAAAAGGTGGAAGAGGACATGAGACAGGCTGGCGTCCGTTGGGTGGAGGATAGAGTCACGTGGCAACAGATGTTGAAGCAGGCTAAGGACCACCTCGGTCTGTAGCGCCAGGAGAAGAAGAAGAATCCGAATATGAAGTTTTCTACCACGGTACCCATCGGCTTAATACTCAAAATCGCAAAATATAGGTTATTTTCGGATTTTTACCTATAACACGACAACGCTACGTTTATTGAAAAAATCTATTAATTATCAGAAAATTCAATCAGCTTTTAGATGAAAAAACGAAATTGTGGATCGAACGAATAGTTTCGGAATTATAGTAAAAAAGTTGCCAAATAACTTGGGTTTCACAAAAATATGGATTTTTTTTTTTTTTTTTTTTTTTTTTTTTTTTTTTTTTTTTTTTTTTTTTTTTTTTTTTTTTTTTTTTTTTTTTTTTTTTTTTTTTTTTTTTTTTTTTTTTTTTTTTTTTTTTTTTTTTTTTTTTTTTTTTTAACGTGCTGACATATGTACTATAAGAATATTATAAGCTTTATGGTGAAAAAAATATTATTTTAGACCGGACTAATAGTTGCAGAGTTATAGCCAAAAGAGTACGACAAACGTATTTTCGCAGAGTAGTACTGACCACAAGTTGTTTAATTTTGGCCATTTTTCCCAAGATAATAACTTCGCGAAAAATGGTCAGATTTCGGAGTTTTTAAAAATTATTTTCGTAGGTTCCAGTGACAAATAATATATAAAGACTTTCTTCGATAAACGCTAGTTTGTTAGCCACTGTTACATTTACCTTTCTTTTAGGTTCTAGAGCCATTTTAGTCTGACGTTGCTTATTGTCTCCCATTCCAATGGGGAATTTACTGCAATTTTTTGTCTCGTAACGGGTCTTTAGACGGCAAATGGTATATAGACGAAAAAATGATGTATATTTGTCTCGTCTAAAGACCACGTCTATAGTCCGAAATCGCGTAACATGTCTACTGGTGTGGACTAGGCTTCAGAATAATTATATCATGGCATATATCATGGTGCTGTTTATTTTCTGGTTTTAATTCAGTCCTACACGATTAATTTATTTATTTATTTTTGTGAACACGGATGTTATTTAATTTTGACATTATCTGATATTAATGAAAACGTCGTTCAGAAAGTGTGTATGTTACCTTTCATAGGTGCGTTATAAACGGGAAATCCAAGAGTAACTTTCATTCGAAAAGTTCCCATTGGGACCGGGGCACAGGTAAAAAAGTCCGGGAAATCGTTATAAACGAGGGTGTTATATTTTTTTACTGTGTATAACACCAGCAGTTTATTAGAGCACATTATATTATGTATTATATTAGAGCATTATTATATTATGTACTATGGTGATTAATAATTTCTTGTTTGAAACAATAGAACGATTCCGCGAAAATGCGTAAACGTAAATCTTCTAGTTAGTTTTGAAACATAACAAAAGACAAGTTGAGGACGTCCTCTTTTTTGAAGTCGGTTGAAAAAAGTCAACACACGGTAACGAAAGAATAGATTTAATGATTTATAAACACACAAAAGAGAACAAACACAAAAATATACATATCACACAGATAATTATTGTTTTAAAAGAACGCAAACAGCTGATGGCCTTTTACTACCATGCACCTTAACCTTAGTAACTAATTAACCTGCTAAGCACGCCAGGCGATAAAAAACAATAGATCGGTCATCGATTGTCCGTAACCAACGTTTTAACAGTATTTTCCATCCGGTTAAAGATAAATCCACAAAAATGTAAAAGTTTCATAGAAATCAAGCCGTAGTATTTTTCTGTGATTTTAAGAGTAGACGAAATTTCATGAACAAAAGTTCTCAATTCTAACTAAAGCTTTAAAATCAGCACTACATATAAAGCACAAATTTTATCGATTTTTGTCTTTGTTTGTCTTCATATTTAGACGTCTATATTAAAAATATATTTTTTAATACATACGATAACAGTTTAATTATATGATTTATTTACCATAGCTAGGAAATAGTAGTTTAGCTTCAATATGAATAAATTATAATCTCTTAAGATTGCCATTTTATAACTAAGACATGTATTTTAAAAGTCTTTTACCTCATCGTTATTAATTTCTTGCTTAGTATTTTTTTTCTTTCTATGTCAATATTGAAATATTAATTATAAAAAAAACTACATTACTTTATTGAAATTACTTGAATTGAAATTTAATTCACAATTTTTTTGTTTATATCACTGGTAAAATTAAAATGTATTTCAAATAAAATTAATTATTTTTTAATTAACTCTTTTTCCTCTACTTCTGATATTGTGACACTTTTTCATGGAAGAGGAGCACAGGAAATAAATCCTTACTCATTTTAACGGTTTATTTCTAAAATGGCAGACGAGGAAAGTCTTTGAACGAGGAAAGATGGTTCTTCTCTCTTTTCAATTACTTTCAGAAGTAGGGTGTCTATGAGTTGATATGCAAACAGACATAGAGTGTCACGTTCTATGTCACTTTGTTTCAGTTCATAGACTAAATATTCATCTTCAAACCTAATAGAGAAATAAAACCATTATAGGGATTCAAAAAGGGTATTGCGTTTGGAGCTTTAAAAACCATGAAACGGAAACCAAAAACCACATAATAAAAAAAGAATCTATTAGTTATGGATTTTGCCCCCGTTTACTGGTTGGTGAGCGGGTATGGGGTAATAGTTTGAAAGTCTCTTCAGTTTTCCACAAATTCGCCTGACTATTAACTTCAGCAAAATGTTATATGTTAAATGATGTTTTATCGGGTGTTTCAGGGTTAAAAGTAGCCAAACTGAAAATTAGAACTGAGGACCCCAAAATCCAAATAAATTTCCTTTGAAGGGATGTCCGGAAACGCTTTGTTTAGGAGATATTCACACGAAAAGATTTTCATTGTTAAGAAGTATTTAGACATAGTAAATAAATAAAACTTATTTTATTTTTGTTTTCAACAACTTTATTTAATAAATGTATGAATATCCATGTAATAACCATGGACATTCATATTACATAATGTTTGCAGTGATTTCCTTGTGCATTAAGACAGCATCCTTCTTCAACATCAGCTGTGGCAGAACCCAGAGCCGTTATGTGTTTAATTATTCTTCTTCGTGATAAATTAAGTTCATTGAAAGATCTTGCTTATACTTTTGTTTAATGTCACCCAAACAAAAAAGTTCAATGGTGTCAGGTCTGGAGAGTGACCAGGCTAAGCTACTGATCCTGACTGCCAATCCATTGATTGGGATAATTAACATGAAGTCATTGTCGTGGACCTGATGACACATGTTCCTTTATAGTTGCCATGGAATATATTAAATAAAAACATAGTAATGATTATTAAGAAATTCCAAAAATGTGTCGGCCTTGAGTTGAGGTGGTAAGAAATTCGGAAAATATTACCCAGATTGAAAAGAGGAGTGAAATGATTCACTGTGAGATTTATTGGTGATGTATTTAAGCCTTTAAAAGATCTTGGCTCTCAATGAGGAGTCGATTTAATTCTGTCAGAATTGATTTTATTCATATTTCGAGGAGCCTAATTTTATTAAAACTTTTAATGTTACATTTTTGTTCGAAGTATGTTCTGTTTCTGAATGAAAAATCATGTTAGCCTTTGGTACAAGTAAAATTATATATGTAAAGATATAGGCTCGTTAATGGTTTAAAATTTAATTCGTTAGGTGGAAAGATATAATAAAATTTTAGTTTTGTCAGCAAACATTTATGAATCATAAACTTAGTGTAAATACTTTTTATAATTTAGGATAATTGGTATTGATTTAATCACAACAATAACTTTCTGAAATTACAGTTGCAAGCCATGAGTGCATGTTAGGGTGCAGTAATGCACTTAGCCGACGAAGGAGGTGACAGCAGACAGTAGCTATTGAACGGGGAATTGAGAGAGTTCGTGGGGTGGGCCGCTGGGGGCAGCACTCTGCAGCTGGGGGCGGTCGCCGCTAGGAGCGCCACTTGCTGAGCCGCCCCCAACACCATCTAGCCTCCCAACTGTCAACTTTTTCAACTAGCCATCTTCCCCGCCAGATCCAATATTATAAACATTTGTTCTTTCTTAAACTTCCATAAAGGTTAATCAGTTTTCAGCCGTACATAGTGGGGCAAACGTGGAAAAAAAAAATCAACATTCGATAAGAGGAGAAGGCCAACACTAAGTCTTCTCTTCTTAGGAGTAAACTTAGAGTCATTGATTTAATTTGTTAAAATATTTTTTTTTTTTAAATAAAAGCTATTATAAAAATCTGGCCCCTTGAGCCTGTTGGCTAAAAACAGAATGACATGGAACATGTTTTAGGGGTTAGCCTCTTGACCGTCAATGCTCATTTCTTTCTATTTTTTTTTTCCGCTTACCTGTGATTCAGTTTTGTGTAAGAGATAAATTTTCAAATTAAATAGCATAATCCTGCTGACCTTCTTTACTCTAATGTTCTTAATTTTTTCCTCTTATCAGCATGATTGTATTGTTTATTTACAAAGGAGAGTAATTTTTAATGCACAAAAAGCGATAAAACGAAAAAAAAAATTGCCATTGTATTAAATTAGTTAATTAATTAAATTCTTCATTTTCTTTCAGTTAGTAATATTAATTTCATTTGAGATTTTCTCCTTTTTGTTTTTTGATTATTATGACACTTCATGCTAATTAAAATAATTATAATTGTTAAAATAATTAATTTATAGTATTTACAAATACAAAAAAGGTTTTATGTCAATATTTAAAATCTAATTTTAATTAAAATATCGAATTATTTGAGACATTTATAGACCACGTTATTCATATAAACGTTTTTGAAGTCCTAACTTACTTTTTTTCCGAGAAAACAGCATTAGAGAAAGAGGGATTGAGAGATCGGTCAAATCCAGATTTTTATTTTTTTATTTTGTATTACTAAAAATCACTTCAAAAGGATTTCACTCATTATAAACTGTCTCCAAGTGATATTGTAATTTATTATAACGAGAGATGAACTCTTATCTGCTCCTATTTTCCTATTATCAAAGTATTAAACTTCACATAACGTCCTCACGTTTCCTAAATGACAACGTGCTTATGGCATTTCCATAGGTATATACATATATGAAACACAAAACAAGGATATACATAAGGCACAAAAATATATAAATACATGTAAATTGTTGAAATAGCAGTTCCCTTTTCGTGTTCCTGCCTATATTACATTTTAATAAGGAATTCTTTATTTTCAATTATTACACAAAACCGAAACTATTATCAAAAAGAAAAAAAAAAAACGAAAAAAAAATAAAAGTATGCAATGAATGTTTTTTATTCAGTATAGTAGCAGTTAGGAATTTTTAAAAAAATCAATTGTGGAACTTTAAAATATTAACAAGAAATAAATAAGTTCCTATTTCTGGATTAATTAACAAACTTAAAAGAAGGATCTAAATTAAAAATTATAAATAATAAAGGCCATGTTTTCGTATCGGTCAACCTATTTTGAAACGTAGAAATTTAAATTAATAAAATGGACGACTATATATATTAATAATTATTATCAATGCCTGTTTTGATTCTTTTTTATAATTTACCAGCGGTAAACAAAATACATAAAATTCGGGTCAAGGAAAAAAAATAAAAATGTATTGCATAATATAAGAATGTTATCATCATCATACAATATATACCAACGGTATTAATTGCATCTCTTACCATCTAATATACTAATATAGGTTTTCCTTGCCTCACTTCAGATCAATCAGTAATAAGAATGACGAAGAATATGCCCATCCATAAAAAATGTGCAATGAAAATAAATCAAATGAAAAAAAGAAAACTTATGCTAGTATCGAAGAGGCACTCCACCCGATGGCCCCGACCTGCGATGCACTGGCAAAATCGATTTCGAAGCTGTACTCCGATCTTCACATTTATCGATAGCCCATTCCTATAATCTCACATGTAAACATACACTTCTACACTTTCAACTTGGATTGTGTTGTTTTGTGAGTTACATTGACATTTAGTCTTCTTAAATGTAAAAAGGTGAAAAATAAGTTAACAATATACGTTTCAACATAGATTTATATTCATGTTTTCGTATTCCCTCTTCTCTGTGTGAAAGTGTAACATAATTTAACAACATAGCATCCAACCTAGATTTCTACATCGATTTGGTGATTTGTATTCTTATATTTTTTATTTCCACTTCCGTTATGCGAGATATTTTCAATTTACATATTTTATAAATGGATTTTTTGTCATTCATATTATTTATTGTCCTAAGGTAAGAAATATTGTAATATTAATTCTATAAAACACATCTAAAATGATATGTTAGAATGTGTATTAGAAGTTTCATATTTTGTTATTTCCACTTCTTTAGTGTGAGATAATATAACATAAATTAAAAACGTAACTTTTAACCTGGAATTTTTAAAATGTTTTTGTAATTTTTTATTTTCACTTTCCTAGTGTGTAAATGTTTATCAGAAGTTAAAGTTATTTGTGATTTAGTGTTATATTAATTCCGATTTACTTTCATATTATTTCAAAGTTCATTTACCGTTTTATATATTTATATTTCGTTACTTCCACCTAATTATTTCCTTATTTTGATTTTAATATGAGATGCTACAACAGAAATTAATAAGAGTTTGTGTGTGGATGAAGGAGTATAACCTTCCCTCTCGAAAAGTAGTAAAAACATCACATAATTGGAACAAGGTGAGAATCGATAAACGGTATTCTGGGCGCGCGAAGGGACTGGAGAGCCTTGTCGATACTAGAACTAACTATTAAAAATTAACTAATAGAAAATAAAAGGTTATTAAATAAATCAATAATAAATAATAAGAAAATAAATTTATATATAATCAAACTATATATACAAGCATCCTGGAAAACCCTGAGCTAAGACTGCTTCTATAGTTATGGGAGAAAAGACCGCCCTAAGAGATCCCATCACTGCTCTTTCAGCTGCGTCACTGGTGTCAAAATCCAGTAGAGGCTGAGCGAGAGTGCTATGGTACATTCGCTCAGGACATTAATCTAAAACTGTAAATTGTAAACGTATATGTTATCTTTTCAGAATATGTAATATAACAATGTGAGTATAACATCAAGGGATTCAACATTCAGATAATTTTCAACGATTCATAAAAATAGAAACAGAAGATACTGTACGATACATAGTTTGGACGAACGAGGGAAGCATATTAAAATAAATTTGCATATAAATTCAATTTTTTTTTTTAGGAGCTAAGCCGAAAATACCTTTCCTCATGCATACCGTCATGTGGAATATATGTCATTTGAATGTTCAAATAACTAATCCATGAATAGAAAGTGAGCAGTAATTGGAATTTTTATTTGCACAACTTTGAGATGTGATGGCTGTTTATACAATGACCTAGAAAATATTCATGACCGTTTCCGAACGTGAAATTTTTAGCGTTCCAATAGGAAGTTAGAGAATAGGAGGGGAAAAGTTACTCAAATTATATTGGATTTACTGCGGGATCGGTAAAGTTCTCCCGTCACTGAACAGTGATGTTAGCAACTATAAAACACATTATTTAGTAAACTATTTTACTTAAGGCATTCCAGTGAATAAACAATTCTATAACATTAATTAAAATTTAGCATATAACATTTACTTAACGTCGGGTATAAGGGAACTTTTACTACATGCAGGACTAATATATTAAAACACTTATAAATTAGCAGAAAATCTATTAATTCGCAAAAACAAAAAATAAAAAAATCATATTCTGCGGATGACTTAACAACACGACATCGTTTCAATAATTGTTAACACAAATTTATAATTATTGGGTATTCTGTACTAAAACTCAATTTCTCTCTGACTGGGAAAAACAAAAGATCATGATTATGTCTATCATAAACCTATTGCTTACCTCAATTTATATTTTAGAATTTAAACGATCAAATTACTTAAATTAATAATTTAATTAAATCAGCACTTCCATATATGAAAACCAGATTTGGAAAAATCGGGAGAGTACCACATTTTAAGTACCCGGTCGAAATTATACAGGAAAATGGAATAGAAACAAAGGCTAATGATAGAGGTGCCAGAAACTTTAATTTTTTTAAAAATCTTTTATTGATTAATTATTACAATCTGCCACAAATGTAGGCAATAAGTAATATAGATGGCATATGATTACTTTCACACATTATGTACAATAAGAAGAAGAAAAAAATAAAATAAAGTTAATAAGTAATATAAGAAAATAAAAAGAGAGAAAAAAAAAAAAAAACAAAAAACTATGCCATACATAAACAATATAAAATATACTAAATATAAAATGAAATAGCAAAACTTAAGGAAAAAAAAAGTAAATAATACTAATAATAAAAGATAAAACAAATGTAAAAATACAATTATACTCTATTTACAATTTACACTCATCCTAGGGATCCCCCCACCAGACCCGTCCCTCCACTTATGAAGGGATAAGCCAGTTACAGAGAGATCCCAGCTCTTCTCTCTCAGCTGCTTCACTGGTGTAACAAAAAAACCCAGTGGAGGCTAAGTGAGAGCGCTATAACATTCACTCAGCGCATGAGGTAGAAGCTGGCCATTGCCAGAACTTCAAATGTAAGTAATTTTACAAAAGATCGCGGGGCCACTGCCGTTTTAGTCTGCCAGAAACTAGAAACAGCTTATCGTTTCATACAAAGCATGTACAACAAAAGATGCATTTCCAAGCACACAAAATTAAACCGTTACAAAACAATCATCAAACCGAAATGTCTCTACGGTCCAGAAACATTTCTCCTGGATAGGAAAACAGATACTGACAACATGAGAAAAAAAAAATGCAAAATCCTTGGTCCAAAATTCTCAGATGGATAATATAAACTCAGAAGTCAACAGGAAATTAAAGAATATTCAGATAACAGACTGAGGTTTTATGGACATATCGAAAGATTGAACACAAATCTTCCAAAAATGATATCGGAATTTTATGAAAATAGGAGTAAAACTACAACAGACCGTACTGTTCCTATGTTGAAGTAATGCTTAAAATATAACAAAAAAATATCGAACAAATGATTAAGAAGTTTGATTTTTACTTTAATAGTCATGATATCAAAGTTATATGTTCTGGTCCATTATTGGTATAAGTCGCCCTGACTCTTCCTAATTTCATTTTAATATTATAATTTTAATCAAGATAACACCATATGCTAAATAAACTAAACTGAGTTTTGTAGATTGCTTATGGCTTACTTTTGATCCGCTATTTTGAATAGAAACTTACGTATGAAATCTAAGAACTTCTCAAGAATTGTTAAACATATAAGACCAAACTAATCCTGCAAAGCTCTGCTAGTTATAAATTATTTTTGATCACGTTTTGCAAGCAGGGATTAATTTTGATGGAATTTTCTGTGAATTTTCTTAAGAACTATTCGAAATAATTATGATGGAATCTCGTATTCGGTCAATTTTTCTCAATAAATACAATCTTGGTTTAAAAGCTTCTAGAAAAGCCATTCTCTGATTATTATTAATCACACGATTATATTATTAATCACATGAGTAGAATATCGTTAATAATAAGCTATTCTGCAAACCCAACCGAGCAAAATATTATAAATTCTTATCAAACAATTTTTAATTAGCCAAGTTTATTTTAATTCGACTAAAAAGTGCACATAATCAATCAAACTTAATGATTAATTTTTTTCCACTTTAAGCTTAATTTAATTTCAGGGTGAAAATTTTAATTTTGAATTATCTCAATTTGATGTGGGTTGGTTGGTTTCTGCATAACATCGTTCAAATGTTACACGTTTTACTGTTCCGCATTATTAAGAAATAAATATTAATTGCTTTCTGTTAAACAATATTGACTAACTATTAAAAATGTATTAAAGGACATTAAAACATTCAATAAATTTAAAGAATATACATGGCACTCAGATAAGAAGGGCGGATGGTAGGTAGTCTTTAACTGGGTGAAGAAATAATGAGTAGGGGTACAATTCGGTATACAGCACGATACCAAGCACTCAAAGCATTTGAAGAGATCTCAGGAAAAGTATTGTATGGAATCATGATAGTGTGAAAAGGATTCATTCACTTTTCTATCCAGGAAATCCTCGACAGTGTCTAAAAAGAAAATGGTTTCGTGATTTTCCAATTCAATTGTTATTTTGGTGGAATGAATTTATTTAATACAAACAAATTTCATATTTCATTTCTTGATATCGTTAAATAGCCGCATTCTTAATTCATTTCTGACTAATCTATACTATTATATAAAAGAACAAGCCATTTTTCGTTTGTGATCACTAACCGCGAATATTACTGAAAAACCAAATTTTAACCACATTAATTCTGTAGTTCCAGAAAGGTTTAGCAAAAATAAAATCTACTGATTATCAAAATATTTGTAATAAAAAAGCGATAATGTATGGATAACAGTAATGTTAACAAATTTACCAATGGGTGACCAGCGGCATTCTACATGAGAGGTTACAAAGGTACGGTGTTATATAGAGCATGAAAAGGACGATAAAATTTACTTATATTCAATTAAATTATTAAAAAAGACTTATATATGTGGTGCGACATGTGGATCCCAGTGAATTTTGAAAATCGACCGATATGTTGTAATAATTAAAATTTAAATGTACAATGTTAATTGAATGCAACTCGATTCGTCACTCTGTCAAATACTTCTATTAGAAATTAAAATCCAACCGATGAAATCAATAATATTACTTTTGCCGAAAGGAAATTATTACCGAATTAAAATTCAATCCTTTGCTTTTTGATATGGTGTTTATTGTTTTGATTTGTGTTCTTTAGTTATGAGAGTGGCGAAGCCGCGACAGGGGATGATAGTATTAATAATTTTTTCCAGTAACATTTCAATACATTTTCCATTCAAAATTTGTAAAATTCTATTTTTGTCATATTTTTAGTATTTTTGTATAAACGTCGTTTTTTAATCGTGTTAGGAAGTCGAGGTGCATCCTGAACACGGTTGGCAATTTATGCCTCAGGTTTTAAGATAATTAATGCAACTGAATATAATTTTTATTTTGCCTTTATTACTTTATTCAAATCTGTCTATGATAATATAGACAAACAGTGAGTCTGCTGAGTGAAAATATACATACCATTAAAGGCAAGATTTGAGTGGTAGCAGAACCCAGTGGCACCTCCTACTGTTTTGAATTTTTTTTTTTTAATTTTCGTCTAGGAGGTCCCTCATCCCGCTCCTTTTTAGCCTTCTCTGGGTGTTGCCTAGAATTTCTATTGTGGTCATAATATTTATAAGTGTGTTAGGATGTCCATGTATCTTTTTCGTTGAATCGTTTATAGTGGGTACGTATTTATTCGTTAACTTTTGGTATAAGTGTTCATATTTTGGAGTTATGTTGCTTATAATGATATTGTAGCGGGCAGCACTGTTTGGGGAATACTATCGGCTATCAGCTGGCGTGATAACCAAAGAGGCTATGTGAAATGGATTTGCCACTGCCGCAGTTAATATATTTACATTTTATTTGTTCCATTGTTTTTATTAGATGTATTTTTAATTTATAATTATTTTTGTTTAGAAGTTTACCTAATTTTCATTTTCATATAATGCAGTGGCAAATCCATGAGAAACCTCACTCCAGCTGATACCTATAACCATAGATACTACTGTTACCTGTTTTCTAGTGGGCTGATATAAGATATTAACAGTTGTATAAATTTTTGACTAAGGCTTGTATAAGGATATCACGATTGGAATTACGATTTGGTTTGAAATAGAGAGGAAAATAAAATAGTATTTTTCTTAATTGCCACGCACCTTACAATATGTTAGTGTGGATATAAATTATCAAAAGACCTTCGAAGTAATTAAATTGTTGAAAATTATTGCGATTTCAGAGAAGAATTTAAAGTGAAATAGGAAAACAAAATGATAATAAAATCATCAAAATACAAATTAGACGTTTTAATTAGAATACATTAAAGTTTAACAAAATCCTAACTGAACCCTGAGAAGTCATAAACAGTCTTGCATACACTATTGCCTCTTAGATTAGTAATCCAATTATCCTGGAAGAATTCAAAATTAAATAACTTAAATTTAGTATTAATTATTATAAATATTTCTAAGCAAGTCTAAATTGTCACTGTAGAGATTTTTCTTAATTTAAAAATAAAATAATATCATCGACAACAAATATTACTCTAGTTTTTATTACATACTGTTCATTGAATTATATTTTAGTTCTTTTCAAGATGACTTTTATTGTATTTTTAAACATATTTGTTTACTTTCAGGAATGTAATATTGTTAGATGTCGTTAAGTCGTGGATATGCCGAATTTATCTTAAAAGGAGTTAAATATTAAACTTGAAATCATGGTTTTTTATATTACCGTTGTGAAAAATTGGTTGTTGTACTCTTCAATCATGACTTAAAGTATCTATTTCGGCTCAAAAGTTATTTTTAGAGTAATTATAGGTTTTATGGAAATGGTCTTCTGAAAATAGCACAGTTTTGCCTTCCCTATTTCTTCACGAAAGTCAGAAATATATTCTTGTAGTCTACAGCAAAATTTCTTTGATTTTATGGTTTATTACTCTATTGAAATTAAATTATAATTTCTTATAATTTTTAAACTTCACTGCGCATCACGCATTTATCGCTTTATTAATAATAATTTTATTAATTTATCAGGACTAAAGAGACAAAAAACTGCTCGTCGTTACAGACTACTTCAAAATTTACTAGACAAACGATCAAAGCTCCCAATTCATTACAAAAGACTTATTTACATGACTGTGATTAGACCTGTTTGGACGAGTTGAGCTTAGGGGCTCTACTAAACTATCGAATTCATCTCTTATCAATCCTTACAATCCAAAATCCTTCGAACTCACTCACTCACCGTTGGACACTACAGTCCTTGCAGGACCTGGGCCTCTGCCACCGTCCTTCCCCATGCCTCGCGGTGTCCAGCGAGAGTCCTCCAGTTTCCTATTGCCATCTATCTTATATCCTCCTCCAAGTCCTCAATCCACCGCCGCCTGGGTCTGCCCCTTTTCCTTTTTCCTCCTGGTGCACCATTTAGCATCATTTCAGGCAGTCTACAGGGCTCTATCCTTTTCACATGCCCTAACCATCCAAGCCTGCTCTTCTTAATAACACAGAGGAAATCAGGCTCTCCGTAGAATTCAGTTAATTCAGCATTGCTTCTGATTCTCTATATGTATTCTTCTTTAACGGCACAAAGATCTTTCTAAAGACTCTTCTCTCCCAAACCAGTAGAGCTCTTCGGTTTTCCTTGGTTAGGGTCCACGTTTCACTACCATACATTGCTACAGGCCTAATTATTGTTTTGTATAACAAAAGCATTACCTTCCTGGAGAGACTTTTGTATCGGAGAGCTTTTTGCAGAGCATAGAAACATCTGGTTCCTGCTACCATTCTGCCGTTAATTTCAACTTCCAAAAAACGTTCTCCGTCACAACTCCTCCCAGGTACTTAAATGTGCTGCAGCTGTTAAACATGTTTTCCCCCACATCCACGAAATCTCTTCTCTCTCTCGGTCTGTCTAGAGGTTTTCATATACTTAGTCTTTTCATGATTTATTTTCAGTCCCAAATCTTGTGCTGCTCTCTTGAATTCTTCTACAGCACCAACCAGTGCTGTTTTGGTTTTCCCTGTGATGACTACGTCATCAGCATAAGCCATATGTTGTGTGAGCCTATTGCAAATGGTGCCACCCGGGGTTGTCCTTCGAATCCTTCGAAAAATCCTAAATGCCACTTACTTTGTCACTAATAAACTTATTCATAAAGACATTAATGTTCCATAAGTTGCTGAGTTAGCCCAAACCAGATGCATATATTTTCATAGTAAGCTCCATAACCACTTAAGTCCATTAGTTTCTCAACTTGCTTCGCACTCCATTCCCGATAATCCTCCGAGGCGTCTGAAAAGAGATCTTCTAATGTAGAATTTTTTATTAAGGTGCTACTGATGAGTAGCTCTTTTCAAGTTTTGACATGTTATTGTAATCGTTATCAGCTAATTTACTTGATGTATATATTTGCGCAGTTGTAAATTTCAATAAATTGATTTTTAAAAAAATAATTTTATTATTTTGAAATCTCCCTTGGACGATGAAGATGACGTAGTTTAATTTTGGTACAGATCGGTTGAGTATTTTTTGCGCTTAGTGATCTCAAACGAAAAATGAATTGTTCTTTTATATATTAGTATAGATATAGATTAAATTTAAATTATAATTTAGTTACACAACTTTAAGGTAAACCAGATGAGATGAAATGACAGTAAATTTAGCTCAGGGAATATTATTTATTATATGTAAGAAAGCTATTTGTTGAATTATACCCTAAAGGCAAAATTTAAGCCCCGGGATATTTAATAACAAAGCAGTAAAGTTTCTTCTTTTTCTTCTAAGCGAGGGAGGAAAAATAATAGGAGTATTGTTTCCGGAGCTGGCGGTATAAAATAAAATTGCCGTGGGAGGAGGAAAGGTTGGGAAACTAGTGCCTCCTAAATCTAAGTTAGCTATTGTTTAGGAGGGCCACGTATAGGCTCAGCCCTATCTTGGCATAACTCCCTCCTATATATGCTCCCTCACAGGGGATATTCTTATTATGCAGAGATTTCTAGTGGTCTATGGGTCGCTATGAAACATGACCATTGTTGTCTTGTTCTTTCATCGCGCTGTGCGGTGATGAATTTTCCTGTAAGGAATATTATTTTAACTCGACCACTTTTAATTTTTTTTTTGGAAATTTTGATGAACATTTGAATAAATTTTTCAAACTATTCTAATAATTGGCTTGAACAATATACCTTTATCCTCTCTACCTTCAAAGAGATGTACATATGCACTAACTAACACATATCATTTTCAGAAATATATTTACAAGGATTAAAAAACAGTAAAAGAGGGTTAATAAGAAAAATTAAATTTATTGTTTTAAAATACAGGTTCTCCTTAAAAATATAGTGTGACTGGAAACATTAATTTAAAAAATTTCTCTCCTTTTTATACATCTATTTTTCTAAATAGTGTGTAACCTATTTTTTAATTCCTTTTTTTTTTCATTTATTTATATTTACAACTGTACAAAATAATATACAACAAGTAAATGTGTTGACAGTGAATACAATGGCATGTAAATAACTTGTGAAGAACTACTCACTAGTAGCACTTCAATAAAATCTACACTAAAAGGTCTCTTAAGCCATCTTCTTTTCAGACGCCTCGGAGGATTATCAGGGATGGAGGAGGAAGCAAGTTGGGGGACTAGTGGATTGAAGTGGTTATGGAGCTTAGTATGGAAGGATGGGTATCTGGTTAGGGATAAATCAGAAACATATGGAACATTAAGATCTTTATGGATAAATTTATTGGTCACAAAGTAAGGAGCATTGAGGATTTTTCGAAGGATTTTGGAGTGTAAGGATTGGGTACGAGATGAATTGGATCATTTAGTAGAGCCCCAAAGCTTAACTCTGTAAGTCCAAATAGGTCTAACCATTTAAACAGTCATGTAAATGAGTCTTTTGTAATTAATTAGGAGCTTTGAACGTTTGTCTAGTGAATGTTGAAGAACGATGGCAGTTTCTTGTCGTTTTAGTCTTGTATTTGGATTCCAAGTTTGACGTTTGTCCGAGTGGAGTCCTAGGTAGGATCTGTTCAACAGGGATTAGTGGGATATCATTAAAGGATACTATAGGACAGGAGGTCGTAGGTCTACGACACAAGGTAAATGTTATTTGGTGTGATTGGTTTGATTTACTTTGATTCTCCATTTTTGACACCATTCTTGAAGCTTTAGGATATGGGGTTGGAGTGTTTGAGAGGCAATAAAGGGATAATTGTTTACTGATAACACACATGTGTCATCAGCGTAAGTGGTAAGGACAGTGGTAGGATGAGTTGGGATGTCAGTTTTTAATTCCAGATTTGAAAAATGGCTGAAATCTATGAAGAATTTTTTAAAAACTTTTATTGGGTATTGAGTTTGCTATATAACTATAACATATGAAACATTAAGATCTTTATGGTAATGTTTGTTTGTGACAAGATATTGGCCAAACTTAAATAAGTCTTGTAATTGATTGGTTGGTTTGATCGCTTGTCCAGTAAATGTTGGAGTATTCGAAAACGATGAGCAGTTTCTTGTATTTTATGTCTGGTATAAACTATGATTAATGAATTGGTTTCATTAGGAATTCATTGCGGGCGAATTCGGTAGCTTAAGTACGCCAAAAAGAAATTAGGTGTTATTTACTATTGATTATAGAAAACAATTTGTCTACTTCCAAATAAACAATAGCATCTATCTCATGTAAAAAACTAAACAATAAAATATTCAGTAGTTCTACTATCAATTTGAAACACTTCAACGAATGTTCTATGTTAAAAGATTTCGAGGACATTTTTTTTAAGACCTTTGGGAGCATTGTCAGGAATAGATATAATGAAGGATTTTATGGTGCTAACATTTCCAGCGTGCCTTGGAATAGTAACAGGAAATATTTTTTTTTTTCTTCTGATGAATAATTGCAATTTGTTACTGTTTCATATCGTATCAAGCTAAGTGCCTCTCAGTGTAAAGGAGCAGCAAGGACTGGCACTAGGTTTCTGATTTGGCGGAGATCTGAGTCTCATTTATGGCCCAGCCTTTCAATGGGGAATATTTTTGGGCATCCTCGAGGTTTTCTACCAGCAGAGACATACTCCATCTTCTTTAGTGGGAAGAGACACCTCCATTCAAAAAGCATGGTCAACCTATGTAAGATGTCGGGTCTCGACAACTTCCATGACCGGGCCAACTACAATCTAAATCTCCTTTTTCGAACTCCGTCCCTTTCATGCATTTTCTTTGTGAAGATCCAGGTTTTAGCTCCATTTATGAGTATCGGTAGATATATCTATTTAAAGATATTTCTGCTTCCTGCCCAAATCTCTTTTATCAACAGCAGTATTACAAATATGTTGGCTTTGCATATCCTACTTGATATCTTTAAGTCCACACTCCCATCCCAGCCCATGACTGCTCCAAGATAAGTAAAATCCAAAACCATATCCAACTTTTCTTTGTTGCAATAAACATGGACCTTTTCCTCTTCCCTTCCTACTTGTGGAATCTTACTCTTACTATTGTGTATAACTATGTGTGAGTTCTCTATGTTAACTTTTCCTGAAATGGACGAACCATTGTCGTTTGATAATTTAATCAAACAAATCTGAAAGATATGAAAAATAGACACACTGCATTGTTATAGGTAGTCAGGAAAAATTGTTGCATAAATCGCATTCTGGTAAGCATGTATTTGTTAAAGATTATTAAATGATCTGCCCCACAAGTAACTATAGACGGAAAACCAAAGGACTTGAAAGGGATGCTTTAAGTAAAGACGAACTTAAGACGACATTGTTAGGGACAGTTAGGCAAACTGTGGAGGAAGAGATCGGTAATGAACAGTGTCAAGTTCTCCAGTCGATAGGTTTAGGTTGACCCCTGTATCGGCTTTTGTCCAACTGCATCACTTCTCCGATGTCCTCAACTTTTCCTTTAAACTTGCTCAACTGCACTAGATAACCTTCTAATAAATAGTTTCACTCTTTTCTATGTCTATGTTACCGAACCAAGTTTCCTGGTTGGCAACCCGGTCAGTTAAAGTTCAGTCTTGCAAATCCAATAACGTCTTACTTCGTGATAATGGAAGTTACAATATCAGTTGTAAAAAAAACTAATACTGTTTCGCACCACAATTATCTTCGTTATTGTAACTAAAAATATATTTATGGTACAGTATGCATAAAAGAAGTAACTACAATATATAATTGTTTATATTTATACAATATATAATAACTAAGATTATTTCTGACGATTGCCTAATTTTGTTTTTATGTATTGTTTTTTTTAATAATGAAAGGAAAAACGCGGCAAGCTGGCAATTCGTATGAATGAGATATTTCAGATGAATATGTTCTTATCAAATTCATTTTCTAGGATCGGCAATGTCTTTATATGAATCTCCTGCTGGCCTACAAAAAAAAAAAAAAAAAAAAAAAAAAAAAATAAAAACATATTTACTACAATTTCCATTTAAATAGGGAAAAAAAAAAACGAAATGTCGTTTTAATGCTTCATCAAATATTAACCATTATAATCCTAGTAGAAAAAGTTGAAAGTGTTAAAACATTGTTTGCTGCATTAGGAATTAGTGAGCTAACTGTTAGTGATATTTTAAAGAAAAAAAAAAAAAAAAAAAGACATTTCCAAATTCGAAACGTCGTCGGCGCATGATGTACTCGAAAAACCATGAAATATTACATAAACAGACTTATAAGATGATTGAAATAGGAAAAAGCAAATTATTGCATAATTATATACGCTACGGGCGATGAGAACTTTAAAGAGAAAAGATGTTTAATAAAAACAAACTAAAATTACTGATTTTCCTCTAAAGGAATATTCTATACATATACATATACAAATACCCTTGCATACATACAAACATTCTAATGTATTATTATATATTATAACTTAATGAATGTATACAATTTTTTTTTTTCTGATAAACCTTTTTATCCATCTTTTGATATTAATTCTTAATTACATTTCATATTAAGTTAATAAAATTTAATTCGTTTATCCGGGGTTTTCGGTCATCCGTGGTCCCCCTTACCCATTATTACCTCGTATAACAGGGGTTCTTTTCTTTATGTAGTTAACATTTGGATGATTTAATAGACGTTTCGTCTCCTTGGAGGTAAAATTCATTAAGTGCAATTTTTCCAAATTGATGAAAAAGTTATTGTGTTTTGATCTCATCATTTCCGATACGTATAAAAATTCACCAAGTAAATATAACTGCTATATATGCTCATTAGGAATGAGAAAATTCAATATATAACTATCTGAGAAATTTTTAATGAACATATTTCCGCTTTTTTGCTCTTCTATAACAAACTTTATTTTGTCACCTAATGATTTTTACCTCCAAGCAGGCGATATAATGTTTTTATCAAAGCAACGTAAGAATAACGAAGAAAGAAGTAAGAAACATAATCACAATTCCCTCACCAATGAAACCCTAGTTTCCCTTGCTGCCGCTAGATGGCAACACCATTCATGCCATAGATATTCCATACACCGCGATCATTTGAGACCTTGAAATGAAAATAATAACTAGATTCTATTGAAACATAGAAAGTATGTTAATTGGTTATGAAGTTTTATTATTTTCTACTTCTAAATTATTTTTTAGGACTCTGAATATATTGGTTCTGCTATTTATTCATCTCCCCCTCAACTTTCATTGTCTACTGATAATTTCAAATATTATACCTGAAGTCTCTCTAAAATTTTATATTCCATGTTTTATTTTAATATATATTAAATTTGTCAATATGTAAAAGGATATGGGACTATACATTTGAAAAACTCCTTCTATAGTTAAAAAATAAAGAGTTAGAGAAATAAAATAAACAAGTAAAACAAATGTATAAATAAAATAAAAAATAAGCTATGGAATCATTTACAGTATAATTACAAAAAAAAAGTTGTCTACGCCTGGCACAAATTTCCTTTGGATTCCATTATCCGGATTCCAGCATCCGTTCCATGCTACAGAACGTATGTTCACCATGGAAATCAAAGAAATAGAAAGGATATAGGAAAAAAGAAATGAAAAAAACTAAAATTCTATGGAAAATTTGGGGGCCATTGAAAACAGACAAGGGGTAATTAAGACACAGGAAAAACAAGGACCTGTAAAAAGAGAACATGAATGAAAGGTTTTCAGATTCAATCGGGAAAAGGAGAATCAAATTCTTTGGTCATATAATGATGATGAATAACAACAGGCATACTTAATAAATTTTCAATCATGTTCATAAGAGACCAATTGATTCAGGGAATTAAAAAATACATGGCACAGGGTGGTATAACAGATAAGGTAATACAAGAACAGCTTTCAGAAGAATGATATTAAACTATAATGGTTTCCAGAAAATGGAAATGAGAGAAAAAATTAACATCTGGACAGAAGAAAGAAGGAGACAGCAAAGTGAACAGATGAAGAACTATTTGAAAGAATAGAAAGAAGTACAGAAATGATTGCAAATGGTTGCTACATTCGATCCTACACGGCCGAATTCCAGAAAAAATAAATTAATTTAAAATCAATAGTTAATAGTAATCAAAATAAGATAATTAGGCACTGAGACTCTCTACCATGCGGAATATCGAACAAAATATTGGCTTGTGTTAGAAGGTATGTCTTAAACGGTAAGAAAATCCATAAAACTAAGAAGAGAATCCGTTCGCGAAAATCCTACGAGAGAGATGGACACTGCGGACTAGCGTCTAACCAAATAGGCAGGGGAAAGGTGTAGACAAAATTCTAAATAATTGGCGAATTCCTTGAACGTTTTAATGTGAGAGGAGGACGTGAAGAAATGTTATGAAAAGGATAATGGAAAATGTCATTCGGGGGTAGTAAGAGCATTCCCGGCGAGCCAAAGCTTTCCCAGTTGAGATAATCTGCAGAGCAAACTTCCTCGTCTGTTTACTTTCAATATATTTCAAACAACATTTAGGCCTTTTTCGGTTCCGGGAAAGCCTCAATCCGACCTCACTTCTCCGCAACTATGCCCGGTTATTCGGAGCACTAACTTATTCGTCTTCAGGCAACATCAGTGACTAGATGATGTGTATCAAATCGGAGAATAATTTTAGTTTTTCTGATAATAAAAAGTGTGTAAAAGCATGTTTATGAGAAGGGCGGACTGAATGATTTTTTAAATATAATTTATACTATTATATAAAATGAAAAGCCATTTTTCGTTTGTAGTCACTAATCGCGAAAACTACTAAACCCAACTGTACCGAATTTTAACTACTTCTGAATAGTTCAAGGGAGCTTTAGCAGTAATAAAATTTAAAGATTTTCAACACTATCCTAAACCTTCAAGAATGGTGTCAAAAATGGAGAATCAAAATATATCCAAACAAATCCCACCAAATAACCTTTACCCTTCATTGTAAACCTACGACCTCCTGTCCTATAGTATCCTTTAATGATATCCCACTAATCCCTGTTGAACAGATCCTACCTAGGACTCCACTCGGACAAACGTCTTACTTGGAACCCACTTACAAGACTAAAACGACAAGAAACTGCCCGTCATTTCAGACTACTTCAACATTTACTAAGCAAACGTTCAAAGCTCCCAATTTATTACAAAAGACTTATACACATGACTGTGATTAGACCTATTTGGACATACGGAGTTGAGCTTTGGGGCTCCACTAAACCATCCAATTCATCTCGTATTCAATCCTTACAATCCAAAATCCTTCGTAAAATCCTCAATGCTCCTTACTTTGTCACCAAAAAAACTTATCCATAAAGATCTTAATGTTCCATATGTTGCTGATTTAGCCCACACCATATACCTATCCTTTCATAGTAAGCTCCATAACCACTCAAATCCGTTAGTTTCTTAACTTGCTTCCCACTCCATTCCTGATAATCCTCCGAGGCGTCTGAAACGAAGATGGCCTAGAGACCTTCTAGTGTAGAAGTTTTAATAAAGTGCTACTGATGAGTAGTTCTTTCCAAGTTTTAACATGTCATATAATCGTCGTCAATTAAATACATTTACTTGATGTATATATTCTGTACAGTTGTAAACTTCAATAAATGTATATAAAAAAAAAAAGGAAAAAAAGATTTTCAATTAGATTACTATAAAAAAGCGGTGAGCACCATTCGAGAAAGGTTACAAAGGTACATTGTTATATAAAGCTAGAAATTTATTTCAGTTATTATTAAAAAGGCTATAAATATATGAAGAGACATGTGTAGTTAAAAATCGACTGATACATGGACATTCTGCAACAGTTTGCAATTGTAGAACTGTACCAGTGGATATTTTAACTAAAACATCTTCATAGTTCTAGGAAGGTTTATAATAATAAATTTTACAATCATAATAATTAAAATGTATAGTCTTAAGTGCCAAAAAAACGAGGTTTGCCTCCCCCCCCCCCCCAGTCATACACTTTTATGGTTAGAAATTAAAATCCAATCAGATGGATCGATAAAATTATTTCTGTTAAATTGGATTGTTTTCTTTTTTATAGAATGAATTATGCTTTTACGTATTCTTTAAACACCTTATCAATGCAATTTTAACTGCCATGCGTCAAAATATAATTGAAGAAATAATGCTAAATTTCATACTCACAAATACAAGATT
The DNA here is from genome assembly GCA_003667255.2 of Euschistus heros. Taxonomy (NCBI): domain Eukaryota; kingdom Metazoa; phylum Arthropoda; class Insecta; order Hemiptera; family Pentatomidae; genus Euschistus; species Euschistus heros. The sequence continues at coordinate 288,983 of RCWM02000418.1, read as the reverse complement.
TTTATCGATAAACAAATGAAATTCAATTATAAGTTAAAATAATCTAACAAGGAGACGTTTTGAGTTACAATATTACAATATTAATAGCATCACAAGAATCAGCATGCATTCTGCTTTTTATCCATGCATATAACATTACTCCAGATATTAGTGGACAAAAATTGATGTGAATGAAAAAATCTGAGGTCAACTATAACTTGAGATATCTCAATAAGAAAAAATTCTGCAACCTCCAGGTTTGGGCTAAACTATGCAGTTTTACGGCTTCTAGATGACCTTAAAATTAGGTTTTAATCGATGGCGAAATATGTAGCATAGCGCAAATTATTTACATTGTTTTCAGAAATTGACAGCCTTCTTCTTTCATGCCTTCTAAAATCCTACAAAATTTTAAAGGTTAAAAAAAAATATTTTTGATTTCGACAAAATCCAGTTTATACATGTTTTTGAGATGAGGGATGTGAAAATGATATCAGTTTTTAGTTTAAAAATTTTCCTGACCTATATTATACGATTATATGACTGAGAGCTGAGAAAAAAAATAAAACGTAATTTTCATGTTTTTTTTTTCTCAGCTCCCAATGCTCAACGGCGGCTATAATTCTAGTTTTGCACTATTATAGGTCCCTACCACCTAAACAAAAATATACATTTAAATCTGTGAGTTATAACCCAAAACGTCCCCTTGTAAGTTCTTTATTTATGAGAGCGGACGAAGTGACGGGATAAGCTATATTAACAAATATACTAACAAAAATGTAACAAGTCATGAATCACAATTCAATAAATAATTTATTTTTACCAATTCCATTAATTGAGAACCGGGGGATGGAACGACTTGGTTATACCAATGCGAGGAGGCCTCGGAGAGGGACTAAGGAAATTAAGATGGGGTAGAGATCCTCATTAAAAGTAATGCCGTCATCCACCTCCACCACCCCCTCAAGTAAATTAAATTTAATAATAGCTAATTAGGAGAGTAGTGACGTGTTTATAGCTCCTAACCAAACCCCATCCCCGGCTGGAATTGACTCGTTTACGGCTAACCCAAATGGCTAGCTCCTGACCCTTCGGGCCGACAAAGCACTGATTGTATCTGTGGCTTAATGCCCCCCCCCCCCCCATCTCCCTAACTGCCTTCTGCCCCCAAATGATACCCCAATCGAAGGATGGCTGAGATATCTTCTCTTGGCGGCTGCCTTATAGCCTGCGTTCCTCGGGCATTAGATCTAAACTATTTTAAGTGTCCTCCGTCCTCTGCCCCGAAGACTGGATCAGCCATCCCAATATCGCAGAAATAGAGAGGTCTGATAGTAATAGATTGAATAATAACACGACGAATAAAAACTTAAAATGAAACGTTCCATTTGATAACATGGACATTCCAGAACTGAACTGATATGACACCAATTATTTGCCATTGCTAATGACATTTTTGACATGAATATTTCTTTTGGCTGTGACTGTATTCATTTTGGCTGTGAAACATTTTTGACATTCAAAAATGTAACATATTCACCCGCTCTAGCTCTGTTGGTGTTGTAATCGAAAATTTGACAAGAGCTTTTTTGTTAAAACTTTAATGCACAATTTTTTTTGTCATACATAATTTGTCACTAGGACCTTCCGTTTAGGAGGTATATTGGTTTAAATGAAAAAAAAAGTTCAGTTTTGCCTACATTTGTTAAGTTTTAGGGCTTTTTTTTGACCCGCACTAGTTCTCTTTTGCTGGGATCGAAACTTTGTTGACAGTTTCTTAGTCAGAAATTAAATAGATAATAGTTTGTTGTACAATACTTGTCACTAGGACCTACCGTTTTAGAACTATATTGGTTTGAATGAAAAAAAAAAATGTAATTAATTCCTTTTAATTCTATAACGTAAATTGGGAATAGCAGTGGATTATAGGTAGAAATATACAAGATCTATATTGTTACCCTTTTTTGTAATCTTGTAGATTTATTTTGGGAGATCAGTCAATGGAAAAAAAAAATAGAATGCTTAAAAATAACATAGCCTTTTTTTATTTAAACGTTTCAAATATAGGATTGCTGGCCCTCATCAGAGGTAAAAAAGGAAATCTCAACTCAAGAATCAGGAAATCTCAAAGGAAATCCAACAAATAAGGAAAAAATATAAAAAAAGCCAAACGTGAATGAAATGTAAGGTAAGTGGGGAAGTATATAAAAAAATAAGCAATTCGTAATTTTGCTGAGATTAGAAGAATTACGTAATTATGTCGTCATACAAAATAAAAAGGATGTAAGTAAGTTATATATCGGGACATCTTTGATAGATTTATGCTAATCAGAGTGCTAATGACTTGAATAAAGATTAAAAAAAATATAAATAAAATAAAGAATTTAGATTAGATTATGAATAAAATAAACATTGTAAATTTAGCTGAAGAACTACGAACGAAGTCACACCTAAATTTATTATGTTTATTATATTCATAATATAATTTAACTGTTTATCTAAGTTATTAAAACATATTTTATCTTTATTCACTAGCATTAAGATAAGCATAAATATATCAAAGGTGTCTCGTATTCTTTTTTAGAAATTTGTAATATCAACAAATAGCGTTCTGAAAAAAAAAATAAATAAATAAATAAAATAAAACTAACAATATAACCTTTTTTTACAAAAATAAATATTGATTGAATAAAGGAATAAAGTGGTGAATAAATAAGGCTATATAGGTTGCTTCACGAGACAGATAATGGAATAATTCTCATTGGGTTTTATATTACAGGCTATAATCGGCGATATAAGATAAGCAATGAACAATCACTATCTTTGAGTGAGTTTTGTTTACTTAGCGATAATTGATATTCATTATAAAACATTACTATTCAATAAGGAGTGAAATTTAAGGTCACGATAGATTCTAATGTCAATTAATATTAATATTAATATTAATAATTATATAATACTATTAGTTTTTATTATATTATAATAACTGAAGTTTTTTTTTTTTATCAATAAAAATCTTGTTTTGAAGTATGCTATCGAGCATTATTTTTTAAACAGTATTTTCACACATTTCCGTGATTTTTAACCTGGTTAAAATTCCACCGATTAAGTGTTTGAAGATTACGTAAAAACATAACTGGTCGACCAATTTTTAATTTTAATATTGATATATTAAAATTTAAAAAAAAAAAAAACTATTCATTTCAGTAATGCAGACGGACAGAGAGTATGGTATTAAGAAACTTTTGCCGATAATGGACCGCATTAGATGTGCTTGCAACTAAATGCCCACGGATCATACTTTTACTCACAATATCAAAAAGCAAAGGGCCGACGCTTTGAATTGTCAATAATTATTATTCGGCAGAAATAATTTTATCAATTTAATTTGGTTGGACTATAATTTCTAACCTTAAAGCTTATGACTGTGACAAACCTCGATTCTGTCACTTAACACTTTACATTTACACGACTATTATATAAACGTTATTAATGTTAACCTTCATGCAACAATGAAGATGATGTAGTTAAAATTTGGTTCCAATAGGTTTAATAGTTTTACTAAAACTCTGTTACAGAATATGGTACATATTGTTCGTTTTTTGAAAGCTGCTTACAAAAAAATTAATTTAAACACACACACACACACACACACACACACACACACACACACACACACACACACACACACACACACACACATATATATATATATATATCAGTCTATAAATGAAAGCAACTATTTTGGCGATGTTTCGAGACTATATTGTTCTGATAATCATACCCTACAGTGAAAAAACAGGTTATAATAAAATTATATAAGTTATACAAGTAATTTCAAAATAAAGTTAGTTACAGTACAAGTATATAACAAGATGTGTTAGAATAATAAATATATATATAATTACAGAACATAGAGAAGTATGAAGCTACTTACAATGCTACTAGTGAATATGGAATAGACTAACAATTCTAGTACAAAACTAACCTAGGAGAATTTGAACAGACAGTTACAAAGGCTGAAAAATTAAGTTAAAAGGACTAGGTGGTATTCCCAATAGTAACAGTCATATATATATATATATATATATATATATATATATATATATATATATATATATATATATATGTATATATATATTGTGTCCACATTTATTATATAAAGTATTAATTGTATTTTTTAATTGTTAAATTTCCTTTTTCTATTATATGCGTCTTTATTTTACTATCGCTTTGAGGTGTTGGTAAATAAGGGATGTATTAAGATTTTATAGTGTACAAAGTTTACTTATTTCCTTTGCTTCAGACAGATCGGAAATGTAAGTAAAAAAAAAAAAAATTCTCAATTGATAATTAATGCAATAGACTTTACTTATTCAATTATATTCACTTGCTCAAATCTTTATCCAAGTTCTTTCATCCATATTACATTCCTCGAAGAGTAAAATAGCAGGGAACACCAAATCTATTGTAAAATTTAAACCTCATTTCTATTGTTTGGCTCTTACATAAGTCAATCAAATTCCTCAATATCACTTTACAGAAAAGTTTTTACCTTCAGTTGGACTTGAACTTGACACGGGTGCTTAATTATCTTGTTTCTTACGCATTGATCAACCGTACATTCTTAATATTGTATCATATTTTTAAAAATAAAAAATATATATATAAGAAAAGTTAATCGCTGTTTATCCAAACATATAAATTAATTTGGTCCGAAAATTGAAAAAAAGTAAATACAAAAAGTGGTCTCTTTGGTGATACAATCGGCTACGCAACCTGTTTAGTTCCTTCGTTACCCGAGGCCGCATAGTAAAAGGCTTTCCTAAAAATGGGTTTTCTCCAGCCTTTACACGAAGTCTCGCATGGTTTCCCTTGCATTTCCCCAGGCCTTGATTAAAAGCCTTTTTGTATTTACCCTTTAGGCGTACAGAGGGATTCCATCAGGCTTGCGGTCACAAGCTGCTTCTATTAATGCTCTATGTCTTAAGAATAGAAATAAGAAAATACGTCCATACTATGAATTAAAACTATATATTGAAATAAACGTGATATACACACTCTATTATAGTATATTATATCTTTTAATTATACACTCGCTAACGTCTCTCCTAAATTTATTAAAGGGTGTAGTAAAACGGAGAATGAAAACGCTCTTTTGAACAGATCCGCTATCTAGGACTCCATCACGAGAAACGTCTAATCCATACACTAGACTAGAAACGACTTGTTCTTTTAGACTTCTTCAGCATTTATGAGACAAACGCTCAAAGATTAATTGCAAAAGACTCTTTTAGATGGCAATAATTAGACCTATTTGGACCATTGGAAGTTCAGCTTTGGGCTCCACTAAACCATCCAAAAAGTTTAGTCTTGTAAATCCAATAATGTATTAGTTTGTGATTAGATGAGAGAAGTTACTTAAAAACTTAAAAAGAAAAGTCACTAAAGCTATTTTACATGTTGCTGACTTCAATTTGTGGTAGAACCCCGCTAACCCGGTCCAGATGGACAACAAACCAAAGTTTTTTTTCTTATTGTTACAAAATAAGATTTTATTTTTTTTTAAATCTTATTTGTTAGGCAGTATAATAATTACGTTCTCAAAACACATTAAACGTTAAATTTTGGATAGGAATGCTAAATGAACAAGTAAATTATGTAAAGGAACAGAAAAATACCATTTTTCATCGATAATCTTTTCCTTTAAAATGAAGGTTTGTTTTTATAAATTTATTTTGATCCATATAAATAAACATTTTTATAACAAAAATTACAATTTACTGTTTTGAAAATAATATAATTGATCTTTTTTGTTGGCCATGGTATGCAGTTTCCCCTTCACTAAATAAAGAAGTATTATAAAGTGAATACAACTTTTAAATTAATATATTTTAGTGTATGAAAAATTAATAAATTGTTTTTAATAAATCGAATCCTTAGAAAAATCCTAAATGCTCCTTACTTCGTTACAAACAAACTTATCCACAAAGATCTTAATATACCTTACGTGTCTGACTTAGCTCAAATCATATATCTATCCTTTCATAGCAAACTCCTTAACCATTCAAATCTATTAGTTTCACAACTTGCTTCTCATTCCATTCCAGATAACCCTCCGAGGCGCCTGAATAGAAGATGGCCTCGAGACCTTCTAATATAGTCTCAGTACTTCATTATATAGAACCTGTATAAATGCTACTAATGGGTAGTTGCTTTACAAACAAGTGGCGTGTCATTTTTATCATCATCATATTTACTTGATAAAAAAATAATAATAATATGTAATAAAAATTAATCGAATGGGATTAAATGACTTTTAAGAATTTTTTGTTTAGCTGTTAATAAGGTTTTTGAAATTGCTTGTTATTTATTCTGATCAAATTTGTAATTTAGTTCTTCATAAATTAATATGTTTCAAATTAAATAATTAAAATCCCTATTTCTCCAACTTTATCTGCATATGCTTAGGAATTTGGGTATAAAGGCTAATATTTATAAATAGCTAAATATTGTGTATGATATTTTATATATTTTTATGTAAAAAAAAAAAAAAATAATAATTTTAATTAATCAGCAGAAATAGAAATTTGATATGGTTTAGTAACGTATTGCGAATTGTGATTCGACTGGGGTTTCCCCAGTGTTTTTTAATTTATTTAATAAGTAGTTTCGAGTCATCTTCTATCTTCAGTCAAAATAATTTTTATTCTGTTCATTTTCTATAGATACATGATAACGCTTTAAATAAAAATGTTTCCAAAATAAAGTTAGATTTTATTGTGTTCATTGACGCATTTTATTCCTTTAATCTCAAAATCAACATTTGTTATTTACCCTCAAGCTGATCTAACATATTCACAACTGCAAACCCCCAAACTTCACAAATCCTAACCCAACCGCAGGTAAGCCTCAGACATTAAATTCTTGGAACCACTTACAGTAATGGAAACTTTACCCTTCTGCACACACTCACTCCGATTGGTACACATAAATTCTGCAAATTCAAAACGAATTATTTTATTCAATAAACTTAGGAAACTAGAGAGATATCCGTCCAGCAGTCAGGGAATAGTTCTTGGAACATAATTTGAATATTATATCAATCAGAAGGAAAACTTACAATCTGCTTAAGAGCTACCGTATATTAAACTCAAATCAGATGAGCACCATATTTTGCAAGTTAACCATATTTTACAACCAGATCACATTACTCTGAATTGTTCATTATCTCCTAATGAAGTATGGTAACATCAACCATAGTTAATTATATAGGTAAGGTGATTTAGGCTTTGAGAGTAAAAAAATGTGACAGATTGGTATTGCATAATAGGATTCAAGTCTCAGAGGGGTTTTAACAATACACCAGCGAAAAGTTACAGATACATAAAGAGTTTTATAAATAATTAACATGTAAATTAATAAAATGAGAACAAGACTTAGTTATAGCATTTCTATATACACTGACAGGCATAAATTCTACCCAATGGATTTCTCAGCCAAACGTTTCACTCATCATTAGCTTTTTACATCCACATATTCTTTAAACATAGCTTGTGAAACGTATGGGGATTTTTTAAAACCTTAATTAAATAAAAAAAAAAAAATTTATATGATTATTCAGTTTTGCTTTAAATGGGTAATACCTCTCAAAAATTTATTCAAAATCATATTTGACCTATTCCCCGAAAAATTCACGACGCTATTAACGCTAAGGGTGGATAATAATCTCAATAATTAAACGTTTATTCATACTTTTTTAAATAAGTACTGCTTGGTTAAAATTTAATAACTTTTTTTTTTTCATTTTTCTTATACACTGGTTAAATTATATGATACGGAAAGCACCTGAAATAGAATGAGACTTAGTCGACAAAATTAAAAAAAAAAAAAAAAAAAAAAAAAAAAAATTAAACGAACTGTTTGTCCGCCAGTTTATTTTTTGCGTTGTCATAACTAGGGACTGGATTTGTATGTATTTAAATATATTTTTTTAATACCTCGTTCACTGTTCTTAAAGTCTGTACCATACATTTCATGTAACTCAGAAGCAAATGAGCCACTTTTTTACATATTCGTACATATGTGAAGGATATCATATATTTTGTGCATATTTATAAAAAAAAATATAATAATATGTTTTATTTTTATTCAACAACAATTCATGTTGACAAAACCAAGCAATAGAGAGGATTTACAGTTTCAGGAAAATGTATTTTAAGATAATACTCGGAACAAAATTTTCTTGGAACCTTAGCTCTTCTTGATGTTTCTTTACCTTCACTAGATAGTTTATTCCCTTATTTCTAATGTAAAAAACGTTTTTCAGTAAGCTCCCAGCCGAGTCAGAGTTTTAAAGGATAGTTATCCAGATTTATCTTTACCACTTTAGTGAGTAATTACTGGATGGGGAACTTGGCTAAAAGCCTCTCTCTATTTTCAAAAAAAGCGATTTTTAAAAAATTCGGGCTACTCTTGCGAAACTCGAAGATGTCGCAGCATTCATAGCCAAGAGTAAAGAAATAATTGATAAAGATACGTTGATAAAATATTTAGCTTCTTTTTTTTTTAGCTTCTCGTTTCTAGTTAATAAAATTACTCAGAACGTCTTTGCGAAAGTTTTGTAGCAATAATCAATACCTAAGAAAAATTGGAAAACATTGATTGAAGGTATTTTTTTATTTGTTTATTTTTTGTTTTGTTTTTGTCTATGTTGCCGAACTATTATTTATTTATTTTTTAAACTGCATTACAGACATAGTAAAAAAAAGAAATAAAAACAAAAACCAAAAAGGTTTTTAAAAAAACCCAGGACTTGATGAATTGAAAACTGCTGCAAAAATTCTTACCGGTAAAAATACAGAAAATTAAAGTCTCGCCCCGAATAAAACTGCTGTATTTAAATGGGATCCAATTACATCCATAGATGTAGAATGCTTTTTTAGCCGACATTAAAATATTTCATTCCCTGATAGACGTAATTTTACAGTTGAAAATTTGAAAATGTATGTAATATCAAATAATTTAAAAAGAAAATAAATTTTGTATTAACATTTGTGAACATAATTTAGTTTTTGAATTAAATTTTTTGCGTTAAAGACTCTTTGTTTTGTTTTACATATATATTTTTTGTAATTACATGTTTGCCTGAAAATAAATACATATCTATGTACATATTTTTAGTTTGATTTCATACACAAATCCGGTTCCTTTTCATAACGAATGAATCATAAAGGAAATCTATGAATACATGATGAAATTCGATAATCATAATCACAACATATTAATGCAGTTATATCATACTGACTGAACTGAATTTTAAGGTAGGTAAATGTAAAATGCGCGTATAATCATAATCACTAAAATCAACATGTTAAATTTTACTTACATTATGATTTGGACGAATAGAAACAGTGACAAATTCCGGTTCTTACCTGAAACAAAAAATAATAATGGTTAGTAAAAATATAAGTGTGCAGAAAATAATTAATTCTAAATTTTTAAACTGTTAAATTCTCTGTAAATATTAACAATATGAAAAATCGATTGTTTGAAATACATTTTTTTGTTTTTATTTTGCCGATTCATCCTCCAACATTTTAACTTTTTTTTGTTACACTAAATTTTATACTCTTCTTCTTCTTATGCGATCTTCCCTTAGATGGCCAGGTCAGGGGTCAAGATGAGGAATTCAGTGATCATCTTAAGGTCCTCTAGGTCACCATAGAGCTTGGTCCGCACATCGGTTGGAGAGGGCCAGATCAGCTTCCTTTGCTCAGAATAGAGCCTGCAGGTCTGAAGGATATGCTCGGTATTTTATTCACCCTCTTCGCACTCGCAAAGGGGGCCGAATCCAATATGAAGCTTTTTGAACAGGTGAGCTCTGAGCCTGTTGTGTCCCGTTCGCAATCGGAAGATGAGTACCTGCTCTTTTCGAGTGAGTTCGTAGATTGCATCTCTAGGATCGTGATGTGGTGTCTCCCAATCCATTGCTGGCAGTACATTCGAAGCTCCTTCCTTTCCCCAGCTGGTCCGCCCTCTCGTTTCCAGTGAGTCCGCAGTGTCCTGGAATCCACTGCAGATGACCTTTTTGTGGATAGCCATCAAGCATTCGAGTTCCTTGGAGAGATTCTTCAGGCCCGTGCCCCACTTCGATCTAAGAGATTGCAACACTGATGCTGCATCAGTAAGGAATACTATTTTTGAGTTTTTTGGTCTCTTAAGTATCCTAAGTATTCTCGATGCCTCACATATGGCTTCCTGCTCAGCTCGATAATTTGATGAAGCAAAGCCAGTCGGAACAGCCTTCTCGATTATGTTTCCTGCAGGAAATTGTATATGGATACCGGCGCCACCGTTTGTTGTTGCATTTGTGGCCGATCCATCAGTATATATGCGGGTCCACTGGTCTTTTGGGTACTCATTATTTATGTGCTGAAGGGAAAGAAACCTCATTTGCTCTTCGGATGAGTTCCCCTTGCTTGCGATACCAGGGATTGTCAGAACTATTAGAGGTTTCGGAGCCTCAAGCCATGGAGGGTTGTCTTCTACCGCTGTAGACCTTTCTGAGATCCGCCGCTTTCCATCGATTTCCGAAAGTAACCTTGCCGTAATGTGCATACTGCTTTCCCGATTTAATCGATTGCCATTTCTTTCAGTCACTCATTTTTGGAAAGGATGTTTCGGAGTGGATCTGGCTTTAGCATCAAGGTGTAGGATTTTCCCTAATTTTATATTTATTAGAGATGAATCGATTCTCGGTTCCATTGATTCAAGAGAAAAGATCGAAAGTGGATTCCTTTAAACCGATCGATACCGCTGACATAGGGAATATCTAATGTTTTGTGATATCTAATTATGTTATTGTTATACATAAATTCTTCTCCTAAGAGACCAAGCCTCGTTTGTAATAAAATTTTACAGACAATAATACCACTTTGATTTTTGTTATTCAAAGTGGCATGGCCAATAAAAATATTATTTTCCATTTTATCACGTGTAAATAATATTTTTCGAACCGTAATACTTAATGAAAACAAAACCAGTGCATCCATATTGTTTAGTGAAAGAGTTTAGTAATATTTTCAATTTATTTTTCAAAAACGAAACCTTGGAATGGTTATCTTGAATTATATTTTAGAACATTGTCTGAACTATCATTGATGACATATCGTCATCCCAGAATAATGTTGTGCTATATCCCAAACCCTTGTTTTGGGAAATGAGATTTAAATGATTTGAAGTTTATTTCTTAAAGTACTTTTTTATTTTGGGATAATATGTAAATGCGTTTGCAGTTAAATATTCCCAGTATATTAGGTAATATTTTACTATATCAAACACATCCTGATTGCATTGATTTAAGACTAAAACGATTTTATTCATTTGAATATAGAACAAAAATGGCTATTTTGCATAATCTTTAAAGAAATACGGGATATGGAACATTTTTAGATCAATAAATTGTTCTGTATCCCTTTGAACTAATTTATTTTTAATAATTTCTTTTTAATAATTGGGACAGTGTATTGTAATAAAGGCCCTTTTATTTTATTTAAATTTTATTATTACAAAAAAGTAAGAAAGAAGTAAAATAAGTAAGCAAATGTAAATAAAGTGTAAGTATATAATTTATTATATCCCTTTCGGTTTTGCCTTCTTTGGAGATGTTTCTGGTTTATTTTATGGATATAGAACAAAATTAACGGTCTATAGAGCACTATAATTGCTCAAGCTATAAAGAGAACAAGATAATTCTTTAAAGTAGGGTTATAGAACATTTATTTACTGAATACTCAATTATGGGCTAAGATAATACTGTTATTTAAACTGATATAGAACAAGAATTTTTTTTCTAAATTTTTGGTGTATGTAACTCTGTATACCCTAAAAATGGACTTAGAACAAGATAATTCTGGGATGACGATACATCGTTGACACTATATAAAACTAACGAATTTATTTTGTTCATTTGCCGTTGTATTCTATAAGGTCTTATCGTAAAATTTCGAATCTGATAAGCAATTAGACCGAAATCAATAATGTCATTTTTACGAATTTCTAGAATTTTATCTCAAGGTTAAGGAACAAAATGCGAATCCGTTTTATTACATTCGTTAGTTTTACACAGTAGTAATGATATGATATGCTATGGATATTAAATGCTGCCAGCGGATTACTAAATTGTTTCTGTAATTATTATAATTTTCTTAATCGATTTGTTTGGCTTTTTTAGCTTATATTTTTTATTATGTTTTTTTTTTTTTTTCTTCTAATCCCCTTTTATTTTTATTGATTTAAAATACAATAACAAACATTTAAATCCATCCCTTTTTCTGCACTTGGTGCATTTTAAGGGAGTTTTGTTTAAAGTACAAAAATTATGATTATATTAAGTACAGCAATACAATAGATGTTGATCTAGTGATGGGGCTCACTAGATGTTTGGGAAAGAGGTCTGTTGAGTCATATTAGTCAAGTCTAAGTGTTTTGACGTAATTTTGCCACCTCTGTGGCTTTTCAGTTGGCGTTAATGTGTTGAATAGTGGGTTAGTCGAGTATTTGAGGCTATCAAAGAATTTGATATGCCTCCTTGTTATGTATTCTGTCACCTTTGGTAAGTCTAGTGTTTTGTGTATTATGTCAGTTTTAGTCCTTTGTAACGTTTTATGTCGAACGATTCGTCTCAATACCCCGTTCTGAAACTGTTGGAGTCTGTTTGATGTCGATTGTGATATGTTTGCCAACATCGGAGCTCCATAAAGGAGAGCCGGTCTCAGCAAACATTTATAAATCATTAGTTTGAGGCGGAGCGAGAGGTTTGGTGTACTTAGCAGGTGATTTAGCCTGTATGATTTTGTTCTCACCGACTTAAGTTTTTGGTTGTAGTGGCTCGAAAGTGTAAGGTGCCTGTCTAGAGTGACTCCCAGATACACTATACTGCCCGCTGACCTCTTAGCGATTCCTGCTACCTTATAGGTTTTAGGAAGAGGACGCTTATTTTTCTGGAAGGAGAAGATAATGCAGTCAGTCTTCTTGGGGTTAACTGCAACATTTAATCCTTCCAATTTTTGCGTGATTTCATTACAAACCTCCTCCGCCTGCCGTAGAGCCTTCGTGGCGTTTAATGAACTACTATATATAGCAATGTCATCGGCGTAGGCCGCCACAGTCGCTTTTCTGTACCTAGCACCAACAGTTTCAGCCGTGTATATTGAGAACAATACTGGAGAAAGCGTAGACCCTTGAGGGACGCCGCATGTGAGAGGGACTTCTTTGGATAATGCCTGGCCGACTCGCACTCTGATTTTACGATGATGAAGAAATGACCACAATAAAGTTGAAAGTTGCTCCGGGAATTCGTGGTCCTGCAGTATCTTACATAGGAACCCATGTGACACTGAGTCGAACGCCTCCGTGCAGTCAATTGATATCATTGCAGTCACTTCATTTTTAGCAATGTGTTGGCTTACTTCCGCCTGTAGTTTCGCCAGATGGTGTTCCGGGCTGAGGCCGGCCTGGAATCCGGTCTGCTCGGGTGGAATAATTGAGATTTCTGAACAGAAAGTTTTTAAATAATTTAGAATAATTTTTTCGAAAATTTTGCCTAAGTGCGGAAGTAAGCTTACTGGTCTGTAATCAGCTGCCTGAGCGCCAGTCTTCGCGGGTTTCAAAAGCGGGAAGAGAGTGGCCTGTTTCCATGCCTCTGGAAAGTACCGTAGCCTGAGGCATAAATTATAAAGATTGGTAGGTGGACTATACCTCTCCTGGGTAATTGTTTTAACAATATCGTTTGTATCCCATCATGACCAGGGGCTTTATTTCCCCTCGAACGACGGAGGATGGCCTTCAACTGTTTCGGGGATACGAACATATAGTTGTTTCCCGGCTCTTCTATTTTAGGTGCTTCTAGTGGGGTCCCAGTACGCCTTTTACGCCTTTATATCGTAATGGTCCACGAACTTCGATGCTTGTTCCTCTGCTGTAAGCAATTTGTCACCATCGTGGAGCATCATAGAAGTTCTCTTTCTTGTAGACGTTTTCAACAGTCTCCAAAATTTTCTATGGTCACCGTGTGTGGCCCTCAATTTCTCGTGCCAAAGAGTGGTCCTCCATTGTTTTATGAGGTTGCGGATTTGGGTAGTGAGAGAATTGACGACTGATTTGACCTCTTGATCCCTGGTCCTGTACCACTTATTCTTCCACTTATTGCGTAAAGCAATCAGTGTCAAAATGTGGTCTGGCGGTTTTCGCAAAGCAGGTGGAAGAGGGCAAAACTTCGGTATGGCCGTTTCAGCGGCTTGCTGTATGGTGGCCGTGAAGAACTTTATATAATCATCGATTTCTCTCTTCGTGCGGAGGGTAGGGACAGTCGATAATTCATGGTAGACTTGAGATTTATATAGATCCCAATCCGCCTCTTGGTATTTAAATTTCGTCGGAGCTGGAATAGGCCTCATGCCATCTATCTGATACAGCACAGGCCTGTGATCTGAAGAGATGAAATCCAACGCAATACAGTCAGAGAATCGATGGGGCTGCCTAGAAAGCAATAAGTCTACTGTAGACCTAAACGCCGCGTTCGCCTTATGTCTAAAGGTATGACTATTGGGGTAAACGACGGTGTAAGGACTTTTTAAAAATTTTTTTCCAGCTTCATTTGATGAAGAATTGTTCCATAATGGATGACGAGCGTTCAGATCACCAACGATCCAATGGTTCGCTCGCTTAGCGCATTAATTTAAAAGCTGAGACCTAGGTCTTCTATAAATTCCAGTGATCACAGTAGGCTTTTCGAGAAGGACTTGGATTGTTTTATGATGAATCCTAGGATCTGTAATAGACACTGGAGTAGGAATTTCTCTCCACCTGGTTCCGTACCTTACGGCAATCAAAACACCTCCTACTGCTCCGCTTGACTCATCTCCAGTCAGCTCGTATCCTGGCAGCCGTAAGTGCCGAAAGTTTGTTCGCGTGTCAGAGAGGATCACTACGGTGGGTTGGGTCTGTGCTATCAACGCATAGATTTCAGTTATTTTGGGAATATTATGTTTTGAAATAGCATTTTATTTTTAAACTAAGGTATCGGTACAGATAATCGAGAATAAATTTCTTGGTATTCGTACTATTATCGAGAATCGAAAAATTTTAGTAACGACACATCATTGATATAGAATGATTCGTACAAATGAAGGAGTTTCTAATTTTAGTTAGTAATTAATTAATGCAAAAATCAGAAAAATAGAATGTACTATTAACACTGTTACTTGTACTACTTATATTAACAACTAACTAATTACCAGTAGTTAGTACAATAAATAAATGCATATACATTGTATATTTAGCTATTATAATTTCGAAAAATATTTTTTTATATACGTATATCAAAAATATAGATAATAAATTTCTTAATTTTGTTTTTTTTATAAATATTTTGTAATATAAATACTTCTTTGGTACCTGTATTGACGAGGCTCACAACCCTTCCTATTTACCGATTCTAAACTTGTAATGATTTATTTCAATCTCATAGTCGCTATTCTTCGAGGGGAAAGGTTATTTTTTTTTATTTACACACTAATTCTGAATCCATATGTAAACTAATATTAAAATCCGGTATACCTTCTATATAGCTATACCTTCTTACACTAATATGAGAAATAAGAAAATAATTACAAGGAAATATCAAAATATCAAAATATAAAACAATAAATAAATGTTTAATTAATATTATAGTAAGTTAGAATCAAAACAATACTAAATCATAAATAATGTTAACTTCTAATAAACTTTCTTATGTTAGGGAAGTAAAAATAACGAATTATAAATACATAAAAAAAATCCATGTTGAAAGTTATTTTGTTAATTTATGCTGAATTAATTCACATTAGGAAAGTAAAAATAAAAAAATATTAAATTTCTAATGTACATTCTCATATTTATTATTATATGGATATGATTTACTGAATCGATGTTACATTTTTTTTATTTTTTAGGCTTTAGCTAGACGCCATTGGCCAACTTTAAAATAATATTTATTCAAAATAATTGTTTCTTTTTTTTTTTTCTTAATAAGTGAAAATCTATGATTTTTTATAATTTAATGCCAGTGGAATTTATAAAATGGCTTAACGTTTCTAGTAAAGAATTAGGGTTTGATATTATCTCTATATAAGAAGGATTGTCTTTATTTATTATATTTTTAATTTTATTTATAAAATGGTATCGCTCGGCAGAATATTTTATGCATGACATTATTATATGTTTCGGATCGTCTTTAACTTCTTACAATTCACAGTAATCCACATCTTTTCTTTTAATTTTGTATAAGTATGTACCAGAGATAGCATAATTAATTCTAAATCTGCACATTGATCTTATCCATGATCTGGGAGCATTGCTGTTACCAAACCATGGTTCCATTGAGACCAGTGAGCAGTGATATTTATAAAAGAATCCCTCATCTTCTTTTGCATAATTTTTCTGCCATTGAACCTTCATGGAAATTTTCAATTCGTTAAATATATCTGAAAATGGAACACGACATTTATGAATCGGTTTTTTTGTTGCTTCTTTGGCAAAGCTATCGACTGCTGTATTGCCTTTAATACCTGCTTGGCCTCTAATCCGTGCAAATTTAATAAATTTACCTTGTATTTTTATTATAAGGGACTTTTTCCAAAATCGAGATTATTAAAGAGGGTATTTTGGAGTTGAAATTTAAATTTTCTAGTTTTTTATGACACTTAGACTGTCAGTTAGAATTAGAGTTTTATTGAAGTGGCTATCTTTTATGTGATCTGGAGCAGTTAACATATCTGTTAGTTCGGCTGTTTAAACAGAAGCCTTTTTGTGTATACTAATAAGTATAATTTTGTTATATGTAGGAATATAGACAGCAGCGCCTGCCTACTCCTTCTGGGCTCTTAGAACCACTTTGTTTAACCTTGGGTAATAAGTAATACGGATGACAAAGAATCCATTTACAAAGTATAAAAACTAAAAAAATTTCACATAAGAGAAGTGGAAATAGAAAAAATATAAATGTAACATAAATGTATCAAGTACCAAATCCATATTTTTTATTTTTTCGTCATAATACTGTTATTCTACTTCTTTCCATTTAATATTTAAATTTAAATATTTAATTAATAAATGAATTTAAATGGTAGATGGAATTTCGCATCGAAAGCTTATTATTATTATTATTAATTATTATTGTATTTATCTATTCTATTCGTTTGATATATTATTTCAATCTACTTTGCTTAAATAATATCTATTATGTAGAATTCACCAACAGATAGTGTATGCTAAGATAGCGGGAAGAGCTGAATTAAAGCGGCAGTTGCTGGGATGGGAGGATTAGGCTAAACCCCGCCGTAATGCGATCCTCCCGGTTACTATTACGTCCAATCTGTATCTTCTGCAGTTCATACCAGCAACTTTTACTGCATTATTATTAATACTGACTAGAAGCTTTGTTATAACGAGGGTTAAGTAGTCTTTTAAGGCAATTTTTACCAATTATTAAATCAATATATAAATTAATACGGGGAAGGGAGGGGGGGGAGAGAGAGAGAGAGAGAGAGAGAGAGAGAGAGAGAGAGAGAGAGAGAGAGAGAGAGAGAGAGAGAGAGAGAGAGAGAGAGAGAGAGAGAGAGAGAGAGAGAGAGAGAGAGAGAGAGAGAGAGAGAGAGAGAGAGAGAGAGAGAGAGAGAGAGAGAGAGAGAGAGAGAGAGAGAGAGAGAGAGAGAGAGAGAGAGAGAGAGAGAGAGAGAGAGAGAGAGAGAGAGAGAGAGAGAGAGAGAGAGAGAGAGAGAGAGAGAGAGAGAGAGAGAGAGAGAGAGAGAGAGAGAGAGAGAGAGAGAGAGAGAGAGAGAGAGAGAGAGAGAGAGAGAGAGAGAGAGAGAGAGAGAGGGGGGGACTGTGGGGGGGGGGAGGGAGGGAGCGTGAATGTTTTTTTAATTTTCCATTTAGTGTCCGTTCAGATTTTCCTGGATATTTAGCAATACATATAAAGGGTTTTCAATATTCGATGGCCGCCCCCTTTTTTTTTCCCCACAGTTTTTGAAATTCTGAAACGAAACTCTCAGGGTCTTAACTGTGTCTAATCAAGTTTCTTTTAAGGTTATAGTCTGCTCCCCAACCTTCTCCAGTTCTTCTCCAACGACCCTAACTCTGGAACTCTGAATGGGATGTGGTATTTTTTTTTTACGACGGATTTCGATAGAAAATCAAATTTTGAATCGATTTTATGCTGGTGAATTTTTTTATCCGGGGCACCGTTTCGCCGCAAATCGCGGAAAATCATTTTAAGAAAATAAGCAGTCTAAACCTGGAATTGCTAAAATAAAATAAACTTTGAACAAAAAGGAATGGCGGGAATTAAGGCCTTCCCGCGACTGGTACAACAAGCGGCGAGTACAGGTCGACTTGGAAGGTTTCCCCCGAGAGGCTCAAATGGTCGACAACAGTACTGGTTAAGGTGGAATTGTTTCCTCATCGGAGCATTCGAGACATAGCCTGGGATACCCACTTAAGCGTTCGAACGGTGTGGGCCATACTAAAACAACACCGTATGAGGCCGTACCACAGTTCACTTCATCAGGCTCTAACTCCGCATGATGCTGAGAGACTGAGGCTAAGGTTTTGTCATTAAGTGGGTATCCCTGCCTTTGTCTCAAATGCTCCGATGAGGATACGCTTCCACCGTAGCCAGTACATAAATGATATTAGTTTCATCACGGGTTTGTCAGCGGTTTGAGCCTCGTCCCAGTCGTGGGAAGGCCTTAATTTCATATTTTTGTTCAGAGTTGGGCAAAATTCAATTACATTGTAATCCGATTACAATTGCATTACATTATATTTCAAACAGATGTAATCGAAATACATCGGGTATGAATTACAGTATTCCCACAAAGTAATTCAATTGGGATTACAATGTAATTCATCAATGTAATTCAATTACGGATTACATAATTGGATTACAGATTTCGATTACTTGTAATTCAAGGCATGAATTATTCAAATATTTAGTTCGATTACAATATTTCTTCCATTAAATAGGCAAATAAATATCGGAATATCAGTTTTCACCCTTCACCATTTAAGTTTTAAGTTTTCTCTTATTGTTAACGGTTTTGAACTATCGCCATCTTTTTCTTAGAGAGAGGAGTGGGGGGTTTATTTCTAAATTGAGAACGGCTGGTCCGATCTCAATGAAATTTAATAATTATGTTTCTTTTGTACTTATTAGCGTATATTTGGGGTTTTAACTGTTTTACTAATTAGTGGGGGGTAGGGGGGGCTAAATTTCTAAATTGAGAACGGCTGGTCCGATCTTAATGAAATTTAATAATTATGTTTCTTTTGTACTTATTAGCGTATATTTGAGGTTTTAACTGTTTTACTAATTAGTGGGGGGTGGGGGGGGGGGCTAAATTTCTAAATTGAGAACGGCTGGTCCGATCTTAATGAAATTTAATAATTATGTTTCTTTTGTACTTATTAGCGTATATTTGAGGTTTTAACTGTTTTACTAATTAGTGGGGAGTGAGGGGGGGGGGATATTTCTAAATTGAGAACGGCTGGTCCGATCTCAATGAAATTTAATAATTATGTTTCTTTTTTACTTATTAGCGTATATTTGAGGTTTTAACTGTTTACTAATTAGTGGGAAGTGAGGGGGGGGGGGATATTTCTAAATTGAGAACAGCTGGTCCGATCTCAATGAAATTTAATAATTATGTTTCTTTTGTACTTATTAGCGTATATTTGAGGTTTTAACTGTTTTACTAATTAGTGGGGAGTGGGGGGGGGGCTAAATTTCTAAATTGAAAACAGCTGGTCCGATCTTAATGAAATTTGATAGTTATGTTTTCTTTTGTACTTATTAGCGTATATTTGGGGTTTTAACAGTTTTACTAATTAGTGGGGGGTGGGGGGGGGGGGGGGGGGGGGCTAAATTTCTAAATTGAAAACGACTGGTCCGATCTTAATGAAATTTGATAGTTATGTTTCTTTTGTACTTATTAGCGTATATTTGGGGTTTTAACTGTTTTACTAATTATGGGGGGGTGCTAAATATCTAAATTGAGAACGGCTGGTCCGATCTTAATGAAATTTGATAGTTATGTTTCTTTTTTACTTATTAGCGTATATAGCGTAAACTATCAAATTTCATTAAGATCGGACCAGCCGTTCTCAATTTAGAAATTTAGCCCCCCACCCTCACCCACCCTAATTAGTAAAACAGTTAAAACCCCAAATATACGCTAATAAGTACAAAAGAAACATAACTATCAAATTTCATTAAGATCGGACCAGCCGTTCTCAATTTAGAAATTTAGCCCCCCCCCCACCCCCCACTAATTAGTAAAACAGTTAAAACCTCAAATATACGCTAATAAGTACAAAAGAAACATAATTATTAAATTTCATTGAGATCGGACCAGCCGTTCTCAATTTAGAAATTTAGCCCCTCCCCCCCCCCCCCCCCCACTAATTAGTAAAACAGTTAAAACCTCAAATATACGCTAATAAGTACAAAAGAAACATAATTATTAAATTTCATTAAGATCGGACCAGCCGTTCTCAATTTAGAAATTTAGCCCCCCCCCCATAATTAGAAAAACAGTTAAAACCCCAAATATACGCTAATAAGTACAAAAGAAACATAACTATCAAATTTCATTAAGATCGGACCAGCCGTTCTCAATTTAAAAATTTAGCCCCCCCCCCCCCCCCCCCCCCCCCTAATTAGTAAAACAGTTAAAACCCCAAATATACGCTAATAAGTACAAAAGAAACATAATTATCAAATTTCATTAAGATCGGACCAGCCGTTCTCAATTTAGAAATTTAGCCCCCACTCCTCTCTCTAAGAAAAAGATGGCGATAGTTCAAAACCGTTAACAATAAGAGAAAACTTAAAACTAAAATGGTGTAGGTGAAAACTGATATTCCGATATTTAGTTGCCTATTTAATGGAAGAAATATTGTAATCGAACTAAATTTTTTCAAATAATTCATGCCTTGAATTACAAGTAATCGAAATCTGTAATCCAATTATGTAATCCGTAATTGAATTACATTGATGAATTACATTGTAATCGTAATTCATGAAGTAATTGCATTATATCATGTAATGTAATCCCGGCCGGGATTACAATTACAGTGTAATCGTAATTCATAGAATATATTTCAATTACATTTTGCCCAACTCTGTTTTTGTTCATAGTTTATTTTGTTTTTGCAATACTATTTTTAGACTGCTTATTTTCTTAAAATGATTTTTCGCGATTCGCAGGGAAACGGTACCCCGGAGACAAACATTTATCGGTATATAATCGATTCAAAATTTGATTTTCTATCGAAATCCGTCGTAAAAAATACCACATCCCATTGGGAATTCCAGAGTTAGCGTCGCTGGTGAAGAACTGGAGGAGGTTGAGGAGCAGACTATAACCTAAAAAGAAAGTTTATTTGGCACAGTTAAGACCCTGAGAGTTTCGTTTCAAAATTTCAAACACTGCGGAAAAAAAAAGGAGGTAGCCATCGAATATTGAACTGACTGTAAAGATCCTCATTGAGCCTGGAAATCAAAAGGAAAAGAAATTCTGGATGAGCACCGTACTTCCTGTCATGAACTATGGTTGCGAAACATGGATAATAGACAAGAAGACTAGCTACAAGTTGAGAGTGACAGTCAGAGGTATGGAGCGATATCTCCTCGAAATATCAAGACGAGATCGAAAATCAAATAAGTGGATTAGATTAAGGTCTGACCTTCCATGGAAAAAAGTGCATCTAAGGAAGTACATTTTATCAGGAGGAGCGCTATAACATGGACCAGGCAGCTTATGGATTTGTATTCAAAAAGGCAACGCAAGGAAGAGAGGACGTCCACTGACAGACCTGGAAGAGAGTAGGAATCGATAGATAAGAGTGGAAACGGATGGGAGAGCTACATTATTAAGTGTGGTTGAAAGAGCAATAGGAACAATCGAACTTAAATCAACTAAAATTTGATTTTGTTCAAACATGGATAGGTATTATTGTATATTTTCTGAACAAATAAATGTTATGATAATTATTATTTAGCTTTACTATTATTCGTTTATTATGGTTGATATACGTATATTCGGAATTAATTCATAAATCTAAACTAAAAGGTAAAATTGTAAAAGGTTAATTTTAATACATTTTTTTTTTTTTTTTTTTTAAAACCCTGTTGGAAGGGATTATTATAATTTGATTATAATTTTACATGTGTTGAAAGGTATAAAAAATATAAAAATTTTAAGAAGTTATATAACATAGATAATTTAAAATTCAATAAAAACAGCAACAAAGTTATGTAAAAAAGTGATCGTTACGTTTTCATAATAGCATAATTAATGAAGAAATATGTTTTCAAAATAAAACATTAAACACAATTTCTTGTAACTAACGCTCTAATATTTAATAATTAATTACAAGAAAATATAATTTGTGTTTCAAATCGGCATTCAAAAAATTAATCTTCCTAGAAATTTTATTGAGTTTTATGTAAAAGCCATTTTAGGTCACAATAATTATCGATAAAACTCCAGCCTCATTTAACATTTGTTCAAAGTTAATTAAAACGAGCAACTGATAATTGAAAATACGAGATTTATAATAATCTCACTTTTAATTACGGTTTCAATACAATATTCCACCTCGATATGAATACCGGTAAAAAGCTGTCATTGAAAAACTGACAAACAAAGTTTAAATGAAACGTTAAATATGAAATGTTAAATTCTGAAGCAAGCCTAAGTGTAATGGAGTATTTTACAACAAAAAAAGAGAAACAAATAGGAAAAATAATTAATTACCTACTTTCGAGATGAATAATAATGTCTATCCGATTATATATTTTTAATGAATATTTATTAAGTTCAGCAATTAACTAATTAAAATGTGTTTTTATTTTTTTATTTTATTACCAACTGTTTCACATTTATTTATTTTTTTCCTGGATGGTTATTTACAACCATAATTTCTATATTTAGAAATTTATACAATATATATCTTCTTTTTCTTTTTATTTTATGGAATATATATTTAATAATAAGCAATAAATACATATACAATAAGTAAATGTGCGGTTAAATGATAAAAGTGACACGTCAATAACTAGATGAACTACCTATTAGTAGTAATTTTTTAACTGTTCTATATTTGAAAGTCTATTTTCTTTTCAGACATCTCGCAGGGTTATTTGGAATTCAGTAAGAAGCAAGTTGGGGGACTAGTAGAGTCGAGTGGGTATGTAGGTAGTCATAAATCGTTAGGAATAGGTCTATTTGTGACAGTAAGGAAAATTAAGAATTTTAGGTTTTGATGATTGGATACGAGAACGATAGCAATGTTTTGTAGTAACTCCGTAATTCCAAATGGGTCTGATTACTATTATGTAAATAAGACTATTGTAATTAGTAGGGAGTTTTCAACGCTTGTCTAGTAAATGTTGGAGTATTCGAAAACGACGAGCAGTTTCTTGTCTTTTATTAAGCCTTTTAAGTGGATTGCAAGTAGTGAAAGGTCGTTCTTGGTGGAACGGAACTTAAAACTGCTTCCAGCTCTGAACAGGTTTTAAACGAAACGAATCGCCCAAGTTTTTCGTTCCACCTGGAACGAAAACCAAAGCCAAAAGATCTTTCGTTTCGTTCCCTTCGTGTAATAGAGTTTATATCGCATCTCTGGTTGATCCTGTTTCTCCTGATGTTCCCCCTTTCCATCAACCTACCACCCCACGCATGGGCATCTTCAAAATAATCCTCTTTCTTTGAAATTTTAATTCTACCAAACGAGCTCGGTTTCTTCTTTCGGATTCAGAGAATACAGACAAGGTTTTACTGCATATGATTGTGAATGATTTTTTTCGCCATTTGTTCAAAGGCTAATGGAGCTTTTACTAGAGTTTTTACTCCATTTTTCTCCGAACCAATGCAATTGCAAATTCTCGCTCAGTAGTGCACTATACTTAAGCTAACCTTAAAAAAAAATCTTTATTAAATAAAACCATTTTAAAAGTATACATTTTAAAAATAAGTTTACCTAGCTATTTAAATCTCTTTAATACTATGGTACATATAACATTTTTAATTATTAAATAGAAGGAGGATATTGACAGCTAGAAGTCATAACAAGGGATGGAACGGAAATGGATTGTAATTAGGTAGTATGTTCAAACTGATGTGGAACAAAAAGTGCAACGGAATGAAAACTGGAACTGGCTCCAATAGTGGAACGGAACATAAAATCTCATTCCACTTTCAAGTCGGAACGGCCCTTCTCTAATTGCAAGTAAGTTGTTTGTCCAGAGAGGGTCCTAGGAGAGAATGTGTTATAACTAAGCTTAGTACGGTTCTTATAATGCACCAACTATTTGACATAATCTAAAGGACTTGCCTCTCTGGGGTAGTTATTTTGAGAAAGTATCTTAACAAAGAAACCTCCTTACTATTCTTGATGAAAGTAGTAGCAATATGAAAATAATTATAATATTCCTTAAAAAGTATAACGTATTAAATAAAAATTAAAAAAAAAAAAAATACCCAAAACTAAAAAGAAACAATTATATATTTAAAGATGACACTGGATACCCTCGATGTTGAGTGTCCATAAGAAATTTAACATAACCTAAACTGGAAACCTAGGATAAGGTTCTATGAGTCCAGACCTGTTCAACGGAGTGAAAGGTTTAATTAGTGGAATGTTATCAAAGGATACTGTAGGGCAGAAAGCCGTAGGTTAAAGATGAATGGTAAAGGTTAGTTGATGAGATCGTTTTTGATTCTCCACTATTGACACCATTCACGATAAACTTAAGTTCATTCTTGGTTTATTTAACGAAGCGGTCCAAATGCTGTTAGTTATTTTATAACTTGTAGTGTTATCATGTTTTGCATTATATTGATATCAAATGAATTATTTGATATGTCTTTTGGCAGGGGGTACGTTATACGTTTTTGGTGTAAACTTTTTTTTTCTTAAAAAATGTAACAATTTGACAAGCTCTAGCTCTGTTTGCATTTCTCGGATTGAAAATTTGTTGAGATTTTTCTCATCATAAATTTCATGAAAAATACTTTTTATTATATAACACTTCTCGCTAGAGACTACCGTTTAGGAGCTATATTGGTTCGAATGAAAAAAGTAACATATTCCTAATAATTTTTATTGTTGGGGCATTTTTAACACGCTCTGTTTTTGTTCGTGTTGCTCGGATCTAAAATTCCTTAACATTTTTCTGATCATAAATTTAATGGAAAATATTTTGTTTATATTATAGCATTTGTCGCTAGGACCAACCGTTTAGGAGCTATATTTATTTGAATGAAAAAAGTCATGTTTGAAATCCACATTTTTCTTAACATTGTCTATTTCGAATAATTATAGATAGCTAAAATAAGTATGAATAGTTTAAAATAAAATTTAAGTAATTTGACCTTTCGATTCTAAAATGCAAATTAAGAAAAGCAGTAGATTATAGATAGACATATCCATGATCTATTGATTTTCCCAATCAGGGAGAAATGTTTTTTTTTCTTTCTATTTATTATTATTATTACTTTCCTCATTTCATTTTATTTATACTGATTTCGGTATAGAACAGAATGTAGACCCAGAGTTCAATGCAAGTGGGGGCTAGATCGAAGAATCAGATCGTTCTGCATCAAGTTGACAAATATTACACTAGTGATTAAACCAATTATAAATAAACTTTTTTTTTTTTAATTATGTATTGAAATTTACAACTGTATATACAAAATATAATGCATCAAGTAAATGCGATGAAATAGATCAAAATGACACGTCACTTGTTTTTAAAGAAACATTGGTAGCACTTATAATGGTTCTATATGATGAAGCACTCTATTAGAAAGTTTTGAGGCCATCTTCTTTTCAGGCGCCTAGGAGGGTTATCTGGAATGGAATCAGAAGCAAGTTGTGATACTAATGGATTTAAATAGTTGAGGAGTTTGCTATGAAAGGATTGATATCTGGCTTGAGCTAGATCAGAAACGTAAGGTATATTAAGAGGATGATGCTAGGATGCGTTGGGATGTCAGCTGTATACCATACACCGTGTAGAGGATTGAACCTAGGATACTTCCTTGAGGAACACCTGTAGATTGGGTAAAGAGAGAGGAGTAGGAATATGAATAAACTTGAACCTAAATAAACCTTAAAAAATATATATAATACTGGTAATTCATATTACATTAAATAAAATAAATGCCATTTGTGAATTTAGAAATGATTTTTTTATTTAAACCTTGTGTAGGCGCGTTACTGGTTGTTACATGAGTGGCCGAGTGGTTGACATATGTCACCCAAGCTAATTTTTGGTCTTCTGCCACATAAATAAATAATTTTTGTTAATTTAGCTTTTATAAAATTTTGTTTGAGAGTTATTAAAGGCTTAAAGAAACAAAATTTTTAAAGTAAAAATTATACAGAGGAAATATAACAATTATTACAAACATTTTTCAAGTGTTCCAACCACATCCATTTTTGGCATTTTTCGCACTATTTCCTATCAGCTCTGTCGAGTTCTCGACCACAATCGTGCCAACGACCTCCGCACCTTCTCTTCCTGTTAATTCTTGTTGCTTCTCATTAACACCAAGGAGGACACAAGTCCGTCTCCTTCGATCGCTTATTCTTAGGTAGTCACTTTCTCCTGAATCCGATCCATTAGGGTCAATACATTCCTCGTCACTTGTTTCGTTTAATTTATCCAGCCACTGCTTCTAAACTTTCGGATCTGAAGAGACTTCCACTTTTCGTTTTTTGGGTTGTGACATATTTTCAAATGAAATAAAATAAATATTTGATATAAGAAAAAATAGGTCCGAAATTGGTTGAAAATAATCGAAATGACCATCATAAATTAGTAAAAATATTATTGACAAATAAGTAGATAATTATAAGTAGCAACAATCATTTAAATAGGTAAATTACAAAAATTGCTTACTCTAAGAATTCTAAATTGTTCTGTCACTTCGTATTTAGTGAACTAGTCGATTTAAAAGGGTAACAAATCGCAACTAAACATCCCCCTGGAAAGGTATTGGAGAGCAGCGGACACGTAGCCTCGAGGATAGGGAGTTATAAGTAAACAAAGGGAGGTGGGCGAAACCTGTCAACCACGCGCCCCCTAAAGAGTTAAATAAGAAGAATATTTAAATATTTGACTCTTTTGCGTTTCTACACTACATTTACGAAAGTTGCCTGTTAAGATTATAACATAACATCAATTAAGTTTACTAATTGTAAGTAATGGATCTGTGTAAAAGTTTTAAGTGATAAGCAAACATCTGATATTTTTAGTTATTAAATATAGTTTGAAAAAAAAATATTATTAAATTAATAGCCGTAATGAAATTAGGCGACCGCAGTAGTCAATTGTAGCATTAAGAACTATTATTTCCAACTCCTAAGCTTTGAAAAAAAGTTCTTTGCTGGGTATTTTTTACGTTTTCCTTAACTTCCACCGTTCCCAGTCATGTTGTTTTCTCCAACGACTTTTCCTTACGACGGACCCTCTTAACGACTCTTCTTCAAGAAGGGATGAGGAACTCACCCCACTTTGAGAACGGCAACAAGAAGGTTAGAGGCGAAATATTTGGGAAAAAGAAATAAGGCTGGGAAGAAAGAAATACACAAAGTTACAAAAAAAGTGACGCATCCAGAAAATATTGATTTTTATGTATTTAATAGCAATGAAAACAAATTTTTCATAATAATGTTGGGATAAGACTTTTAATTTATTTAGTATATAAAAGACTAATTTGGTAAAATTATAATTAAAATTTAATTTTAATAGTTCGGCCAGAAGTAATTCGTAATTGCTTGTTTCTTTCTGCAATTCTTACTACTTCGTATTCCGTTATTAAACTTAGCACTTAGCACTTGTTGAACATGGCCGCGGTGTCCGCTGCCCCATGATTCTATGAACTTCAGCCCGCTGAGCAATAAAAAGGTAAAGGAACACTCATTCATACTTCAGACGCCATTGTTCAGGGCATTGCATCGAGATGACCGGTATTTGATTTTACGGAGCCTCTGAGGTCTTTACTTTACTTTAGTTCATCTGGTGCAGCGGCTCATGAATGTTCCTGGGAAACAGGTATATCTACAAACTGTGAGGCGAAGACTAGTAAATTATCGCTTGGGAACCAGAATATTAGTGCAGAAGTTACGAATCACGAGCTACAGCACTCAAATTCGGAATTAGCCAGGAATCAAACATGGATCTAATGGAGAAGGTTCCTGTTTACAGATTTATTCTTAGATCACTTGATGGATTCCTTAATGCATGGAGAAGGCATGGTAAGAAATATGCTCAAGCCATTGTCATTTTACAACATTTTTGGAGCGGCTGGTTTTTCATTTAATGGTAACACTGACCTGCAAATTTTAGAGGGATGCAATTTGAACGTTGTCCTATTTGCACTCTTTTTTTTTTTTTTTTTAGATATTTATCGAAGTTATAGTCTGGCTTACTTGAAGCGGTGACATAAATCCAATCAAACAAGCCTGAAACAAACTAGGAATACATGTTAGATCGAAAGTTGATAATCCTGAGACGCTTCATTACCTCTTAACCGATTTAAGAAAATAATTAGAGAATATTAGTGATGTCATCACAAATTTATCTTTAGAGAATAACCAGGTGGGTACAAGCTTTATAGGCTGCAAGTAGAGATAATACACGTTACTGATAATACTTTCTGTAAAAAACAAAGATGAAATCTTAGTTTTCTAAATTTTTTAATAATGCTAATTTTTTCATTAAAATCAGTACCTAATTCATGTATTTATTGTTAAATTGTATTGATTAATTGTTTTTTTTTAATTAATTAAAATGATTGTTATACAAAATACAAAATTGATGAGTTTTGTTTGAGTTAAATGCCAACGAAACACACATTTTCCAGGTTCGCTACTTTTTTTGTTACTATGTATATTTTTGAGAATAAGGGTAGAGCTCTTCACATGTGTGATTTTAATCTTCTGACCCAAGTAATAGCAAATAAGTATTACGTGTTATAACCTATCTATAATGGTTTCAAGCTTCGCTTCCAGTGGTTTTACCTACAGGAATCAAAAAAAAAAATCCTAGAGCATGCTATAATTCTGAACCAATATACTTTGTCTGACATCGTAAGGATGCTTTTAACCGTGAACATTATCAAAATCATTGCTAATTACTTCCTGGTAAGTAGTGTCCTGTTTTCAAACTTCTAAATTTAAAGTTCTGATACTGTAATAACACGGCTTTGTCTTCAGGCTGTATCTCCCAAGATCTAAGTAATAGGCCTTGTTGCGCTGACCCACATCAGCTTAGGAATCTTGAACTGTCAAATGAATATGAAATGAAACACTGGAATATCGGATATCTTAATCATTCGTTATAATTTTTTCCCCCCAATAAATATTGCTGGATTCAATTCCTTAATAATATATGGTGAAGGGAAATGGAAGGTATCTTTTGCCAATTTTTTTTTTAAAGATTATTCAAGGAGTGTGTGGAGGAACACATGTTTTCCAGAAGCAAAATAACCAGCCTTCTATTAGACCTCAAGGTATTTTTAAAACTACAATATTCAGAACCATCAACTTCGGCCTAATTTCTATGAATCCTCTGTGGGAAATCTTTAAGAGGTCAAAGGATACCTTCGCAACTACGGCGTGCATTATTTGTTGACATTTTATTTGTAAAAATCAATTTTAGACATAAAAATAATTATTTAATTAACGCGCGACCACTCATGCAACGGATATCTACACGACTAGTGGAAGGTTAAAGAATAAGATTCTTGAAATTTTTCTCGAAGTGCCATCAAAAATTTTCAAGCCATCTTAATTTCAGTGTCCATAGCACATCCAACGACTAAATATATCATCATATTTATTAGAAAAGCTATAGATGGACTTATTCATCAAATGATCCAGTGGCTTGGATCTAGATTTCTAAAGGAAAACTGCTCTCCGTTAGTGGATGGAGACTAGTTGAAATGCCGGACTCCATAAGACAATGATAGGGCCAGATCAAAGGAGCGCGGAGTGCACCGCTGCGGACGACACAGCTCACTGCTGTCAGTGCAGGTAGGAACCGCTTTGATCCAGATTATTCCGCTCCTGCTAAGAACCAAGACCCCCTTCAAAGCTAATTAGAACTGGCATTAATTAGAAGGAGCGAGATGGCTGTTTTCGCTTATCAGCAACATATGAGCCGGTAATTATTGCTAACACGGGACGACTTAGAATTGGCAATAATTATTTGCTCTTCCGGCCAGTTTTGCCTGAGCTTCAACTTCAATGGGGTTGATACATACATAAAATAATTAACTACAAGAGTACATATTGCTAATGAAAAGAAGAGGTTTTGATCTGTTCGAGTGCTGACGTGTTACTTAGTACTCAAAGTAGATTCCTAACTATACAAGAGTTCAAGAGTTGACAAAAAATCTGAATGTTCTATTACATCAGATTCAAAAGACAATAAACTGCTCCAACATTTACTGTACAAGCTTTTGACCAGTTCCTTTGGATGCTTTCTTCTGTTCCCAATATTTCCTGAGAGCAGCCAATAGTTTTTCCTTTTTCTCTTCCATCATGGGTTTTTGACTAGTTTTAATTTTGGGCGGTGGGGACCAAGATTTCACCATACCTCTAAATTTCGACCGATCCAACACATCAAGGTCAAATATTCCCTCATACTCTAGACCTTTTTGTACTTCATTAAGCCACAGACTTCGAGTCTTATAGCTTTTAATCAGCGAGATCTTCATGGTAAGCCTTGTTGTACATTCTCAGAAGTGTCCGCAAAACTCCAGTCGCCTACATCGCATACTAGTGTTGGTTGTTTCCAATTATCGGTAATTTAATAATTTAATATTTTGTTTGTTTGTTTATTTCGTTTAACGTTTTATGCTGCTATGGCTAATCGGACGATGCTACGGTGGGAGTCCTAAATTTTGCCTATTTAGGATAGGGATTTTTAACGAGTACCTGACATGGGGACCCCCATTTTACATCGGCATAGCTAAGGATTTTTTACTCCCTTTAAAAATCAAGCATCTGCCGGGCTGCGAACCCGCGATCTTGGGTTTAGTAGGTTGCTATGCTAACCACTACACCACAGGTGACCCCAGTAATTAATGGTCATCTTCTTTTCAGCGGTATATTGGTAATTTAGTGGGAGACAAGTTGGAAGATTAGTGGATTCAATTAGGTTTGGAGTTTACTGTGAAATGATAAGTATCTGGTTTTGTTTCAAATCAGCAACGTATGGAACATTAAGATCTTTTTAAAGTAACCAAGGTTGGCAATATTAAAATGAGGATCAGGTCTCTAAGTGACAACAGTCTAGTTACCTCCTAACCTTTCTGCCTTGTTACTTTAGCACATGTTAGCTATTATTGAAAATTATTTTAAACTATATCCTTATTATAATAATTTTGCATGGCATGCCTGCTATCTTTTTTATTTTATAGTACATATTTTATCGTTTGTATATATTTTTCACATGACTTTCCACATTTATATAAACTGTCTAACTATAAATAAGAGCTGTAATTACTTTTTTTTTTTTTAAATTCACCAGGCTCTTCTCACCTGAGCTGGCCTGGAGGAACTTCATGCCTAATTTAAATGTTACGGCCATTGATTTATTGGTAAGCATTGTGCTTTAATTATTCATTTCCTAAAGAGGAATTCAATTTTGGCAAAATAAAACAAGCCTGGCGCTCAACAAATAGAACACCGTTTTCGTAAATATTACCTTATAATTTTCCGTATTAATTTTTTTTCATTCATTTAGATATATTTTAACTATCTTAAAAGTTTTGTTTTTATAAAAATAGTTGCGGCTTAAACGTGGGTCAAAGAAGTAAATTTAAGTGACAAATTAAAGTGCTTAATAAAAGATGGAAGTAAGGTTCAGAGTAATTCATGTGAAGAGAATTGCT
This sequence comes from Euschistus heros, assembly GCA_003667255.2. NCBI lineage: Eukaryota > Metazoa > Arthropoda > Insecta > Hemiptera > Pentatomidae > Euschistus > Euschistus heros. The sequence goes on along the minus strand of RCWM02000418.1, from coordinate 256,989 downwards.
TGGACACCAAATTATATAATTTTTAGCTTGTGAGAGTTAAACAATTACATGCAATTTCGATAATTGAGTTAATAATAACCCCTACCTAATTAATTAAATACAAAAATTGATAATAATGTGCCTCTGTGGAGATCATATCATAATAGTATTTACATTTTATTGTAGTATTTAAGCAAATCTTTGAAACATTAGATTCAGGAATCACTATTAATTACAAAATATTAAATAAAATAAAGATATTTATTAAATTACCGATAATTGTAATTGCAACCAGTGGGATCTCTTGGAATTATTTGTGTCCTGTCATATGTGCGTTGACAGGCTCGTTTCAGAACTCTTCAGTCTTTGTTTATATTTGATTTACTATGGATGGGTTTATCTTATTTGCTTTGTTCGAATTCAATTTTAATTGTTTGTTTTTTTTTTTATTGATTTATTTTTCCGTTACTTTTTGTTAGTAAACAAAAAAAAAAATAAATTTAAAATAAATAAAAAATAAAAAAAGAATCTGAAGTCAAAAAATCCCAATCAGGCGCCATATTTTTTTTCAAATTCGTGTTTAGATAAAAAAATAAGGTGTTTTTAGACATTTCGAGCATTTTTATATCATTGAATGCTTAAACAATAAATTAAAAAACCTATTTGATTTTGAAACTATTACAATGTGTTACAAAATTGGAGAGCATAAGTATTAGGCTTTGTTGCATAAATGAAATTGTTAAACAATTGTTTTTATCATATAATGACGGAGTAGTTATTTCTGCTATCAATTATTTATCACTATGAATTATAAAATGAAAGTAAAACAAATATAATTAACATAAATAGAGAAGCTTATAAATGAATAAATACACATTGTCAAATATTACTTTACTTTTTTTAAGCTGTTAGTAAGGAATTCTATTAACGTTTCGAAAAAAGCCCCTTAATTAAAAACTTTTTCTTTTCTCCCTCCGCGTTATTATATTTATTTAAATGAGGAATATTATTTGAAACGTTAAAATTAGCTTTTTTTTTCTTTTTTTGTTCAAAAGGAAAACTTCTTTCGTTGAATAAATATTTCAATCTACCTCACTCAAGGGCAATATTTAATATAAAATTATATTTAATCCATTTATACATTATGTTCAACGAAACTAAGTAAATAATCTGTAACTAAAGAAGATAAGAAAAATAAATAAAATAAGATGTGAAGAAAATAAAATAAGATAAAAAGAAAAAAAAAAAAAAATGGTATATTTATTAATATTTACAATCATCATGGGGAAACTGGAACTAAACTGAACTAATCAGGGGGGGGGGGGATATTCAAAGATATACCTGAGCTGAACTCTCAACTCACTGTGTAAAGATTCATTGGAACAGCAGCAGACGCACATGACTTGAGTAGAGGAGATAACCACTGAACGTAGTTGAGCGTAGAAGAAATGTATGGAACTAGATAAAGTTTAAAAAAGAGGGATGAAAGGGTTAAACATTTTTGAAATTGTTTGTACTTAAAGGTTATAACCGTACTTCTACGTATTTATACAAAACAATAGGCGTGTAGTTTGATAAGCATGTCATATTATACTGTCGGTATTATGTTAATTTTTTTTCATTAATTAGATATTCCTGTCCTACAGTATCCTTTAATAATATTCCACTGACCCTCGTTGAACAGCTATGCTACTTAGGACTCCATCTGGACAAACGACTTACTTAAAAGATAAGAAACTGCGAAATACTCCAACATTTACTAGTCAAGCGTTCAAAGCTCCCAATAAATTGCAAGGGACTTATTAAAATGACAGTAATTACACACATTTGGAGAAGCGCGGCCCCAGTGAGAGTGCTGAAATGAGAGGTGTAGAGTGTATGAATTATGCGACTATTTTTGACTTCACAGGTTTGTTAGTAGTTAGAAGGTAAATTTACTAAAAGCCCCGGTCCCTGTAATATACTAAAAATTCCTGGGGGTACGGGAATCCATAGTTTATGGTGGGGGATGGGGAGAAGGTCCCAGGTTTAGGTTTTTCGATTATATCTCGAAAACGGTGGACTCTAGAAAAATATACTACAAATCAAAATTAAAGCTAATTAAATTTCCTTTAAAATTGTTTTCCTACATATTTGTCCAACTCTCAACAGTGTTCGAGATATACGTTATTAAAAATTGATAATTATAGAGACAAAAATATGTTTACTTCACTTTTTTGTCAAGTGACAGGAAAGTATATATGAAATTAAAGTAAATTTATTGCTTTACAACTTTGTTTCTGAAAATATTTCTGAGAAACGATTGTCGAAGGCACTAGAAGCAAATGTTTGTCCGAAACCGCTTCTCCTTCTCCGCGCTATATCTCGAAAACGGTTAATCCTAAGAAAAAATTGATGTAACCAAAATTGTAGAGAATATTATTATATACAAGTTTTGTAACCTTCTTGATTGAGGTCTGAGGCATAGAAATCGAAATATTTGAAAACAAAAAAATTGATTTTTATGACCTTTGACCTTGAATATCTAATGAAGCTGACGTGCTGAGATCGGTGACTTTTTACTACTTACTTAGAAGACCAAAGGAATCAGCAAAAATTCAGCTTTATTGGTTCATTTCCAAGGTGAAATCCTTATAATCTATAATGATCTTAATGTTCCATATGTTGCTTATTTGGCCCAAATCAGATACCTAGCCTTTTATGGTAAACTCCACACCCACTCAAATCCACTAGTCCCAATTTGCCTGAAATTTAATTCTCGATAATCCTCCGAGGCGTCTGATAAGAAGATGACCAAGAGATCACCTAATGAAGAACCTTTATTGAAGTGCTACTAGTGAGCAGTTATTTACATGTTACTGGCATGTCATTTTAATAATTTTTAACATTTTTATTTGTATTATATATTGTATGCTGTGGCATTTATATAAAAAAAAATTAGACATAGTTTAAAAATTAATTAATTATATTGCTATACATAATTAAAAATTATTATTTGAATGTACCTATTTCAAGTATTGTAAAATACTAATATTCACAGTTATTTTACATTTTTGAGGAAGTTGTTCCGTAATGTAAGTTCAGAGTTAGCTACACTTAATTTAACAGACTATTAAATAAAATTTTAGAGTGATTATTTCATCTGGGATTCTTATACGAGGAAAACCATTTTCCCATCGACTTGGGTACACATGTTTTGGTGAACAAATGGAAGATAGTCTGTGGTTGTAGTATCCCTTTACCAACAATCTACAAATAATTAATATAATTGAACTCCAACCTCACCTGGTCCATGAGGGCTTCCCTAATCTTCTTGAATAATGAATGCATTTTAATCCACCTAATTGGCAGATTTAGATAAGTACTACACCCCAAGGCCAAAGCCTACGATAGTCTGAGGTTTAGCGCTAACAGTGAATCCTCTTTATTGGGTACATTCATCGGTAAGACGGATTTGGTGGTTGCGGAGATGAAAACGGGATGAAACGTGATTAAAAAAAAAAAATGCATATGAAACAATTTATACGTTATAACAGTCTCAATATTAAAATAAAGTAATCAATGAAATATATAATTCCAAAAACCAGCCGAGTCCAGTTTTCTTAAAATAGTTTTTTTAACTAGATTAACTTTCAGTTTTTCTCTAGATTATCTGAACGTTTTCTCCTAAAAGTAGTTATATCAAATTGAAAACGGCCATACTAAAAGGAAACCTGTTCCTAATCCAGTGATACCTGTACCTTTATTGATCAGCTCGGAAAAATTTTCAAAAATGGACTTAGGAATTTTACGGCTCAAAATAATAAATTTTATTGAAGCAAATTTTAATTATAATTAGATGGATGCTACAAATCTTACTACAAATTATAAATTAAGATTGATGAATTAATTGCCACTTCTATTAGAATTATTTTATTTAAAAACTAGTTTCAAATTTTAAACATTCAAAACCCCTTTTTAAAAAAAATAATTCCAATAGAAGTGGCAATTAATTACACAGGTCTGCGAAAAAAAATTGTTTGTCAGCTGCATGAGATATTTGAACTATATAACTGAATTATACGTTTTAAAATGTGCTGATTTCAGAAGTGATGTCTATTTTTTCTATCAGATAAGGGTTTTTTGCTAATTCAAACACAAAAAAAAAAAAATTGGTAAAAACACTCGTTTATTCAAAATTTTATCAAACATAATATTTTTTTACAACCAATGAAACATTATTTTGAGACATAAAGTAAAAATATTACATTTATTCATGTATTTTATGAAACCTTTTCTTCTTTTTCTTGATACTTCGCCGAGTCCTTTTCTGATTTCCATCTTTAGTTTTTCCGCTTAAGCATCCAACAGTGCAAGCATAGTGACATCCCATCTTCCTTGGAACCGTCTCTCGATATCACGGATTTTGAAGTCCCCACAAACCATCCATTGATGGTTCTGATATTTGATTTTCACCAAGATAATGGCCAATTCCTTATATGTTTCTTCCATATGCACAGAATGCCCCATCGGAAGTGATGCAAATTTATTTCCATTTTGCAATAATTATGTTAAGTTCATTTTATGATGAATCAATGATTCAGATAAGTCATAAACATAATAATAATAAATAAAAAAATAATAATAAACATAATACTGCAAAACACATAAAAACCTATGTGATAGAATTTTTTGAATATTTTCCTTGTTTATGGGAGGTCGAAATCTATAAGAAAATGTTAAAAAAATCCTAAGCAGTTTTTAGTAGCAGACCTGTGTTATTATTATTATTTCTTTTTTTCTTACTTCCTTCCCTTGATACGGCCAAAGCCTTAAATGAAGAATTAGTCATTTCAACAAGAGCATAAGGTCCCTTAAGCTCCAATAGAGCTTTCTTCGCACTTCAGTCTAAAGAGGGCTAAAGGTGAGGTGCCACCGCGAACGGACTTGACTTGACTTGAGCAGATCTGACCGGACCAGACTTGAGTGGGGGTCACAAAAACCTGACTTGATTTGAGTATCAGAGCAGACCAACCCCTTTTTTTAGTATTGTCAAGAGAGAAGGCAATATGGAAGCACCCCTATTGGGCATTGATTCCGAATCCTCTGATTCCGATTATGAATATCTTATTACAAGTGCATTAAATTATCAAAGTAAGTTGTAATCTCCATACATAAAAGATCGAGCGAAACACGGTGAATTTCACACGTTGTTTACAAAGCTTTTAAACGAACAATTTCACTGCGCTGTGCCGTGCACCGCCAGACGAGGGTTTGTTTATGAAATAAGGGAAAGGAAGCAGGAGTGGGGGAACCGGAGTCCTGTGCCGACCCAACCTAACCTGGTCGCCAGCGGATTCAGGAAGCGGGCTCAAGTCCGCTCAAGTCAAGTTCGGTCCCGGTGTCACCGTTCCCTATGAAAATCACAGTGTGGGTCCAGTCTGGTACTCTAGTCTCTGTTTTGGTGGTGCTTCAAAAGTCCAGTTTCAAAACCAGTTTGCACGTTTAGCATCCTCCTGATCTTCCCTCCACTCTCAGATTAGACAAGAACAAAAAAAAAACTTCCAGTCTAAATAGGCTCCGAATCTATTTTGCCATGTTCGTAAGAAGAAGATTAAGATCTGTTCTCGTCGAGTGAGTTCATAAATGGATTCTTTGGTTCATGGTGTGGATTTTTGTTAGTCTATCTCTGATTAGTGGCCAATTTATTAACCTCTTCAAGGCTGAGGGCACAGTTGCACTGCCACCTAGCAACCAAAAAAACGACTCATAGGCAAACATATTTCCGCTCCACATGCGTGCCGTCTTGCTCAGTTTTATGAAAACATTCAGTCCAACAGTACCGTTGTTATTTTATCTCAAGAAAGTGATTGAGTTTTGTCCGATTGACGTTATAATTTAACGTATTGAAGTGATAAGAAAGTTATGCATTTGTTTTCCTACATTTTAATATTATTTGCATTCACCTTAGCTTTAACTTTCTTGGGGTTATGAAACATCTAAGTCGAATCGGTTTATGGGGTAATATGACGTCAGTGCCATATTATATCTCTCGCGTTTGAATTGTAAGAAATGAAGTTCAATTCTTTTGAAATTTTTCCCAAAGCCTAATGCGAATGCGCCTAGACAGCACTAACGGAAGGTAGTATTGGACCGAACCTCTTATGTTTTGGTGGCTCCGTGCACTAAGACGTCGACACAAACGGAATCTTTAATTAATTTACCAAATTATTTATCTATTAAATTAAAGTGGATTTAACATATATGTTATCCTGAATTTAGTCACTAAGCAAAACAATCTCCCCGCACAGAGCTGAGATGCACCCTTCTAACAAATTGCAGACTCTAATGAAAAGAAGACTAAAAGTCTAGGATCCCGGAGGAAATCAATCCAACTGCTCCTTATCTCATCGTCCTCTTCCACTCTCATTAATTATTACTCAAGCCCGCCCTTTGCTCCTTCAGATTCTGTATTGACAATGGCCACTGTACTCTGAGTGAATTACTAAGAATTTAATTAATTTCAAATTTAAATTTTCAAAAAAGAAGGTTATACTATTTAGAAACAGTATTACAAGACGAAGCCTATTTAACGGCCTCTGACAACCGTTCATCTCGTCACAGAAAGTTAAATATTATATTTTCTGTCTTCAATTTTATGTATTATAGCTAACATATGACTTAAACATGGTTTTTCTACACCTTCCATGGAATGTTTTCAAAAAATAAAAGGAGGAGACGAGAATTGGATACCTTTTTTGAAGTTCAGGATGGAATCATACTACTTAAGTGACATAACATAAAGGATATTTTTGTTTTTTTACTGTGGCCTGTATATGGAAAAACGTCAAATTATAACTTTGTAAAATCATGGATAATAGATTGGACAGACAAGAAGAACTTAGTTTATTGCAATATTTAGAAAATCGAAAAACTAAGAAGTAAGCTATTTTAGAAAATCTCAAGTAATTAATTACCTTTAAAACAAATCCAGTTTAAAGAGTGGAGAAATGGATAACAGTTAGAAAACCCAAAAATGTATGTTTATAGTCTGAGCACTGGGTGATTGCAACTGGCTGGCGAGAGGAGGGACAGTAACGTTGCCTAAGGTCCTAAATTCTCACCTAAGTCCCTATATTTGCTGAGATCTTTCTCTTAATTATTTTATGTTTGTTTAGTTTTATTTGTTTTAAATACATCTTTATAATTTTAACTACTGCTTAGCCATTTTAAGAATCGTTATTATTTTATCTTTTGTTCATCTAATAAATAAATATTAATTAAACTTTCGGGAAAAAACAGTTAAAACAAAATATGGGGAAATCATGGTCACAAATAGCTTCAAGTAATTGCGAGAGATCATTTGTAGTAATAGGTCCGAGAAAAGGTGTCCGCAGGAGAGGTTGGTCAAGATAGAAAGACTCAGCTTTGCCACCAGTAGCCTATACTGTAAAAAGGGTCTTTCAACAAGAGTGAAGATTAGACACTACAAAACAGTTGTCAATCCAGTTATTCTGTATGGAATGGAGATCGCATCTCTTCCTAGCTTAAGGAAACTTTTCGGAGTATAGAGGAGGATCTTTAGGAAACTTTATAGGTCAATAAAATTACCGGAAAGATATAGGCTGAGGCCTAACAGAGAATTATACAGAGAAATGAATGACCTGGAAACGGACATTAGGTTAAGGAGGCTAAGTTTCTGCGGTCATATGGTCAGGATGAACCAGAACAGAATAAATAGGGAGATCTTTGGGAAAATGTGGTGATATAAAGGGTCTGGGGGTGCATCGGACCGATGAAGAAAGAAACAGGGAAATTGGGGATTTCAAGTCAGGACTGTTTCGATAGGGATCTGGTGGGTACCAAGGAGGTGAGGGGCAGTGAGTAATGAGCGAGGAAGAAAGAAGAATGCAGTCTAAAAGAATGAAGAAGAGGTGGGATGTGTGTGGAGAGTTGGGAGGAAATGATATTCACGTGGTCTATAATGCCGTTTCTTGAAAAAAAAAAAATTAATAAATATTAAATATTTTTGTCTTATCTAATTTCATTTTTTTAACTTTCATGTAATGTAATTTTTAATTTGTACGTTAGCAATATAATATGAACACAAAGTGTCTCATAGTAAGAGAAAATTTTAGGTTTTTTTATTCATAATTCTTATTCCTAAGGAACCTAGTCCCATAATACAGTGTGTTTTTAAAATAAATTGTAGAAACTCGTAATTCTTAATTTTTTAATTTTTTTGGGAACGTCAAAACCATTTTACGATTGCGATTGACGATTACGATTGATTGTGTTGCTTTCCCCTTCACTTTATAATTTTAATATTTCCCCCACTAACTTACAATTTAAACATTAAAAGCAAAAACTCAAAGTGGCCGGTGTGTTAGGCAGAACTGTAATGAACCTTTCAAGGTAGGTGGGGAGAGAACCGGCAACTCTGCATCACTCTCGTTGGCCCTGACCAGCCACATCAGCCAGCGCTTATACTACAATGGCGAAGAAATAATCGGTATTGTTAATAAACATGGAGGAATCGTAAAAAAAAAAATATTGAAAAATAACAAGATATAATGGCATTGGACGTAATAGACATGAAATGAAAATGATAGCCTCTCACAATGTTAGAAAGGGAAAAAATATTAGAAGGAACTTAGTAATAACCTGCCAATAGCGTTACAAGACAGATCTTTGTCAGACCAATAAGAGAGGTGCTATGGTAGATGCTTTAAATATAGAATATCGATAAATTTCTTATATTACTTTAGTTAATAACGAATTAATTACAATCAAAGTAATGAATGGTTGTATTCATTTCCTTTGTGAATGGTTCATAAAACACGACCAGATTTACTAGAGAGTAAATAGACTGAAAGCTACTTATTACAACTTAAGCTGAGTACTTTAGTACTGGAATAATCCAGTGAATTTTGTATCTCGATCAACGCAGAAACGAAAAACCTGGAATAGAAGTTAAGCGTTATTGTCTGTACAAATGACCAATCATTTTGCTATAAAATAAAATATTAAAAAATGGAAGAGAAAATTTAGGAGGAATACTTAAAGCAGTATTCGTATGTTTCTAAACAGAAATAAATGAGAACAGTAGTTTTGGTGTCAAGGGAAGATTTATTGAGTACTGAGTGAATAATTCAGGGTTCCTCGGTAAACATTTATATATATCGTTAGATAGTTTATTTTTTTAACATTTTTTGTCTTAACTTTAGTTTATTTATATCTGTTATTATCATTTTAAATAATTTCATATTTATTATGTTTTATTTTATATCTTTAATTGTTAGAGGTTTTTCATTTTATTTTATTGTTGTTTGTTTCCATTACCTATTTTGTATGGATGGATTAATTGTCATCCATGTATCATTCATTAATATTAATTGGTCATCACAACTTTCTTTTTTTTTTTTACCATACGGTAACCTGAGTCCACCGTCTATACAGTCTATACAGGTTTGGTTTAGTTACCAATTCTAACTCCTTTGGTCTTTCTTTCCACTTCTTGGAGGTATCTCATTTACATACATAGGATCGGAAGTTTGGTGGATCTATATGTAAATAATGGTCACCTTATTTTTTTTATTTTTTTTTATTTATTTGGTTTTTTTTTTTTAAATTTTTTTTTTATTTTTTTTTTTTTTTTTTTTTTTTTTAAAGGATTTTCCCAAAATTATTTCGAAAAGCTTTTTTTTCGAATTCTTCCGAAACAAACTGAACAATTATTGACTTTCATTGAGATAATGAGCTTTACATTTTTTATATTTTACTCATTTTTCTCAACGTTCTGCCTCAGTAAAGTTTCGAAACCTGCAGGAAAATACGAAATTACGGTTTATTATCAACGTTCTGTGCAAAGTTAGTGATCAGAAATTAGGTCAACGAATTTGAATGAATAATCACCAGGACTTCTAGTTTTTCTTTGATCAACATTCCTTAAATTAATTGAATTTATCGAATCATCCTCTCCCCTGCCTCCATCAGTCGGTCTTCATTTTCCTTCTTTTTTTTCTGACTCTGTTTGATTTCAATTTGATTATTTCATTTTCAACTTATCCATGAGAAGAATGGGTTTTTTATTTCTAAATCCAAAGGCAAAATTAAATAAATCATTTAATTTTAAAATAAAAAACCAACTTTACATTGCATATATGAGAAAAGAAGAACTAAAATTAGCTTTAACAACTGTACCATAATAATAATAATAAACAAACAAATAAATATAATAAAAGAGAATAGGAAATGTATAAAATACATGATTGATTAATATTCAAAATGAAAATTGGAAACTTACTGAAGAATATTCATATTGTATACAAAGTTTCGCTCCGAAGAGTAACAAAAAACAAATGGGGTTGTATTGGGGCCATTTATAAAGCAGCCCTTTCTACCGCCATACTTTAGAAGGTAAGTTAAGAAGTTATAGGAAACAGTTTTCATAAAATCGTTGTTTTCCAAAGCTCGGTAAACTTTCATTTTCTGAAGACGGATCTCGTAAAGGCTTAACAGTGCGGAAATTACAAAGCCTTAGGGAGCGGAATAATTTGTTACAACTTAGTGATTTGTTTTATCCAAAATTGATTTTTCAACGACTTTGTATTACACTAAGTAGAACGGCTCGTGAATCGAATTTTAGAACTTTTTATAACTTACCGTAAGGTTTGCTATTTAAAACAAAATAACAAAAAACAGACCAAAGAAATATTAAAGAAATACATAATGCCTCATAATAGTTCTAATTAAATTTTTTGTTTGTCTCTTGAGACATAAATAGATTATAAATAGATTTATTATGAAAACTTCATAAAATAAAATCATTTTGTTCAAAATATTAATCCTTGTTTTATTTACTTGTTTGCCAACATTTTATCAACTTTTCAATTCCAGAATTTAAAGAAATAATATTTTTTTAAATTAATTCAGAAAATGAGTTTTTGACATTTTAAAACATTTTACCTATAATAGTCTTAAATAAGATTAAATAAAAACAGCAAACTGAATAATATATAAACGTGTTGAATTAGTATGACAAGGTTAAACAACAACACACACTACATAAGTTAATTAATGATAATAAACATTTGGCAATAATATTACAAAGAAAACCAAAGGAAAAGATATCACCACCCACTCTCTCCCCAGTGTCAGCTATATCGTTCAGGTACACTTGTGGTACGTCCGCTTCTGGTGCAAACAGGAGGAAGGTGGAAGGTGACGCGCTTCTTATGACGTATTGGATTTTTTGAATTGTCGCTGTCCGTTGCCGGTGTTCTCATAATGCTTGAAGGTAGCAAAGGGCTGTTAGGCTTTTCCGAGAGTATATGGGCAGGTTTCACTTGATCTCTTGAAACGACTATGTTCCGGCCGTTTCTGCTGATGATAAATGTTTTGGCGTCCCTGGAGATAACTAGATGAGGGCCTGTATATGGAGGAGTTAGTGGGGGTCTAACCTGATCATCTCGTAAGAATACGTGGCTGCAACCGTTGAGGTCTGGATGAGCGAACACTGTTGGTTGGGTGTGTCAGGTCGGGGCAGAAGGCCGTAGTGATGTCATCCTCCATCCTACTGTTGAGCGTAGGTGTCACAGGAGGTTCCGCCTTGTTCGGTGCCAGTTAGCTAGGATGTCGCCTGGTAATCGCAACCAAGATCCGTAAACGAGCTCGGGTGGAGAGGCATTCTGATCACTTTTGATGGCTGTCCGAAGGCCGAGGAGTACAACAGGGAAGAAGTTCCGTCCAACTGTCTTGCGTCTCCAAAAGCTTACAGGTGAGTGATGTCTTGAGTGTTCTATGCTAGCTCTCTATAAGTCCGTTGGACTGCGGGTGATATGCCGTTGTGTAAACCAGTTTGATTCCTGAGATAGCTGCTAAGGAACGGAAAAGTTTGCATTCGAAATTCCGACCCTGGTCAGTTACAACTTGAACAGGCGTCCCAAAACGGCTAATCCAGTGGGTAAAGAACGCTTTTGCGACCGTCAGCGCAGATTGATCCGAAATTGGAATGGCTTCTGGCCACTTAGTGAAACGTTCGATGCATGTCAAGAGGTCGATGCATGTGCTTTTCGACAAAGGTAGGGGGCCAACGATGTCGATGTGAATAAAGGCAAATCGTTCATCTGGCGGTGTAAAGTGTTGAAGAGGAGATTTCTCATGCCGTTGTATGTTCGTCTGTTGACATGTACCACAGTTCACTACAAAGTCCGCGACAAATTTAGACATATGTGGCCAGACAAATCTTTTTCAGAGTTGATCAAGAGTAGCTCTACGGCCAGGGTGTGAAAGATTGTGAAGTTTAGCGCAAACTGCCGATCTTAAGGATTTGGGGATGTAAGGTCGTAAGTATCCAAGGGACGTATCGCAGTAGAGTGACAAGTTGCCTGGCAGTGTGGTTGGTGCTAGGACTAAGTTGGTCGATGCGTCGCGGAGCCTTGGTAGTTCCTGGTCTTCCATTTGAGCCTTGGCGATGTCAGTTTCATTCAGTAAACTATTGTTCGCTAGTGCTTTAATCCGTGACAAGCAGTCGGCTACTATATTCTCTACGCCTTTGATATATTCACCGACGTAGTGAACTGAGAAATATATGAGAGTTGTCTGGATTGTCTTGGAGCAGCCTTCTCAGTCTTTTGTTGAAACGCGTAAGTAAGCGGGCGGTGGTCGGTATAACAGGTAAAGGGGCGGTCTTCCAATAGATATCTGAAATGTTTTATGGCTTCATACAAGGCCAGTAACTCTCTGTCATAAGTAGAGTACCTCTGCTGCGTGGGTGTAAGCTTCTTTGAGAAGAAACCCAATGGCTCTAACGTTGAATGGTGGACTACTCCGCCAATAGCTGTATCCGAAGCGTCTGTTGTAACCGTGAGTGGTGTCCCTTGCCTGTGGTGTGCGAAAAGAGTTGCTCGACAAAGGTTGCTTTTCGTGCGTTCGAAGGCGTCTGTCATCGATTAGGTTCATTCTATGGACTCATTGTCGGTTATGTCATGAGGTAGGTGTAGAGGAGCCTGTGTTTGCGCTGCCTGAGGCAAAAGCCGACGACAGAAGTTCACCATTCCTAGGAAGGTACGGAGTTGTTTTGCTGTCCTCGGCTTTGGAAAATCGGATATAGCCTTAATTTTGTCTAAACGAGGCCCGCAACCGTCTTTTGGCCCAAAAAGTGTACTTCCTCTTGAGCGAAAACACACTTGGAAATGTTCAACTTTAAACTGTGTTCGGTAAGTCGCTGGAATATGCTACGGAGATCGTTTATATGTTCTTCCATAGACGACGAGGAGACTAGGTCGTTGTCCAAATACGTAAATTGGCAGTTCAGCCCGCGGAGGGCTTCGTTAATAAATCTTTGAAAGGTTTGTGCAGCGTTACGTATTCCATACGGCATGTAGAGAAATTCAAATGAGCCGAATGGTGTTGTAATGACAGTTTTGCAAACGTCTTCTGGTGCAACTAGAATTTGTTGGTAAGCGTGGGCCAGGTCCAGGGTTGAAAAGATGGTTTTGTTTTCTAAAAAAATAGCACAATCTTGAATATTAGGTAGGGGATACCTTTCAGGTGTAGTTACGTCATTTAATTGTCTGTAGTCCCCACAAGGTCTCCAAGTGCCATCTTTCTTCCTTACTAAATGTAGTGGGCTGGCCCATGGACTATCTGAAGGTCGACATAGCCCCAAGTCGAGCATATTGTCAAATACTGTCTTAGCTGCTATTTTATCTGGTCCTATCCGTCTGGGTTTGGAATATATTGGAGGTCCTACTGCTTTTATGTGGTGTTGCGTGGAAAATGGACGGGATAGCTGGGGCGGGAAATTCGTTCGAAGAAGGCTGCTTACAGGTGACGTCGGGTTGAATTTGCTGATAGAAGTGCTTGGGTTATCTGGTGAGCTGTGCTGGATGATGGAAACACATGTACGTAAACACATGCTGGGTCCGTCTATAAGTCGTCGTCAACTACAAGATTAAAATGAATTAAAAAGTCCGACCCGATAATCGGCTGCTGGACATCGGCTAAAAGGAAAGTGTAGGTGAAATGCTTTTCAGGGCCGAATGTGAGCGTCAACTTTCGTTTGCCGTAGACATTGATACGGGAGTCGTTAGCTGCATAAAGGTGTTGTTGAACAAGGTTTAAGCGATCCGAAGATCTCGGAGGCGAGAGAGAGACGTCCGCTCCTGTATCAATGAGAAAACGAAGTTCTGTCATCGTATCAGTTAAGAAAAGGCGACTATTGGGGCCGTGGCAGGAACAGGTAACCACTGACCCGCGGCAATTTAGTTTTTTGGAATGTACTTGCAGGGAGCAATACATCTCCGTGCCCTGTCTCCGAAAGAGGAATGGTACCAACAAAAGCCGTCCTCCAACGGTCTCTGACGTAAGGGGGGAGAACGCCGGCGAGTTCTAGGAGAGGAGCGAGAGCGGTGGTATCTAGTGAGGTTTCGAATTTCTTGTGTTAATGCCTCTTTGGTGGCTTTGATTTTGTAGTTCTACATTGGATACGGATGACTGAGGTTGATATACATCTAAAATTTTATCGTAGCTAAATCATCAAGAGTAGCGGTATGCATAACTTGTAGTATGGATTATGTAGTTACGGGTAGCCTCTGGATCCATAGCTGTTTTATAATATCCTCACCGGTATTGGGAGAGGCTAAGGATTTCATATTCTTTGTAATATAGAAGGTTTTAAATCTCCTAACTCGAGGCCGCAAGCGTTGTTCTTCAGAATCGCTGCAACGGGAGACTATGGCTTTTTTAAGTTCGTTATAAGACGGAGGGGGGTCTCGCTTAATAACATCGGCAACAACGGTCAGCATGCTGCAGTCCAGTGGTGATAATAGATGGTTATATTTAGTTTTGTCTACTGTCACGTGGGCGAGTTCGAACTGTGCCTCAAGCTGATTGAACCATAAGGTTGGGTCCGGGGCCCAAAAAGGGGGTAATTTTACGCTTACGGGAATCATATTGGGTGCTGGGGCAGCGTTTAGCTGTAACTCTATTGCTAGTTTGCCTCTGAAGGGACAGAAATTCTTCAGCTGTCGGTGTGCTCATATTAAAATAATAGAAAAAAATGCTCTCACCAACAGAAGGCTTTAGCTGTTCTTCTCGGGGTCACCAGTATAGTAGTCTTAAATAAGATAAAATAAAAACAGCAAACTGAATAATATATAAACGTGTTGAATTAGTATGACAAGGTTAAACAACAACACACACTATATTAGTTAATTAATGATAATAAACATGTGGCAATAATATTACAAAGAGGTAGTAACAAGAAAACCAAAGCAAAAGATATTACCACATACCTTTTGTCGTCCAAATTGTGGACTTCGCACTGCTCAATTAGTTTCTTCACTGTCATGTAACAGTAGTTTTTGTTGTATTTTGTCAAAATCATCGCAGTACGATATGGATATAATGGTTTCACCTCTGGGTATAAGTACTAAATAAATTATTCCTGGCATTGACGAACACAAGAAACTAACACACACACACACACACACACACACACACACACACACGTATATATATATATTTTTTTTTATATGCATATTTGGTTTTTTTTTTTTTTTTTTTTAGATGTCAACACTCACCCTTCTCCGCAGCAACGGTAAAGTCGAAGCGCCATGAGAAAGCGAGAGGGTGCTCTATTTATTTCGTACTGTATTTTTAATAGAAGAAAATAATTCCGCAAATTTTAAAAATCTGCTGTGTTAAAGAGAGCGTTGACTATGTTTTAGAACGGAATTTTAGGTCAACTTTCGTGTAGTATTTTAGTAAAATGGTAAATGGTAGTAGCGTACTGGTTCACCGGTTCGGTCTGCCAATTGTCCAAGTTTAAAAATATAAAAATAAACAAGAAAAATAAAACAAAGAACAAGAAGTTATATAACATGTTCATTTCCGAAGTTCAATAACTCTACTTTGTACTTATGAAATAATAAAAAACTGACATTTCATATTAAATTGATCTTAGGTTTAATTGAAATCCATTGAATTAAAATTAAAAATAACCAATTGTACACTAAACACTAAATTCTTTGTTTAATGTTGATTGCGGACTATTCTGCAGGACACTCAAACATTGTATTGTATGGGTCACCGTGGGACTGTAATCTGCGAAAATTGAACATGAAAGCGGCCCTTAACACGAGGATTATTGAATTACGTATCCGCCTGCCCTGCGGCCACAGGCTAGTTTACAATAATGTCTGTTATCCATTCACTAACGTAACAGTGTTAGTGAATAGACAATTTTAAACGAAAAAATTAAAACATAAACGTAACTAAAAACAGGAATTACATTAACACTTGGGGAACGCATGATAATACAGAATGATCAATACAATTAGGATTGATAAATTAATTGCCACTTCTTTTGGAATTATTTTATTTGAAATTTAGTTTCGAGTGCTAAACATTCATCTTTAGCTCTAGAACATACAAAATTTTCAACACATCAGCACTGTGTTACATGAATTATATATACTAAAGTTTTCAAAAATGTAAGACAAGAAATCAAATATTGGTAATAACCTGAGGGGATTTAACAGATATCTGAAATATGTCAATCGTGGAGGAGGGAAACTGGACGATTGGTAAATCAAAGAGTAAAATAATGATACAATTTTAAGACCCATTATTACAATTTCGCTATCCATCTAAATGAAAATAACCATAAATTCCATAAATACTCAAGAGTCAAAATAATGCATCAAGTATAAAATAGCCAAAAATTAAATATTTATAAATTATTAGAAATAATAAAACCGTTTAAATCCGATCAAAATTTTTGTTAAAATGACCAGATAAACATTCCCAACAGCCCCATTTGAAATTTGTTCCCAATTGGAACAAGGGGGATTTTTGGAATATAAAGAGGAAATTCCAAGCAAAACCCCCAAAAATGCAACCTACCCGGCCTCTTTCCCCCCTCCACGATGAATATATTTCAGATATTTGTTAGATCTTTTCAGTTGAGTACAAATATATGATTTTTGTCTTACATTTTTGAAAAGTTTAGCACATATAATGTGACATAGTGCTGATGTGTTGAAAATTATGTTATATTAAGTAAGATTTAGAACTCAAGATGAGTGTTTAGCATTCGAAACTGGTTCCAATAAAATAATTCTAATATAAGTGGCAATTAATTCATCAATCCTAGTTAAAGCTTTTCACCCGATTGAGCCATTTCAACCCTAATTGATTTATTTTTTTTTTTTAATTATTTATTGAAATTTACAACTGTATATAATATATCAAGTAAATGTGATGAAATAAATAAAAATGACACTTATTTTTAAAGCAAATACCCATTGGTAGCACTTATAAAGGTTCTATTTGATGAAGCACTATATTAGAAGGTCCCGAGGCCATCTTCTTTTCAGGCGCTTAGGAGGGTTATCTGGAATGGAATGAAACGCAAGTTGTGATACTAATGGATTTGAATGGTTGTGGAGTTTTCTATGAAAGGATTGATATCTGGTTTGAGCTAAGTCAGAAATGTAAGGTATATTAAGATCTTTGTGGATACGTTTGTTTATGACGAAGTAAGGAGCATTTAGGATTTTTCTAAGTATTTTGGATTGTAAGGATTGGATACGAGATGAATTGGATGGTTTAGTGGTGCCCCAAAGCTCAACTCCATATGTCCAAATTGATCTAATTATTGTTATGTAAATAAGTCTTTTGTAATTAATTGGAAGGTTGGAGCGTTTGTCAAGTAAATGTTGAAGTAGTCGATAGAGACGGGCAATTTCTTGTCGTTTTAGTATTGTATGTGGATTCCAAGTAAGACGTTTGTCCAAATGGAGTCCTAGGTAGCGGATCTGTTCAACGGGGATTAGTGGAATATCGTTAAAGGATACTGTAGGACTGGAAGTCGTAGATTTACGACAGAGGGTAAAGGTTTTTTGGTGGGATTTATTTTGGC
The DNA here is from genome assembly GCA_003667255.2 of Euschistus heros. Classification (NCBI taxonomy): domain Eukaryota; kingdom Metazoa; phylum Arthropoda; class Insecta; order Hemiptera; family Pentatomidae; genus Euschistus; species Euschistus heros. The sequence continues at coordinate 239,102 of RCWM02000418.1, read as the reverse complement.
TCTCCTTTTTTGACACCATTCTTGAAGTTTTATGATATGGCATTGGAGTGTCTGGAATTGATTTATTTAAAAAAATAAATAAATATTAAAAAATTTAATGAACTTTGATTTGTTATTTTAATCAAAGACATTTTGAGATATTCTTAACTCAAAAAGTTCCCAAGCCCTAGCATTTGTAGCTTAGGCAAACATATTTACCCTTGCAACGAATCTTAAGAGATAAGCATAAGCTATTTAGTAAAAAATGTAAAAAAAAAAACGAAAAAACGTACTTTTCACGAGATTCATAAAAGTCATATTCCAGTATAATTTATTATAACAGTTCATGTGAATCTATCATTCGGCATCTATCCATAATCGCCATCATTTCTTGAGGAAACGTAATCTATACTATTATGTAAAAGGACAATACGTAGTGCGCAGTGAAGTTTGAAAATCGACCAATAAGTGGTGAGCGCTATTCAAGAGAGGTTACAAAGATAAATAATTATTATAAACATTTAGTAAAATTTACTTATTATCTGTTTAATTGTTACAAAGAGCTATAAATATGTTGTTCAACATGTGAATCCCAGTGAAGTTTAAGAATCGACCATTCTTTGCAATGAAAAGCTATTCAATATATCTGTACCAAATTTTAACTTCATCATCTTTCCAGTTCTAGGAACGTTTACAATACTGAAGTTTACTAAAATAATAATAATTTAAATGTACATCGGTAAGTGGTAGGAACGAGGGTTGCCGCACACTCATAAACATTCGGGATTAGAAATTTAAACTCAAACCGATAAATTCATTCCTGCCATACTAAAAATTATTGCCTAGTCAAAATATCGATTTCTTGCTTTTTATATTGTGGGTAAAAAATGATTCATGGCGTTTCAGTTGTTAACACTGATAATGCAGTCCATTATCCACAGGAGTTTCTTAATCGGCTTTGTCTATCTGGATTACCAATTCATTCATTGAAAATAAAAATTGGATGTCCAATTATGCTTCTTTGCAATCTTCAACCACCTAATCTGTTTAATTTTAACCAGGTCAAAAATTACTATTATGTCTAAAAATATTGTTAAGAAGTAATGCCCAATTCCCTACTTGAATACAATATTTTTATCGATAAACAAATTAAACTTTATAAATTAATATTTATAATTATCTAAGTTATTTCCTTGGAATGCTAGTATTTTATATAGAAAAATGTTATTTTATTCAACAGTTGAAAGAAGGAAGAAATTAGGACTCGTTTAATCTGGTTTACCTTGTTTCAGAGTTAACATACAAAGATTATTTTCACACGATGAAGAAAGTTATAGAAATATATCGAATTTAATCAACTTCAAGACCCAATAGTGGACACTGAACCAATAGTGGCCACTTGGAGTTTTAAATGCTAATAATGAGGTTTATGGAGGTCCAATCAAGTTGAATTTGACGAGCAAGGTTAGTAGTGTCCTCTACAGTTGATGTGGTATACCAGGAATGGCGTAAGGAAACATGGGAAAACCAACCTTTGCCTTTGCACTTCTGTTTACAGCGTGAACTTAGCTCTACACCTGTTGGATTTGCTAAGGAGGTAAGCGAACACATTTATTTTTTTCACACTTAAATGTTGATAAATTTCAAATATTCAAGCCATCTACTTATAGAATAGAATGTTTTCTTTGCGTTTTCCGTATTTTGTTTTGCGTTAAACAATTTCTTGTTGCGGTAAGGTTATGTGTCCACTAATCATTCGATATAAGATTAGTGTTTAAATAGTGGACAACCCCTGTCCATTAACGGTGCTTTCGATTTTATTTTATTATATTTATATTATATTATAAATTCTCAATTCTATTAACTATTGTCAGGTTGGTGGCGATACAATGAGCAGGAAATGGAGAAAGCTGCCCAAGATGTGTCACTAGGTATGCCTCTAGCAACTGTAGCAAAAAACAGGTGTGTTCCTGGAACAAGTTTAAGAAGATTCATCAATGGCACAAAAATTAAGAAAATTTGTTGTCCACTCCTTCCACAAGATGGTAAAAAAATACTGGTATTTTGGATTACAACAGTTTCAAACGCAGAGTTCCCAGTTCACAAAAATGAACTTTTGGACAGTATCCAAAAACTATTAAAAGACTTAAAGAGGAAAAACGACTTAGTTGATGATCGGCCTGGGCATATTTGGTCCCAAAGTTTTTTTTTAAAAGAAACCCTACAATCTCAACACGTGTCGCACAAAACTTGACTGTAAACAAAGCATCGGTTTCGCCTAGAAGTCAAGAAAAGTGGTTCAGTGGAGTGGAATGGTATTTGAATAAAAATAGCTTGGACAATATATTAAAAAAATCAATAAGAGTCTACAATGCAGACGAAAGCACGTTTTTCTTAAATCCAAAGGGAAACAGGGTATTAGCTATTAAGGAAAATAAAAATGTTTACCAATAAGTGAATGCAAATGACAAAGAATGCGTAACAGTACTTGTTAATGCTCACTCGTTCTTATTGATACAGAATTGTTAGTTCTTATTATACCTGCTAATTTATTTTATATTAACTAATAAAACTGAATATTAATTTACAGTTGACTGAAATCTATGATATTTAATTAATAAATTATATGTGCATAAGTACTTCCTTAATTTATTTTCTCTCCTTCTACACAATTTTAGGACAACAATGTTGTTCCACATCAATCATTATTCTGATAATTGTATATGAAGTACAAATTAGAGGCTTAAGTTATCTTACAATAAAGAATTTATAGGGTCCACTATTGGTGCATGGGTGTGTCCACTATTCAAATTTTTTCAATTTTTTGTATCCACTAATCATACAAATTGGTCCTTCGGGATAATAAATTTTAAAAATATATCCAATCCACAGTTTGCATTTTTGAGAAAAGTTTTGCTTTCTTAGAGGGTTTGTGCATATCAAAGTACTTCCCACTAACATTTGAGGACTAAAATAAACCCAGGACAGTTCAAAAAGTCGAAATAATTTCTTAACCTGTCCACTATTGGGTGTTTTACCCTATCTATTAAAAAAAAAAAATCTAAAAGAAGGCATACTTTTAAGTTAAAGAAACAATCGAAGTGCCAAGCTTAAAATTGTCTTCCTCCCAAATGTCTGGCAATACTGTATCATCTCAGATCATTGATTAATGTATTTATGAAAGATATGACTCCACAATCCACATTTGAAAGAAACCCTTAGAATATTAATCTATTTTAAGATTAATAATTATTAATATTTTATTATTAATTATTAATAATAGTTATTATTAGACTTTATATTATAATTACTAATATAATCAAATGGGGTTAGGATGACTAAAGATGTGTGCTATAGATAATCAAAGTTAAGCACAGTAGAAAGAGGTAAGCGATTAGATGAGTGAACTGTTGGATGGTTACTAGAATATGAAGCGAGTTATCCACTCCAGGGCTTCTTGTGCTGACGCAAGCAATTAATGTCCGTAAGCAGACCATTACACACGGACTAAGATCTTCAAAGTCTGCTGTGCCTTCTAAAAAAAAAAATATATATATATATATATATATATATATATATATATATATATATATATATACTTTTTATATAATAATTCGGTGTTAGATAAATTAATTGAATTTTAAGAAATTTAAGAATTATACATATATATATATATATATATATATATATATATATATATATATATATATAGTTTTGATTTTATTTGAGTAAATAACCGAAAAATAGCAGTAATTAAATAAATTCTTTTTTTTTAAATTAATTTGAATAAAAACAAATATTTTAATTTTATTATAAATAGAAATTGGTATCCCAGTTTTTATCTTTTCTTCTTCCAAATACAACAACCCATTGTTTTATTTAACCATAAGTTGGCATGAAAAAATACTTTATACATTATTCGGCTATTTAATAGTTTACAAAATATGTTTATTTTCATACAAATAAAAAAAAAAAAAACTAAAAACTAGGTAGGTAGGTACTTTTTAAATATCATAAGATAATGTTGCATAATTAGTTCTATTTTTTTTTTTTTTTTTTTTTTTTTTTTATTTGTGGTGATTATTAAAATCCGTTACCAATTGACAACATTACTTCATAATATAATCGGATACATAAATTGAATTATTTTCCTGCAATAAATTTTCGCGAGGTAAAAAAAGCGGATGCCTGAAAAAGTGAATAGAATTGGCAAAACATTTTGATTTTAAGCATGTGTAGAGATATCTTATCGACTGATGGGTAGAAAAATGAAGATTACAATATAATTATCAGGATAAGAGAAAATGTTAAAGAAGAATGAGAAACTTTCAGTTTCTTCTTCGGAATATTATTGTTTAAATCAAACTTAAGCCAAATAGTCAATATACCAGGTCGTTTTAAAAGTCCTGTTGTTCTTTTGGGTAATTGAAAATTCAACACACCCATAACTTTATCATTAAAATAATGCCATTACAACTTATAACTTTATCCTACCTTGGTGCAAGATCCGAAATACCGTTTTTTAAAATTGATTAATTTGATTCAATTCCGATTCGAGATTTTACTAGTTATACAAATATTTCTGCCGGAGACAATTGTTCAGAGATCTGAAAAGGTGATAATCAGTGGATAAAAGGTCGGGAGAATATGGTGGGACAATATTTCCTATCCAATTTCCATTAATTTATCCCTAGTCAACTTTTCAGTATGTCACCTCTTATTTGCCTCTGATAACTTGTGAGGGAACCGTTTGTCCATTTTTTTTATTTTCCTCTTTTAGATGTAGGTATATCAGTTGGTGAAATATTTATTGCTTACATATTCCCGCACATGTTGGACGTGGATCCGAATCAATTAACTCTCGAATTTTCTGTTCGTTGGCAACTTAAGGTCTCCAAGAACGAGGATCATATTTAAGCGTTTCATTACTTTGATGAAATTTGGAAACCCAAAATTGAACTTTACACTGAGAGAGTACCTTGTCACCAAACACAGAGCATATTTGTCGAGCGGCCTAAGTTGCCTTCAAGCCACTCTTAAATTCAAATTCCCCTCATTTTAATATATTTCTTTAAACGTTAGTTTTAGTTAGTTTAGCAGTTACTGGATTAAAAGTTAATTCCTCTTTCAAACACTATAAACGAAATTGGAAAAAATCGAATTAAAGAGAGAATTGTCACTGAGACCAAATAAATCTTAATTAATAAAAATACGACAGGACTTTTGAAACGACCTGGTATTAATGATAGAAATAAGACTCATTTAATAAAGACAATTTTTAATATATGTGTATTAATGTGTGTGTGTGTGTGTGTGTGTGTGTGTGTGTGTGTGTGTGTGTGTGTGTGTGTGTGTGTGTGTGTGTGTGTGTGTGTGTGTGTGTGTGTGTTTGTTTGTTTAAAATAAAACTAATTTAATAGGCTCTAGCTCCTTCCTTAATGCATACTCCCAGTTTTCTTCCTTAATCTTAAATAATCATTCTATCTCTTTCTACTCCTCTGTAAAATATCTCGGGATTATTTTTGACCAAACCCATTCCTGGAAACCTCAGATTGATTAAATCTCCCGCCGTTCCATAGGTCTTTTCAAATTATTCCACCGTACTCGTCACCTGTAAGGCCTATCTACCTACCTCAATCAAACTATATGTTCTTGTATTTTTGAAATCAGATTCACATACTGTTCTTCCACGATTAAGATTCCAATTAATATAAATTTACTTCCTCCGGCTATAACATTTATATTGTACATACAACTTTAAATAATTGTACCAAAAGATTTCATTTTTCTTATTATATTTTATTTGTAGTGTTATTTTATTTTCCTTTCATTAATATATATAACTTTTTCCTATGTACATATGACCACTGTTTTGTTATTATATTTAATTCATTTTAATTTGTTTCTGACCAGATGTAACTGCTCTTATTTCTGAACATATATGTTATTTTTAAGGGACTGCACCAGAGTAAAATTATTTTTCTATTCCATTCTATTTTAATATCGCTCCTTATTTATTTTTTATTTTAGTTGTATTTTTTTTTTAGAATAAGGTGACAAAAACAAAGGTAATGCAACCTTAATACAGAAGGCTACTAATTCAATGATTTCGAAGAGGTTTTCTTCTACTTTCCTTAAGAAACGTCTTCAGTTAATTATGGTTAATTTTCTTTTAATATTCCAAATAATTTAAGGTAAGAGATTTATTATAAACATGATATATTATTAACCATTTTAATGCCAATCACCAATTTTAACATTTTTTAATGGGGGTAGCAATTACTGGTCATCAAATCTCGCCTTAATGTATTATTGACACCCAGTGTTAATAAATAAATTGCTGTTTTTTTTTCTATAAAAATTAATTAATTACTTATACTTACTAATCAAAGTCATTTTTTGATATAATAATGCTGAAGTAGTTTTTACAATTTTATTTTTCTTATTTTTAGTTTTTGACATGGGGTGAAAATAACTAAATCTTGTGTCTAATGACTCGCTATTGACACTGTCAAGATTTTGTTGTAGGGTTGAAATATATTTATTTCATTAATAATTTATTATTATTTATTTTATTTTGTTGATATTAACATATCAAATATGTTACACTGTGGGAACAGACGATTTTAGTGAATGGGAGTGAAAATGTAACAATTTTCTTTTCTTTTTTGTTTATCTTGTTGAGTCAAACATAATTAAATCCCCTATATTTATATCCCCATGGATATTGTAAAATAGATACATCTAAATAATACACACTCAGTCTCTCTCGGATCTTGTTGGCAATTTTTTTGGATATTTCTGGTAAAAAAATATTAGACACGTGTTTTGCGGTTCCGACCAATGGGCTCTAGAAGCCGAGAAAAAAAAAATATAGTACTAAATTAAAATATTTTATATCTCGAGTTAAAAAAATGATATTAACATGATTCTTGCACCAAGATTTTTATTTTTGATTGCGAATTTAAGGGAAAATGCAGCAGCTCCATAGATTTTGGTATAGGTTAATTTAATACTAAAAAAATGTTTAGATTTTCAAGCAAACTGCCTCTATAAAGTTTTGTACACAAAGATCGACGTCAGATTCTAATTCAGCACTCTCAAAAACATTGAAAAACGTTTATTCAATAAAAACAAAAACAATAATTTTTCTCACTCTTCGAGGGGAAGAAATTTTCAAAACGATGATTGGTTACTTGTTTGTCACGCAATTCATTCATTGGTATACCTGGAAAGAGGAGAGCCTCAGCTTTCTTTTGATGTATAATAATGCAAATTTCAATCATCAAAAACCTATTAAAAAAAAATTGGCTAATCCGAAAAACATATTCATTTTTAACATGAGTTTGAAACCAGATAGGAAAATGAAACCAAAAATATTTCAAGAGTATTACCACCCTTTATTTTGTATTAAAAAATGAAGTTGATACGTTAAATCGTCCAAGCGTAATTCATGTTTTTATCAATTTAAACAGTTGCCTACCATTTGGTAAGGCAAATTTTGAAGCTTACGAATTTTTATTTTTATTTTTGGATGAAATTTTGTATATAAGGGTTCTTTTTAATGCTGAATACGAACCCGATGTCAGTTCTTGTGAAAAAAGTATATTGAACATAGTTCAATGAAAAAATTATATATATATATTTTTTTTTATTGAATAAACGTATTTCAATGTTTTTGAGGGTGCTAAATTAGAATCTGACGTCAATTTTTGTGTGAAAAAATCTAAAGAGGTAGTTTGCTTGAAAATCAAATCATTTTTTTAGAATTTAATTAACCTAACCTATAATCTATGAAGCGGCTGTATTTTTTCTTAAATCCGCAATCAAAAATAAAAATCTTGGTGCAAGAATCATGCCGATATAATTTTTTTAACTCGAGATATAATATAAATTAATTTAATCCTATATTTTTTTTTTCTCTTCTAGGCCATTGGTCGGAACGGCAAAACCGTGTCCTAGGAACCTCCAAAAAAATTGCCAATAAGATCCGTGAGAGACTGAGTCTGTCCTCCCCTTGTCAATTAATAAATATGTTTTGGATTTTTAACAAATTTTGGTTCTAGCAAAAGAACTATTTTTTTTATTTTTATTTTTTTTATTTTATTTTGTTTTTTTATCTTTTTGAGTTAGATATTTTATATCCTCATGGATATTGAGTAAGGTAATTAAAGAATAGTCTCTACAAATTCCAAGTTTATTAAATTATTGTTACTATGTTTTCTTGAACTTATACTACAGGGTATTGCCTTATCGGTGTCAATAACTGTCTAGTTTAACCCATAACAGAAAAATAAAAAAAACATAATGAAGGTTATTAAATATTAAATATTGATGATAGAGTTGCTAAAATAGAAGAGGACCCCCTACAACCCCCCCCCCCCCCCCCCGCCTAACGAAGGTATCCAGTTAAAACAGTTGTTAGACCGAGGAGTTGAACATGGCAAATTGGAAGGGGCCGCTTTAATGAGAGCTGCTCTCGGACCTCTGATTAAATGTCCAACTTTATCACGGCTATATCTCCCGCCTCACCTCACTGTCCCTAGAATATCTCTTAGACTTTCTCCTCTCGCCAGAAAACACAGTAAATAAAAAGAATTAATAGCTTTTCTTTTTAGTCCGGGTTTCACTTTCAGCAGTAAAGTTAGCTTCTTAAATTAAACTTCAGTTTCTTTCGTAGCCAACTTTTTTTTTTCTTAAACAAAGATTTAATAAACAAGGGAAAGTTGCTTTTCTGGTTTAAATACTACGTCAAAAGTAGGCCCAAACAGTAAGACGTCTTATTTAAAGCCTAGGTTCCATTTCAAATTGAAAATTCGTAAATTGAACATTTTAAGCAGTAAAATATTAGAGTTAAATTGATTTCAGAGTTTTCCTTTCAGGGGAGAGTTTTTCTGATAAAAACCGATTTTCTTTTATTTCTGTACACATCATACTTATACGCAGCGGTTCTCAAATTGGGGGGCGTGATGACAGGTTTAAGGGGGCACAAAACTTAGGTATTTTTTTTTTTTTAAATAATCATAATAGTTTACATTTAACCCTCCAGTAGTCGCAACCCCAGGACTAACACCAACAATCGCAACGATCTGACAGATCACCTCTTGAAATTCAATTGTTTTACAGATGATTATTTGAATATCGTCTGGGTTTTTTAAATCCCTAATACATTATTCATAATGTAATGATGATAGAATAAAATCTGTCGCGTCAGAAGTCGCAATGAGCCTAATAAATCTTAACAAGCGGAATAGAAACTAAATAACTAAAAATCAAGAGAGAATATAGGGGATTCGACGTCACTAATGCATTCGAGGAATATTAGTTTAAAGGTACTGAGTCGCTTATCTCATTATAAAAATCTTACTCGGAATAATGCACAAAAAATACCTTGGGTGATCTCTCTGATCGGTTGCGACTACTGGAGGGTTAAGCATTCTAACAAGTTTTTAATTTGGAATTAGTGTTTACAAACAAAGTTATACAATCGTATTAACGTAAAAAGACTCATGTTTCTCATTCCTTTTGCTGCTACTTATTCTTGTGAAGCTGGATTTTCTACCCTTGGTGCCACGAAGAGCAAATATCGTTCCAGATTAGATGTTACAAGAAAATTGATTAGAGTTACATTATCGGATCCTCAACACTTTTCAGCAAGCATTTTGTCGAGAAAAAAACAGGTTCATCCCATCACATTAGTAGTATCAATTGTTGTGCACTTATTAAAAATACAACCTGATTTATTTCTAATTGAGTATTTAATTACTTTATTCCAATAGGAATAAGCTTTGAACATGTAACTTAAATAAGAATTACCAGCAAAAGTAAGTATTGTACAAAAATGCGAATTTATAGGCATACATACATGTAAGGGGGGCATGATTAAAGTTAAACCACTTAAGGATGGGAGCTCGAAATAAAAAGTTTGTATATAAAGTATATGTAATCTTTATCAGTGTTGTTTAGATTATTATTCAATATAATATATTGAATATTAATCTAAACAACACTAATTTATAAGACATTTATAATGTATATTATACATTATACATGTCTTATAAATTAAATATAAAATATAAAATAAAGATAAGAAATAAGAAGTTACATTATATAAAATTAACAATAAAGAACTAAGTAACAAATTATTCGGGGATTCATATGCTAAATGTATAATTTATGTGTTGAGTATGATTGTATTTTTTCTCTTTAATTTTAAAATCCACACCAGTCACTTATATCTCGTGACAACAAACATATGTAACGAAGATATTGACGATAACTGGCATATCAGGCATGAAGGAGGTCACCATCTAGCGGTACTTACTCCTAACATGATAATTAATTCATTTTAACAGAGTTGATCTCTCATCCATCACCTTTTTAGCGACCTTCGGGTTTTGTCTCGAGGCCATAGTTCGTATTAAGTTGTTGATATGTCCTTGGAGTTGGTCGTGAAATCTGGATGTGATCTTGGGTATGCGTGTCTGTAAGTACTGCATTATTGAAGTACCAGGGTGATTGTGTAATGAGTCATAATATTTTTGATTGGAAAGTTTATATTTTTTTGAAGAGCGTTTTTCTTGCACTAATGATTATTATTAGCGTTTCAATTTGAAATCTTTGCTATGGATATATCAGTTAATTGAACAGATGCTACATACCAACGGCCTCAAACCTTAAAATATTTATTACACTCCACAAAGCGCTACGTTTGGAAACGGAATTAATAATCCTCTGATTATAGGCTGTGAAGGCAATAATTGTTTCACACCATAGTAATTAATTACCGGTGGAGGTAACTACAAGTAATTATTTAGGCCCCTTTAGATATTCTCCAACTGTTGTCAATAATTGATTGACAGATCCAACAATTACGCTTGATAACAATTAATACTTAAAGATGAATATAAACATTTATAAAATATATATATATATATATATATATATATATATATATATATATATATATATATATATATATATATATATATATATAAATATTCTTTTATTAACAGAAATTTATCACAATTATAAAAAAATACATGCGGTATACAATAATAATGACATGATAGAAACTACCCATTGGTAGTACTCTAGTGAAATATCTGCAATAGAAGGAGATCCCGTGGCCATTTTCTTTTCAAACACCTGGTAATATTCAGAAAGATAGACTTATCTACTAAACCCAAGAATATTATACATGTAATTGCAAATAAAATTGTAAGTGATTTCCTAAAAAAGTAGCTTCTTTTTCGTGTTCCAATATTTTTATTACTCTTATTAATAAGAGAGATTTATTAATAATGACACAAAACTGAAACTGTGATAAAAAAAAAAAAAAAAAATGTTATGTATGGTCCTTATTCATCATTGTATAAGTTATTGAATTTATTTTCTGATAATATAATAATCATTCTTGAAGTTCGATAATTGATTACAAGACAAAAGTTCCTGTAAAAAAAAAAAAAAAAAAAAAAAGAAAAGCAAACTGTCAAAGCTAAACAAAAAATAATTATGAATTAAGGCCATATTTTCTCATTTTTATCAACCAATTTTTAATTGTAGATATATAAATAAATAAAACTGCAAAAATCAAAATTTGAAGACCTTAAAACTGCTATGCCATTTACCAATCAGGAGAAAAATCTTACAAGGGAACGTTTAAATTTGCAGATCACAGATTTGAATGCCAATATTTGTGTGGGTGGTAGGGACCTATAATAGAGCAAAACTTGAGTTATAGCCACCAATGAGCATTAGGAGCTGATTATTTTTTTTCTCAGTTCTCAGTCAAGATAGAGAAATGATTCTTTCACATTAAACTGTAGTTTTGTATGCTATTAAAAATAAAAATGTCTGCGTTACACGACCCGGCTTTAGAGTGCTCAATGACTCTAAAAAAAAAAAAAAAAAAAAAAAAAAAAAAATGACAAAACTCCAATGAAATCCGCTGTAAATCAGTGCAAATTTTTTTTTATGTAAAAATCTCGATTCAACTCACAATAAAGCCCTTATATGTGAATTTTATAAAAATAAAAAAATATGATTTTTTTTTACTCCTTTTGAAGACGTCAAAATTTTGAAGTTAAGATTTCATCAACAAATTCTAACGGCCGTAACAACCGCTGTGTTCAACTGATTACAATAGTAATAACATCATAAGAATCAGCGTACATTCTGTTTTTTATCCATGCACATAACGTGGGGTTTACTCCTGATTTTAGTGGACAAAAACTGATGTAAATAAAAATTTCCGAGGTCAACTACAACCTGAGATATCTCAATAAGGAGAAATTCTGTGAGTTTGGTTTCAATAAGTGGCGAAATATATGAGATAGCACAAATTATTTACGTTTTTCCAGAAATTGACAGCCTCTTACTTAGTACAATAAAATTTTTGAAAAATTTAATTTAAGTTTAACTTATTATATTTTTTTTTCCCCGACTCCCAATGCTGATTGGTGGCTACAACTCTAGTTTTTTGCTATTCCTAGTTAGGTTAGCAGTTCCTGCTAGGTTCCTACTACCCACACAAAAATCAGCATTCAAATCTGAGAGTTACAAGTCAAAACGTCCTCTAGTTAAAAGAGAAAAAGAACTGCGGTTTTACAAACATAACAAAGATCTGAATGTATTCGTTACTTTAAGAAATAAGAAATGCAAGTTTTATTATTTATAGATTATTCTTTGTTGAATTAATAATATGATCTGAACCTCTAACAAAATATAAGAATGTAGTTTATAGTGAGGTTATATTCCTCACCTTATTATGCTGATAGAAAGCTCATGCATGATGTATAAAATCAATATTGTACATTGAGAAACTTATATCAATAGAATTCATTTTGTGAAGATAAGGGTAGGAGATAGAGTGATTTATGGTATGGTAGTTTAAAACCTTTTAGCTGATGGTAGCCCCATCCGTGATTTATAAAATTTATTGAAACTTCATGCTTTGACCGGGAAGGAAGTGAATATTAAAGGTCGAATTACAGACTAAAAGAAGAAATTAATCTTTTAATTAATATATCTTCTATGTTTTCAAACTATCCATTTACTTCAGAAATTGATAAATGATTTTCTCGGAAATCCTTGTAATAATGATCATATTGATACATCTGATGATTCATGAGTTTATTCCATCTTACAATGTTATCCCAACTTAATTTAAACATGGTTTATTTATACCCCCTACTGTGCTCTATTGCAATTTTACTTTTTATGAAATACTAATTTTTTATCGCTTTTTATTAGACATTATTTCATATTCTCTACTTTACAAAAACTGTTTTTATAGAATAAATAACACACAACCTTCCTTGGTGGTGATGGATTTTATGATTGAAATATATGCATACAATATTCACTATATAAATTAATACAAATTTAAACCTCTAACAAAATAAAACAATAATAGTAATCTAATTTTTTTTTTAAGAATTCCATCTTTTACCTATATATATATATATATATATATATATATATATATATATATATATATATATATATATATATTATATATATATATATATTTTTATTATTTTTTTTTCTGGATATTTTTAATAAATTCAATGATTATACAGCTGAATCACCATAGGGTGACAAAATTGACAATAAAATCAACGGATATTTGGATGAGCTTTATTTAGATATATTTTTTTCCTCCAATTTGTATACTAATCTTGAAGGTTTGTAACATAAATTGTAGTGTATGAGATATACACAAAAAAATAAAAAAATAAAAATAAAAATAAATTTTTCAGTTACCAAATAAATTACCAGAAAATCGGCTACCCCGTATCTGCCTCGAAAGACTTTAAGATTTACATACCAATAAACCAGATTGAAACCAGATTTTCAATATAACTGGGTATCTCAAATTAAACAATTAACCATTAACGGCAATATCCCAGAACACTTTAAAGATTTTTTCAATCCACAAAAATTATTATCTTATAAAAATAACATAATAGAAAAAGCCACTAATCATTTATTATCAACAGAGATTGATCGTACTTTAAGTACAAGATATAAAATTTCAAATTTTAATAACCCTCAGCCGGAAAATTATTTAAAATATAACATTAATATAACCAAAATAAGAACCGTTAGCCAACTGAGAATAGCCAAATGTGACTACTTGAAAACATTTTTTAAAAATAACAGTTTACAAATTAAAGCTAATGAAAAATGTGAAGATTGTAGCTTATTCATCGTAAATAGCTTAAAACATCTGTTGTTAGAGTGCCAAAGACACGATAATTTTCGAAAAAAAATACCTAAAAGACTATATAGTTCAAATTGATGAAAGTCTATCTTTGGAAAATATTTTATCCTACAATAGCATTGAAAAGATAAATAACGTCTTTCTATTTATTTTAAATGTTTTAAAAAAGCTAGCAAAAAGTAATTGATTTATTTCTTTTGAATTAACTAAATAAAATATTGGATTCTATTGCAATTGCTGCTACAACTTCTGTGACCCTAGACTATAATCAATATCGATTATTATAAATTGTAAAAATGTATGTTTTTTTTTTTTTTTTTTTTTTTTTTTATTTTTCTTTGTTTGTATATATCATTATAGCTTGTAAGAAAAAAAAATAAAAAAATCTTTTTGTTCGTATAAATTAATATAATATGAAGAAATGCTTTTTCTGTTAGCATTAATTATATAACATGTAAAACTCTTACTCTATTTGTATTTATTGTTTATTTACTATTATGTAATTATTATTGTTATTGGCTAACTCAATGGCCATAAAGTTTATACTTTAAAGCAATAAATAAAAAAAATAAATAAATAAAATATAGGGATGCATAATGAGGAAGTATGTAGGAGGTAGGGATTTACGGAGTTGTGGAGCAGTCTCTAGTGCCAGACTCGGTCAAAAGAGTTATACGTGCAGTACATTCCGCGCTCCAATGCAGAGAATTTGTTTAATGTAAGTTGAAAAACGCCTATACCTATCACTTAAAGACAATAGAAAATTGATACAATTACAATTAGGATTAATGAATTATTTGATATTTCCATTTGATTTTTTTTATTTTAAAACTAGTTTCGAATGTCAAACATTTATCATTCTAGAAAAAAACAAAAATGTCAAAACATCAGCTGTTAGTAACATAGATTAGATTTATGAAATGTAAAATATTTCATATAATCTATAATAAATAAAAGAGTAATGAAAACTTGATACAGAGCAAAAAGTACGGAATATTTAATTTTTGTGCCGACTTGTAAAATAAAACCCGTTAAGTCCACCACAAAATAGAAATTTTCTGCTTATGCAAGCAAGCATTGAACTTAAAAATTCACAAGTTTAGGAGCACTTCCAGGAGAAAATATTGAAGATGAGTTTAAAGTGTGATCAAATGTCCATCTGTCCAAAAATGAGTATGTTGTATTTTTTTGTTAACCTCTAAAATTTTAAAAGATTTATTTAAAAAAAAAATTGATTTTGAAGAAAAAACGGGTTTTGATTCTGATCGACTCAAATAGTGTTGTAAATTCTAATTTTAATTTAATCCGCACACCAACTAAGCCAGTAGAGTTGCTAAATATTGTAACCAGACAAACTTATATTTAGTTGCGAACTATTACTATTACTTCTTCTAAAACTATTACTTCTTCAATATAATATGATAAGAAATAATAATCACTGACAATAATAGTAAAAGTTAATCTGAAGCCTGAAGAGGACAGGGGTAGCTAGGTGTAGGCCCGAGAACGGAAGGCATTAGGCTCAACAAATTCCAACGATGAAGTGGTAGGCAAACTTAACACATTCATCAGGGCTCCCTTCCTCTGAGGGACTCACAGACAGAGGAAGGGCACAAAGGGCTCAGGAACCATCACCCGTTATATATCCCCCGCCTCAGTGTCGGCAACCCATTCATATACTCTTCTCAACGTGTCTTATTCAATTTAGCTCCTGTTGAACATTTAAAATTATTTTACAAGTCAAGCAACTTCAGAGCTTACCGAATTTCGACCATAAAAATCCCAAGTTTTACTCTTGCACAATCGAGCAAGACCTAAAAGTTACTAAATATACTGTATCGTAAAGTACAACATACACTTACACCATTTTAATATGAAGGTGTAAGCAGTTAATCATCAAGTTTTGATTGAAAGTTTTTGAAGGAAACGCTCTTATTTTAAAGACCTTAATCAGGTATTTAAAATTGTTGTTGTTGTTTATTAGGGCTCAACGTCCTTATGTACTCCAACTAGGGAAGAAAGAATGGGTTATCCTACAGGTTACCAAACTATTCTAGCCAGGGTGGGAAGATCAAGATTCATTTCGTGGATACGCTACAAAATTAATTCAGAATTGTAATCCGTCAAAATTCAAATTGTAATCTTGGTCTACTCGATTCTCTTATGATTTACTTCATACAGAAACAATATAGGAACTAAGTATGTTGTTATCAGGAATCCTTGGCATATGCCCTGCCTTAATCAAGTCGACCAACTTATACTTTTTGGTAGATGCCGCCACATATCTAAAGCGGAAAGATATCTTATAGAAGCCACGATCTTTAAATTAGTCATGTTATAGACACAATAAAAACATCTGCTTAATGAATAAAGCATGAATTTAACGAGATGTCGGATTGGAAATTCGTGGAAATAATGGATCATGAGAAACACGGATCCAATGTAGTTGAAGCTTTACATAAAGAAAACAGTAAGTTTTAATTCCATCTCTTCAGTAGCACAAAATTATTGAACATTTTACTGGAAAATAACTATTTTTTCTACAGTGAGTAACAGTATCAAATCCCAAAATCAATCAAATAAATCTGTAGCTTATTATAAGCCAACGATGAAAAAACATTTTCTACTGAAAATACCTTATTTTTATTTATTTTAGGGGAGATAAATCTAAATATGATACTTCAATAGCTATATCACAATCCATTTTTTTTTTACATTTTACAATTTGATTTCATAAGTTAAGTGATTTTTAATGAATTTAACAATTTTTATATAGTTCATATATTTGAAAAAGTGTGATTATGTTTTTCTGTTGTTTTCTTTACTGTCAACCTAACCTCACTTTCATGTTTCTTGTACATCTGCTCAGAACAATATCAAGTCGCGGTCGTAAAACTCTGTTGACAGATTTTGTAACATCTGAGGCGATTTTTTATTAAAAAGTACAATAGAAGCACTACAGTTTTTGTGAAAAAGGTTTATCTTCCATACTTTGATACTAAACTTGGAGATCAGAATAAATCATTGGCACCGCAAAGGTATGTATGTGTAGATAATCATAGAAAATAGTGAAAAAGGGAGAAAAAACCTTTAGATTTGTTGATCTTATGATATAAATGGAGCCAAAAAATAATTTTGATGATTGCTACTTTTGCAGTGTTGATAATACTGCCCATAACTCAAAAAACAAAAAATTGATAAGCTACACTAACCTTCCGTTCGCCATCTACAGACCGGTGTATAGTTGTCAGTTCCTGAAACTCTGGATGATTCAAATTCCATTACAATGGAACTATTTTTTGATGTAGGGTAGAATTTGAGAGAGATGAACCTGATGATGATAAAGAATTCGAATGCGTTACAGAAAATGCAGATCCTAAACTGTTTACTCTGACCGATTTGGTTAGCGTTCTAGGGTTAACAAAAGAAAATGCTGAATTGCTTGGATTAAATCTAAGACTAAAGGATTGGAACTTGTGGGGAGTTGGAATCAAAATTTATGTGTGCAAGAGGAGAGATAAGAAATTTTCCAAGTTTTTTGTACAAGAAGGTGATTTAATATATTTTACATGGAAGAACATTGTAAAGCCTGGATACCTCGATGTATTTTCCAGCCATACTTTCTTTGGTCACTTCCCTGCCTATAAATAATAAAAAAGTATTTTAATACATCGCTCCAATGGCGTTCTCTTTAGATGGAGCTAAGCCGCTTGATTCCTCTTATGGTGGATATTTTAATGTTATCTAATCTGAGTGTTAGGGATATGGTGTATTCTTGCAATGACCGCTTCCCCAGAAGCTGATTTCCTTGAAAGCTATTTTTTCTCTCTATTTCCGACAGGGTCAATGTTTCTGCAGCATGTAATTTCATTTTTGAATTACAATAAAGTAATATTGATAAATTATAGTAATAAAATCATTTAGGAAAAAAAAAAAAAAAAAAACAAAAAAAAAAAAAAAAAAAAAAAAAAAAAAAAAAAAAAAAAAAAAAAAAAAAAAAAAAAAAAAAAAACCTACCAAATCGGTTTTAAGTATGTTAAAACAAAAAATTATAATAAAAATAAATTCCAGACATCGTAAAGAAAATAAGGGTACATATGAAAATTAAATAAAAATAATTTCACAATCAAACCAGCGATGATAGTTAAGAAAATGAATTTACAACAAATATTTTTCCATAAGCTTTAAATTGATTTACATAATTAAAAAAAAAAAGTTAATCATTTTAGCTATTATTGAGAGAGGGGCGCGGATTAGACTTTTTGGCAGGCTGACAAAATAAAAGTGTTTTGCCGAGCTCTAGAACTTGAAAGTTGTAAGTGGTCTGAGATAGATTGCAGAGTTGCAGTCAACAGATAATGAACTTTTTCTGGATTTTTTATAGCGCCTTAATATTTAAAGAACAAATCAAAGCATTGTAACTTCTTTGTTAAATTATTCGAATGGGTAGAAGCCGTTGAAAATGAGACGGGAGAGAGAATCAGAGGGATAGTGAATTTAAAATAAGACTTTAAATTATTAAAATTTCTTCTTTTGGCCGAGTAAAGTTGGATATGGAAAATCAAAATTTGAATCAACTTGATTTAGGACTTATTGATCTAGTTATCTGACTTACCTCTCTCAGAGTTCATGCTTAACTACATCAGGAACTTATAAATGTGAGTGCTGATTGTGATGAATGATGCGCGCTGATGATTGTATAGAGAATCATCTATTCAAGTTTATTTACAGAGTACATGCAATTTTGTTTTTCTGATCAAATAAATGTTATGAAACATACTGATACTAATGTTGAATCATGAAAAGTACTTAAAGATATATTTTTTTTTTCCAGAATACTATCTTCGTATTACGGAACAACAGCAAGTGACACAAGGGGCTTTGATATTTTAGAAACTACTTAGTTCAAAGAGATTAACAGTTCTGAAAGCGACTAAATATACGAATCAGACGGGATATATGAAGAATTTCAGAATATATGAAACGGTATATGACAATATTAGATTAAATCCCAGCATAATATAAATTCGTATAAAAGAGGAAACAACTGATAATGAATAAGCTAGCGGAAAACGGCATGACAAGAATTAAGATATGTTTATGACAATACGGAGTAAGATAATGGTACACGAGTTGGTAACTAACATACAGATGCCAACCAGTAAACAAATCGTTGATATTACTATTTCCTATAAGGATAAAAAGCCACCAAGTGAATATATATGCACATTAGAGAATGATAAAATTCACTATATAACTGTCTGAGAAATTTTTAATGAGCATATTCTCGTTTGAATATTGAACTGAAACATTTTGATTTTGGTACTTAATGACTTTTACTTCCAAGCAGACGAAATTAATTCCTGGCATTATCCAGGCAAACTACAAATCAAAAGTACACATTTAAAACAGATGCGATATCTGATTAAACACGGACAAACCAAATATTAGTTTAACCGCTTTCACTTATCTGAACACCATGCATCCCACTGCATACTTCTGACTACACATTCATAAACCATAGATAATGAATGCCTTTTCCCATTTTTTAAAATTTGTATATACATAACGGATTTCATTTTATCAAAACAATTATCCTACAATTAATAAATATTTAAATTAAAGGGATTTTTCCAATGAGCTTTATCCAGAAAAAGAAAAAGAAAAAAAATCCAACACGTAATAATCTAAGCGTTGATTTTTTTTTTTTTATTTAGATTTCATACCCTTATGCTTGATTCTTTGTGTATTTTATTTTATCTATTTATTTCTTTTTTGATTAGGATTGATGAATTAAATGCCACTTCTATTGAGATTATTTTATTTGAAAACTAGTTTAGAATGCTAAACATTCATCTTCAGTTCAGCATTCGAAACTAGTTTTCAAATAAAATAATCTCAATAGAAGTGGCATTTAATTCATCAATCCTAATTGTATTGATCCTTCTATACCATCATGCGTATCTCAAGTGATTTTTTTTAAATTATTGGTGTTATTTTATTTTTCTATCTTTCACACAGTTTTTAAAGCACCCTACATGCGTTTATGCAAGAGGTATGCTGAATACATGACTTTAATAAGGATTCTAAAATAAAAATAAAAATAAAAACTCAATTACTAAATTTATTAATTTCTTACTCTCTATTTCCCCCCAAATGCCGTACTAAATTGTTGCGGAAATCTTAGAATACAATGGCACTGCTTTATAAAGAATCCTTTTTAGCTGGACAAGCCTTCTGCTTGTACATGCATTTGACAATGCGTTCACAACAGCTATTTGTCGGCAGTTGTGGCTTGTATTATTACAGCTTTGCTATGCTTTGTAGATGCTTGTGGACAAGAGGCCTAACGTAACGGCTAAGCGATGCATGAGTGCCTTTGTAGGATCATGACTTGACAACTAAGCAAGTTATGTCAACGTATATATTGTAATATTCAACAAAAAATATTACAACAGAAAAAATCAACACAATAGCCATGATATATGAATATAATAATATTGGATATAATGGTAGATTCTATTGTAAAGAGAAATGAAATTCTAGTAGTTAAACATTTCTAGAAAGTATTGAAGTTATTCTTATTTCACTCGATTTCGAAGTGATTAACAAGTTTTAACTTTCGTCTTTTTCTTGAGGCTTAACATCATTATCCAACTAGCACAAGAAGGACAGGTTATCTTACACGTATACAATGACATGAATACCTTAGTGGTATTTGCTCCCTGGCTCATGAATATTTTACCAATGTTGATTAAATATTCCTTTAATATTTATTTCACATATTGATTAAATATTTCGCTTTTAGAAAGGACTCCCTTTCTTCCCGTTTAATCCTTTGGATTCTGGCTATTTAGTCATCGTCTAACTGTAATAAAGTTTATTTTTCATTTTCATTTAAACTTTAAATTTCATTTTTCTTAAAATTGACTAGTTCGGACTACCGTGTATATTCACCTGTCCCTTCATTTGTTGAAACATTCATTCTTAACAAATACAAAATATTTAAATTATCAACTCAAAAGTATTCTAATGGAATCATCCAACTACAGTAAAATTAAATAATGTTATTATCTCTATTTCTTAGTGTCGTTAGGTTCAGTAATAGTTAATACAGTCAAAACCCGATAAGTCGAAAAACTCGGTAAGAAGAAGTGAATCCCATTTCCAGAATATATTTATATGATGAATTGTATTTGTTTACGCCAACCCACAATTGTTAACTCGGTGTAAAATTTTTGTCTACACCACTCCCAAGATTCTTAAACTCAAATTTTCCTTGAATCATGAACATATACATACCAGTTTTATATCAACCCTAGCCTCGCTTATTCTCAGTACTATTTCACTTCGGAGACAAGACAGACTGATTTCTTTGCAGCTTTGCACACAATTGTGATAGATCCTCGCACCCCTACATATATACAGAAAAACTACAGACTATTTTTAATTATGTAATTAAAATTAGTGAACTCGATATCTCGAAAATTTGTTATCTCGAAAAATTGATAACTAAAAGTAAATTTCTTCACTCTTCTACTTCGATTATTGATTTTTGACTGTAGTTGTCAAGAAAAAGGTTTTTCGTTAAGACGAAATCTAGCCTATGAAGATAATGTTTGATGTTTAAAATTTCAAATAAAACAGAATAACGTTTTTTCCAAGACTTTTTTTACAATTTCCTTACATACTACATTGCTTTAGATAAAACCCTTAGCTACTCTACACTGATTCATAATTTTCTCTTGACGAAAAGCACCACTTTGAGTGTCAAAACGTGGGGACAAGGCCTCCTGTGAGCTATCCTCGGCCTAATGGGACAAGACCGGACTAATACAACGCCATGATATACAGATGACGCCGTTCACGATTTACGGCAACACTTCGGCCCTAATCTAGCCAGACCATTTCCCTGCAATCCCTCTTAATCCTCCACTTAGTGGAATGCCCTTACATAATGAAGGGAACACTTTTCCTCCCTGGTAGTGGCTGTGTCCTTAATTCTTCAGTACTAGTGTACCTAGTTGTATCTTGATAGAAAACGTTAATCTTTTTTGTTTATAAAAAAAAAATTAAAATTGTCAGGATTATAAATATTATAAAAGGATTTATAAAAAAAATCCCAACACTATTATTATTAATATTACTAAATATTAGTAGAACCTTACTTTTTTATTCAAATCAATATAACTAACTCCTAAACAGCAGGGCCTTGCGACAAATGTTATATAAAATGATAATTATCAATGATATTACACTTGTCAAATTTTCGACCCAAGCAACACCAATAATGCTAGAGCGTGACAAAGTGTCACATTTTTGAAGGTGTAAATAACGTTACGCAAGAAAACTAAATACCCCTAGCCAAAAGAAATATCCATGACGACCAAATGACGTTTCGTCCAATGTATGAGTCTCAAAAACTATAAAAACGTTTATCTTATGTATTGTTCATCAACAATTTATTTAGAATATGAATCTGAGCTTATTTATCAGCAATGTACTGCTTCAAAAAAAAAAAAAAAAAAAAAAAAAAATCTGTTATTAAGAGACTGATGAAAAGTTTTATCCTTTAAAACTAAAAAAAAACAAATTCTCAATTCGAAAACGCTTCTCCCTAACTTCCTTTAAACAATATTTATATATTTATCTCTTGAATTTTCAATCCTCCAAGGAAATGTTAATTTTTATATATTTGATATTTATATAATAGATATTATAACAGTATAATAGTAAGTTGTATCTTTTAAGAAGATATTTGATTCTGACTCATAATGTTCTTATTAATCAATAACCATTGCCAGACATATTTGGGGTCACCTGTGGTGTAGTGGTTAGCATAGCAACCTACTAAACCCAAGATCGCGGGTTCGCAGCCCGGCAGATGACCTTAGGATTTTTTAAAGGGAGTAAAAAATCCTTAGCTATGCCGTCCTTCGGAAGGGACGTAAAATGGGGGGTCCCGAGCCTGTGCAATGTCAGGTACTCGTTAAAGATCCCTATCCTAGTTAGACCTGGATAGGCAAAATTTAGGACTCCCAACGTAGCATCGTCCAATTAGCCATAGCAGCATAAAGTGACGTTAAACGAAATAAACAAACAAACCATTGCCAGACTATTGCCCTATTAGTCCAGTCAATAAAAATATTGTAGAGTGCATGAAATATACGATTATTTTTTACCTCAGGGCTTCGTTAGAAGTAGTTGTAAGATAAACATACTAAAAGTCCCCGCCCCTGGGAGTTGAGCTAACGGTGGGGGGAGGGGAGAAGGTCACATTTTTGTTTTTTTTCAATTATATCTCGATAACAGTTGACTCTAAAAAAATATGTTTCGAATAAAAATTAAAGCTGATTAAATTTTCTATAAAATTGTGAATAAACATATTTGTTGAACTCGAGATATACGTTATTTAAAAATCAATACTTTTCGCAAAAAAATACTTTTTATCTAGCTGTTTTTCAAACAGACCTTTTCCCCTCGCTCGTACCATACACTCAACCCTCAGAGGTATGTTTACCTTCTAACTGCTTCTGACGAACCTGTGCAGTCATAATTTATCGCATATTTCATGCACTCTACACCCTTCATTCAGCAATCATTGACTGGACGATTTATATTGTGCTTATTTGTTATTCTTAGGGAACTAGTTGTCCCGAACGAAAGTTGATTTTCTTCTTCTTATTAATATCAACAAAGCAGATGGAGAACAAGTATTTTTTTGGAACTATGAGGAGTAATCCATCATGAATTTGTTCTTTCTTTCACACCCTCTAATTGCTTCAATAAATGGCCCAATATATTCAAGGGATTAAATTTGGAAATTTTCTGGTTAAAATTGCGATCTAGGAGTTTTTCGACTAGCGGAATAGGTTTTAAGAGTCCTGATTTACTTGCCACTCTCTTTTACATTAATAGGTGAAAGAATTAAGGGAAAAGTAATAAATTATTCATTCTGAAAGCGGTTCCTTTTGATAGAGAATGCTCATTCTTAGTTTTAAAGGATGTCTTAACTTAAATATCTGAAAACCAAATATACAGGGTCTTCAATATTCGAAGGCCACTTTTTTTCCACAGTTTTTAAAATTTTGAAACGAAACTCTAAGGGTCTTAACTGTGTCAAATAAAGTTGCTTTTCAGGTTTTAGTCTGCTCTCCAACCTTCTCCAGTTCTTCTCCAGCGACCCTAACTTTGGAATTTCCAATGGGATGTGGTATTTTTTATGATCTATAGAAAATCAAACTTTGAATCGATTTTATACCGGTAAATTCTTTTATCTGGGGCACCGTTTCGCCGCTAATCGCGAAAAATCGTTTTAAGAAAATAAGCAATCTAAAAGTGGTATTGAATGAATAAATGAATGAAAAATTACTGTTAATTGAAAAAAAAAAATCAATTATAGGAGGTTTTGGCTCCTAATATAGCTAAAACTGGTATTGCAAAAATAAAATTTGGGGGAAACCTTCCAAGGTCGACTTGTTCTCACTGCTAGTCGTACCAAACGCGAGAAGGACGTAATTCCAAATTTTTCAAATTCGCGAAAAATCATTTTAAGAAAATAAACAGTGTAAAACTGGTATTGCAAAAATAAAATAAACTTTGAACAAAAATATGAAATTAAGTCCTTCCCGCGACTGGTACGACGAGCCGTGAGAACAGGCCGACTTAAGAGGTTTTCCCCAAAATTTCATTTTTGCAATACCAGTTTTAGCTATATTAGGAGCCAAAACCTGCTGTAATTGAAAAATGTTTTTTTTCAATAAACAGTAATTTTTCATTCATTTATTCATTCAATATCAGTTTTAGATTGCTTATTTTCTTAAAACGATTTTTCGGCGAAACGGTACCCCGGATGAAAAAAAAAAAATTATCGGGATAAAACTGATTCAAAATTTGATTTTCAATCGAAATCCGTCGTTAAAAATACCACATCCCATTGGGAAATCCAAAGTTAGGGTAACTGGAAAGGAACCGGAGAAGGTTGGAGAGCAGACTATAAACTGAAAATAAACTTTCTTTGACACAGTTAAGACCCTGAGAGTTTCGTTTCACAATTTCAAAAACTGTGAAAAAAAAAGGGGGGTGGCCACCGAATATCAAACACCCTGTATATGGATAGTAAAATATTTATATGTTATTTAGACTAATACTGTTTACTACTTTGAAATATAAATATTATATTTAAATTTAATACCATTATTTTAATAGATGAGAATATTTTTTTTACTAAGTCGGAGAAATAATAAAACCCATCAAAGAGAGACAATAAAGATGTAAATGCTGTTGACCCAATAATATAACTCTAAATTTATGGTAATGCTATGAATCTAGGTTAGCCTCTGCAGTGTTGCTAGAGCAGAACTACTCAACCAAGTCGTTGGAACGGATTTAATAATAAACACATGAGTAACATTGAACGATAAAAACATGGAACATAAAATGTGGAGAGTGCAGAATAGTATAATATATATATATATATATATATATATATATAATATATATATATATATATATATATATATAATAAGAGGGTTTTAGTTTTAAAAATAAAATTAAAAAAAACAAAACAAAATAAAGACACGAGCTTTTAGTTTTCCCTCTCTCCTTTCACACCACGTTTATTCAATTAATCAGATTCACCGGTTTTCAGTATTAAAATTGGTAGGTGTGACTGAAGATATGAACTTGAAAAAATAAAATAAAAAAACACATATTTTGAGATTTTGATTAATGAATTTGTTATTCCTTTAGTATTTTGCTTATTAGAAGACTTCTTCCAAAAGTAAGATATTCATATTATCCTAACAGCAAAGAAACATTCAAAAAATCATTAAACAAACGAATTCATATATAAATGTAAAAATGTAAGACGAGGAATGAAATATATGCTGGCACTCACCAAATTTTCTGAAAAAGAAGTGAAACATGAGATAAAAATATTGTTTAGGTGCTCGTAGGTAAAGGTAAACACTTTAAGGTTTAAGGTTTTCCCCATGAGTGTTTTGTACTGAAAAAGGAAATTTTAAACAGCTTAAAACTACCTATGACTCCATCTCGACAGATGTCTTACTTGGTTTCCTTACACGTGGAATTAAAAAAAAAAAAAAAACTAGGACGAGAATATACTTGCAGTTTTCGACTTCTTCAACACTAGATAAAAGTTCTAAGCTTCTAATTTATTAAAAAAAAGACTCATTTACGTAACAATCATAAGATCTGTTTGGTCTAAGTAGTTGAAAGAAGAGAGAATTTGGACATGAGGAGTTGATCTTTGGGGCTCTATTAAACCTTCCAATTATTCATGCACCTAATACTAACAATCCTAATTCCATCCCAATGGAATTATATAATCATTAATCGATTATGTACAAAAAAACTTTTAAAAAAAGATCTTTATGTCCTATATTTTGCTGAATAGGCCCAAACCAGATACTTATCCTTCGATAATAAGCTCTATATTAATTTAAATGTAATAAACTAGTCGTACAATTGATTACCGATAGCACTTCGAGGTTGATGAAAAGAAGATGGCCTAGTAGTATTAAACTTTTTTTTAAGTGCTACCAATAGGTAGGTAGCTTACCTTACAAGTTATTTTAATCCCTTCTTCTCAAAATTACTAAATTTAAATACTTTATACAATTTAAAATATCAAAAGATAAATTGAAAAAATGTGAATATAGGAAATATTTTAAACTTTCGATTGGTTTGAACGATATAAGTATTTATAATTGTTAGCAAATTAAGGAGCTCAAAGATTTCTAAACTTGAATTATTCTATTAGATAGTTATATCCATCTTCATAAATATGGAAATCTTTTTTTATTTTCAAAAATCAAATGCTACCATATTTTCAGTCCGTTTCGAATCACCACCAAAAAAAATCTTGGGGAGGGAATGCGCTGGTAATTATTCACTGTCTTAAGAACAAGTTAGACCGCTAACCACTTTTGAAGTCAGAAATTTGTTGAGGAAACGAAGTTACAAATCTTTCATACTATCAGATCAAGATCACGCGAACGGAGTACACATTAACTCATTTCTCAATACTTAGCAGTTTCAGGCTGTATTTGTTTTTAATAGGCCTTAAAACTATCATATCCTTGTTATAAAGATTTCTTGTGAATAAAAAATGAAATGACAAACTTTTATGCACAATTACAGTACTATGGTCGGAAGCAGAATTTAATTCATAGTTTATATATTATAGAGTGCTTAGGTAAATAATTGATCCGAATTTACTAATAGGGGGGAAATTCCAACCAATGAGCAATTTTATTTTATATTTAATATACTTAATCCAAGACATGTAATGTATAAAATCTGTTAAAAGTATTAATTAAATGGAAGTAACCCGTATTTGCTAAAATGGTGCATCTTATTTAGTTTAATTTTCCATTTCAGATTTTTTTTTTTTTATTCAATATTTATAATTTTTATTTTTTATTAGTTTTATGTAAATTATTTTACTTAGTTTTATTTTTAACATCTTTATATTTTTACCTACAATAATGTTTTCATATACTTTTTACTTGCCTTTATCACTGTATAATTTACGTACATCTCTTTTATTTCTCTATGAAATTACAATTAGTCCACACTGTAAACAAATGTTTCGGAACATTTTTGAACATGTTCCCAAATTGTTTATAAACAGTTCAGAAACATTGTTCCGAAACAATGTTTCGCGTCCAGACCTGAGTCAGTGTTGAACATGTCGAGTGAGGCTATTGCAGGAATTTGTGCTGCCAAATTATTTCTTTTACTAAACAGGCAAAGGAATATTATAAGGAAAAGAAGGTGATGGATACGAAAATTAATGGAAGGCAACAGTTAAGGCAATGGCCTTATGAGAGACCTAAAATTTGAAGATGGGGCAGGTTTCAGAAATTTTACAAGGATGTTCCCAAGTGATTTTGAAGAATTGATAGTTATGATTGGAGGGAAAATATCCGGAAAAAATACTACATTTAGACTATCAATTCCAGTCTCGATTAGGCTAGCTGTCACACTTCGGTTTCTTGCTAGTGGCGATTCCTATACAAGTCTTCCGTACACATTTAAAATATCTAAGCAATCTATATCAGAAATTGTTCCTGAAGTGTTCGAGGCCCTCATAACTTCATTAACACAATATGTGAAGGTAAGGAAACATTTATTTAAAAATTTATTCGAATTATTTACATATTATTTATTATAAATTTCATTGAAAATTATTTACATATTGTGGGATCGCAGACATATCGTTACAATTAATATTTATTATGTCATTTGCATTTATCTATATTTATCCTTAAGGACGAAAAAGCTAATTCTAATTGTGGAAGGAGAGAGTGGCCAATGATGTCCTTCGGCCTCAAAAAATCGTCATATCCTTGCAGATATGTAAAAACTGTGTCCTTATAGCAGGGTTATAAAGGTTATAAAAAAGATAATTTTGTTTATATCTCCGTTTAATTTAAAACTAACTGGAAGTTTTTTCTTTCCTTTTTGAAATGAAAATATTGTTTATTTAGTTTTATTAACATTCACGCCAATATGAAGTTTTCTTAAGCCGTCAACAATCTTTTGACATGCTACTTCGGATAACTTAAAAACCGTTAAAACATATTATCCTTAAGGACGAAAAAGCTAATTCTAATTGTGGAAGGAGAGAGGGGCCAAGGATGTCCTTCAGCCCAAAAAGTAGTCAGATCCAGGCAGATCTGTAAAAACAGTGTCACTATAGAAATTATAATCCAACCAGATGTAATCAATAAGATTATTTCTGCCGAATAAATATTATTACATATCAATTTTTTTGTTAGACTTAATAATTTAATATATTACTATTTTCCCCTTATAATACTGTAGCTCAATTACATTTTAAGGATTTTATTTGTAAAAAAAATGTAATTAATTTAATTATCTATACTATTATATAAAAGGACAAGCCATTTTTCTTTGTTATCACTAAGGAGCAAGAAAGAGTGGGTGCTGCTTTTGTTGCATTTGAGAAAGATGAATTGTTGTATACAGGAAGATTCAGGCTTAGACCTTACTGCTCCAATAACCAAGCCGAACTGTTTGCTATTCTTAAAGCCTTATCATTTATTAAAAGCCATGATATCAATAATGATTACTGTATACACACGGACAGCCAAATCAGCCTTTTTAAAATAAAAGATATAAATATCCATGGATTCCTTCTAGAAGAAATCAGGCCAGAATTGATCTCCTGCTACAGACAAGGATTAAAAATATCCTTCAAATGGATAAAAGCCCATGCCGGCTTACTTGGAAATGACCAGGCAGATATAGAAGCTAAAAACGCGGCAAAGGCAAAGGCTGCACCAATTAGTGCAGTTAAGCACATTTTGAAAACAACGATTCGACAAACCTGTAACGAAAGATGGACAAATTTGACAAAAGGAAAACATACTTATGAATTCATTAAAACTTTAGACGACAGAAAAAAAACATTTAAAAACTGAGTTACAAACTTACCCAATTTTTGACAGAACATGGCGGAGCTAAAAGTTACTTACACAAATTTAAACTTATGACAACAGCATTTGTAACTGCGGCAGAAACAGTGAGCAAACTTACGATCATCTTATTTATGACTGCAGAAATTTGAAATGACACTGATACAAACTGATATTGGCAGCCCTACTGAACGGAGGGAGGCAAATGGCCACCTTCAAAGAAGGATCTCATAGATAAATATTCTGATGAGTTTAATGCATTTTTGGATCATGTTGATTATATGGAACTCAACAATTGAACAGTTTATCTATAGTTTTGTGACTGGTTTTGACTGGCCACAAAATTCTACCTCTATTTGTTTTGTATATTATTTTTATTCATTTATTTTTTTAATTTATTTTATTTTTATTTTTATTTTTTTAATTCATTTATTTACTTGTTTTTTGCTTAATTGTTCCCCTTTTAATTTAAAAAAAAATGTATTTATTAATTAACTTCCAATTCTATTAACTAATTATTGTTTATATTTCCTTTTCACTCAACAATAATTTCTATATTATTTTACATTATATATAACTAAACATGTTTTACAAATATTAATGATAATATGCGTTATATCGAGATATGGTACGCGTGGAAATACATGCACCCATCGCAGGGTTACTGCAATGTGGAAAACTACAAAAAAAACTTGGAATCAATATTATTATCACAAGACTAGAGAGTTGTAAAGAAAGTTAACAAATGATCTGTCCTCAGGAACACGTCCAAACTTGTCGCAACTTGTTCAATGTTCTCGTGTTTTCCATCTCCAATGGGAAACAAGGAACAGGGTTGATTTTGTTTCGCAACATTTCTAAACAGTTCCGAAACAAGTCATAAACAAATTTGAACTGTTCAGAAACTTCGGGAACATTGTTCCTGAACACTGTTCCGAAACATTTTTTTACAGTCTGGACTAGGCTGTAGAAATACATGCACCTATTGCAGAGTTACTGCAATGTGAAAAACTAGAAAAAAACATTAAGAATCAATATTATTATCACAACACTACAGAGCTGTAAAGAAATGAAGTAAGTAAACAAATGAACTGTGCTCAGGAACACGTCCAGACTTGTAGCAACTTGTCTAATGTTCCCGTGTTTTCCATCTCCAACGGGAAACAAGGAACAGCACTGATTTTGTTTCGCAATATTTTTGAACAGTTCCGAAAGAAGTCATAAACAAATTTGAGCTGTTCAGAAACATCGGGAACATTGTTTCTGAACATTGTTCCGAAACATTTGTTTACAGTCTGGACTAGGCTTTAGATCTCTATCTTATTTTCATTATAATATGATTTCAAATTGTTTATAAACCTTATTTATTTATTTTATTTTACTTTTTTTTTAAGAAATGTGTTTTTGTTTTTTTATGCTTTATTTTTCTGTCTATTTCTTGTTTCAACTCTAATGATGGTCATCATATATATAAGGAAATGGATTTGGTCGATACGTTTAAAAATGTTTTTTTGTTAATTTTAGAAAAGCCCATTTTTGTTTTAAATCCCATTGTTTTCCGCCTCTTAACAATCTTTATCTTACACACATCTCGTTATCAAACACACTTTTACCCTTAGTATCGAAATCTGGTGTTATTGTGAAGACTATTTTCACTCGAATAACATCGATCGTGCAAACTATATACAAGAATTATTTATGACAAAACTTACTGCAGTATGAACCAGGGATTACTGAAGACTTTACATCACATGGTAGAAATGGTGGGGTCACGCAATGGAGGCATTGAACGTGATGACATTTTGCCTTCTCATAACTTTTCGGATATATCACCCACTATAACTTTTGATTGAATGAATCTACGAGGCTCTTTTCAGTGCCTATTTTCATCCAGTTCCTGTTGTCAAATCATGCATTTTTTCTTTTATAAGTACTAAAAACAACAACAATGAATTATGTAAAATAATTCGTATACTATTTTTATTTTTATTTTTTTATGCAGTACAAAAACTTTTATATGTATGCCCCAGCTAAGGACGATGGACAATAGTTCTTTAAGTACATATTAATGCTCAATTTAATAGATAATCAAATAAATAATAAAATAGTATACAATTATGGTGCAAAAATGTAAAAAAAGAGATTAGAAAAGTAATTTTGTTCTGGAACATAGCCCCTTAAGAATAACAAAAAGTACAGAAATATATACAAGCATATCTGGTCGGAAACATATTAAAATGAAACAATATTAATAAAAAAACTAACGAAAGATATAAAGAGGGAAAAAAAAAAGTAAGAGAACACTCCACTAAAAAAAATAATAATAAATTCCTATGTTACACTGCCTAGAATTCTGGAAAACATACAGTAAATTTTGTTTACAGAGCAAGAAAATTTATATGAAGTGGAATCTAAATTACAATAATAGATTTTGACAGGACTCCACAAATCTAGAAATAAGATATAATTTACTTGAGAAGGTAGATATTTACCAAGTGTTACCTACCTTGGAGTAGAATGAGGAACTGAAAATCACTACCAATACCACCAAGCGGTATTGGTGGTACGATATTTACATCTAGTTATTTTTAATTAGGATTTGAAAATTCTCAATAAAGGAAACGGAAGTGCTAGGTATTTTATTATTTTGAAGATAGAAATGTCAGAGTATTGAATATAGTTCGGATAGACAGTTCTGTACTAACCAAAAATTTTATTAGAATGACGCCAAGCTATTTCGAAAAGCCATTGAAAATTATTGGACCTGATTTAAAAAATAACGATAATAACATGAGACAATCCGTTCCGCCAAGCAAAAGTCTGGCTATCACTTTGCGTTTCCTAGCTACAGGTGATTCTTATCATAGTTTTATGTACAAATTCAAAAAAAAAAACATTGCCAATCGTATCGAACATCATTCCAGAAGTGTGCGGAGCTATAGCAAAAGGCCTGAATCAATGAAACATCTTTCGTTTAACTGACGAATAACATCTCGTCTGAATATTCTGTTGTTCATTGCGTTTGATGCTTGCCACAGTACGGACGTCTTGTGTAGTCCTCAATGAAGTCCAATGTTGTTCCTTCCCTTTTTACCAATCCACATTTAATAAAAAAGACTTTTAAAAACGCCCTTAAAAAACTGGAAAATAGGAAGGTTGCACGAGAAGGCGCAGGAGTTTTCCAACAAGAATGATAATCAAGTGCAACTTCGTGCGGCTTTCTTGCCTCTCGTTTTGGATAATGCGCCGCACTGTGAATCTAGTGGGACAAAAGTCCAAAAATGAAGTTTGACTTTTTGATGCAGAAAGTGCTTTTTTGATCTAACAGGCTAATTGTTGGAAGACTTGAAACAAAGTGAATCAGGCTGATGAAATGTCAATAAACCAATTTAATAAATAACAAACTAATACCACTTTAATTTTGTACGATTTAAGAATTAAGTTACTATTATTTCAAGCTCTCGACAGTGAACCTCGTAATAAGTTTTCTTATTTCTTTACATTTCACGATGAATTGCATTCAAAATAATCACTTTTAGTACATTTTATTTTTAATTTTACGGCATTTTAGATACTCAGACGGTACGGCAATTAAAAAGTCCACAAGTAAAAAAAACATATTCATGTTTTAATCTGGAACTTTTTACGTAGGTGAACGTAGATCTTAAATTATGGTTCTGGGTGTCTGGGAACATTTAATTTTAGTGAATATATTGTATTTGGCTGCCCGTTTTTGCCCGTTTATCAGTAGCACCAAAAATTGTGTTTCTGGCGGAGTACTTTCACTTGCACGATTGGAATTGGCTGAAGCGTTACGGGCTGGAGGTTTCAGTTTCAAATAATTACCAGGAAGAAAAAATATATCTGGTCAATAATGTAATTCAAAAATTTGCAATTGGGCAACTCATAGAGGATGTCCAAAAAAGCCAACACAAAGAGATAAAAGATACTGGGAACATTTTCCTCGGAAAATGTCTCGCACAGTAACCAATACTGACATAATGAATATTTTTTTTATTTCGTCTGATCCTTTCATTAGCTCATACGCACTACTACTAGAGAAAAATACGACTTTCGGTAATATTGTTCTCAATTTGCTTGTAATATCAGACGCAGATACCCCTTACTTAGTGGACAAGATAGTGATGATAGTGATAATTTCGATCTAAGATGACAAATCATTATAGACTATAATTTTCTTTTCAGTTTAAAACAGTATAATGTGTTTAAGTTCTGCTCGTTTTAAGATAGAAATCAAGTATTAAAGTGTTAAAGCTTATAGTTTGATAACACATTGCCCTGATTTATATATATTATAAATTCTATTTATTTATTACTGAACAAAACTTCAGAGAAATTACAGAGGTGTTACAGAGGTGTTTTTCATAATATTGACATTATTATCATAAAGTAGGTATATTCATTATTTAAAAATTCAATTTATATAATCATCAATAAATCAATAAATGGTTTTGTGAAGTTTTTTTTTCTTAATAAAACAACAGGTCACAAATAAAATTTTAAATGTTTTATCAACCTTCCAATAACCTTGTTTTAATCATTTCAAGTTGTTCTGGATAAGAAAAAAATATTAAATTATCGATACGATCGCTTTCAGACTTATGTCCCGCTAGATTCAAGAATGGCCCCACTGTGCGCCGGTTCAAGCGCCTAGTTGCATCCCTTTTGTCGAACGAAAAAAAGGCATTTCCTAAACAAACCTGCAAGGCGTCCGAATCAATAACAGGATGGCGGTCACCATTCGTCTCCTCTCCTGACTGTTCGGTCGCCCTGAAGAAGAAGACCTCTATATAAGTGGTTTAACTCGGATGTATTTTCCTCCTTACTGCATCTCAGACTATCTTCTTCTTATTTTTTTCAGTTTTCTATTTTTTTCAGTTATCTATTTTTAATTAGATCTGCTTCATTTGATATAAATCATTTGAAAAAAAAATCAATTATTTCATTTTTAGTGCTTTAGAAGTAAAATAATACATTAGTATAAAAGAATGTTTTCTTCTGATCCAATAGCCTATTCCTCGCACAATTGATCACTAAACCCACCTTAGAAATAAAGGAACACTACGGTAAGACTCAGACTGAGCCCTACGCTTAAGGAGATTAGGCAGAGCGGACCATATTTCACAAAACACTATTGACAACCGGGTGGGGGGGGGGGGGTGTATCCTCTTCCATTATTTACCCAGCAGCGGCCTCATTAATTTGCCGATGTGAGGCTGATGTCATTAATTTGGCGGTTAGCGGCCCACGCGCCCCTACTTCGACACCCGGTTCGATTTCAGTAGGTAAACAAATAATCTGATAAAGACTGATCACTCATTCAAATTTAATATTTACTAACTTTACAAAATTAGGTTTCCAATCAATGGGTAGCGGAGGATTTTCAAATTGTTATCATGGCTGCTAATAATGAAGTAATTATGCAACAGTGGGCTATAGATTTATTATACCATAGCCAGTGAAAATAATTTGCAGTCATTGCAGAGTTTAATTATTTCACTGGCAATAAAGGTGCTAATTAAAACTTTATTTGTTTTACCTGAATAATTTTATCAGTTCTAAAATTAATAAATAAAGTAATAAGAAAGCGCAAATGTATAACCGGAAACGTTTAAAATAAATGCAAAATAATTAATAGTGATGTGGCACACGGTCAGCCACATGTCTACATATCTATTAATTCGGCATAGTACCAGATTCATGTCTTCTACAAAGTAATGTCATTAAGAAACATAAAAAAAAATAATGAAGAAAAAATAGCACGATGTTTGTAAACATAAATTATATGTAGATGTAGTCGGGGATCAGTTAAAGAATAAAAATAAAAAAGGTTTGACAGAAACAAAAATATTTATTAGTTAATTTATCGGTAAACGTTGATGGACGGCTATCATAAGAGCAAAGAAAAAAAAAAAGTCAAATACAGAAATTTAAAAAAAAAATAATAAAAGGATAAATAAAAACCAATAAAGTTAATAAACAATTTTGAAATGATCTGAAAATAAAGTAATCAAATAAATCAAATAAAAAAATAAATTTTGAACTTATATTGATTAGTTATACAATTTTATTAAAATTAAAATTCAGTAAAATAAGTAAAATATCAAGATGATCAAAATAGTAGCTTATGAGTAAGTAGAAAATAATTTGTGAATTATTACGGTTGTTTATTCACCCTATTATATTTCGTTTTATTTTATCATTAAATAATTTATCAATCATCATCATCTTATGGCGCTTATGGTCCTTGTAGAACCCTGGCCTCCTCAACAATTCTCTGCCATTCAAACCTTTCTTCGGCAACCCTTCTCCATCCTCTCACACCCAGAGTCCGAAGATCGTCTTCTACATCTTCCAGCCAACGAAGTCGAGGCCTTCCTCTCCTTTTCATTCCACCTGGGTGCCCCTCCAACATCATTTTAGGGAGCCTACTTGCCTCCATTCTTTGCAAATGCCCCAGCCATCTAATTCTGCCTCTTTTTATGTTGGCTACAATATCTGGAGCAGCATATAGAGTTCTCAGTTCCTCATTTGTTCTCATTCGCCAGAGAATCAGTCCATACTTGGTTGGACCATATATTTTGCGAAGGATTTTTCTTTCCCACCTGTTTAATAATTTTTCGTCGTGTAATGTCAGGGTCCATGTCTCACTCCCGTACATAACAACCGGCTGAAGGATCGTTCGATATACCCTTATTTTGAGATTGCAGGATATGTTTCTACTTTGAAAATTTTTTACTAAAGACCAATAGCACCTGTTTCCTGCTATTATTCTTGATTTTATTTCTTCTTTAATACTATTGTCCTCAGTGACAATAGCACCCAGATACTTAAACTTAGGAACTCTCTCAAAGGAATATCCAGCCCCCTCAATGTATCTATGTCCTCTTTCCTCTCTAGTTGTTACCATGTATTTGGTATTTTCTTTATTTAGTGTGAGTCCTACATTTCTTGCTGCTTTTTCACACTCCTCGAAAGCTCCTAGGAGCGCATTAGTAGTTCTTCCTGTAATTACTACATCGACCGCAAATGCTAACTGTTGGGTTAGTCGCTGGTATATACATCTTCCTGGTCTAGTGTGGATCTGTCTCATAACTACTTCTAACATTAAATTGAATAATATTGGGGAAAGAGGGTCTCCTGTTTCACACCTTTATGAATTTAAAAATCTTTTGACAGCTGTCCTTGGATTTTCACCACTCGTTTACTGTCCTGTAGGGACATCTTAATAAGCCTGATAAGCTTTATGGGGTATCCAAAGAATTCTAATTTTTGATATAAGACATTTCTCTCAATACTGTCATATGCTTGTTTATAATCAATAAAGATGTGGTGTAGATCGACATTCACTCATGGCATTTTTCAAGCATCATCCTCATAGCAAAGATGTGATCTATTGTTGATCTTCCTGGGCGGAATCCACATTGATACTCTCCCAATACTTCTTCCGCTCTCATTAAAATCCGTTTCATCAATAAAGTTGACAGTATCTTGTATACTGAGCACAATAGAGTTATGCCTCTATAATTTTGGCACTCTAGCTTGCCTCCTTTTTTATATATTGGTAGGATAACTGCCATCTTCCATTCCTCAGGCATTTCTTCTTTTATCCAGATATTCAATATCAACTCATATATCTCCCTGTGTAATGTTTCTCCTCCCAATTTGAGTGCCTCTATTGGTATCCCATCAATCCCTGGTGTTTTGTTATTTTTCAAATACAGAATTACTTCCTCTACTTCTTCAGGATCTGGGGGGTTCCAGCTCCATGTCTTCCCCCGTTGCTCCTATTCCCCAAGATATTTCATCTAGGGTTCGATTTGAGTTCAGTAAGTCACTGAAGTAGTCCTTTCATCTCTCAATCACTTTATCTTTGCCTCCCAAGAGTCGACCGTCCCCATCTCTACAAAAACATGTCCGTGGTTGAAATCCCTTTTTTATTGCTTTTACTTTGGCATAGAAAGCTCTACTACTTTGATTTTCAAAATCTTTCACCATTCTTTCCATATCCTCCTTTTATTTATTTCTCTTGTTATCTCGACATATCTGTTTTACTTTGTCACGTTTTTGTTTGTACTCTTCTGAAGTCAACCTTGTATTTCGTTGTAGCAACTTCGCATATGCTTTTATTTTTTCCTGTACAGCTTTTCTACATTCGTCGTCGAACCAGCTATTCTTTATCTCTCTTCTTTCGTCTCACATCACCTCCTCAGCAGCCTTTCTCACCGCTTCCCTTATTTTGATCCATTTATATTGAACATTATCCTCTTCTGTGGTCAGGGAATTGTTTCTTAGCTCCTCTTCCACCTTATTTTTATATTCCTGTTGTTTCTCAGGATTCTTCAATTCTTCTACCTGATATCCGCATTTTGCATTTTTAGTTTCCCCTCTAGGTTGGATAGCCAGTCTTTGTTTATACCTCAGAACCAGAAAATGATCGCTCAAACAATCTGCACCCCTGCAGGCTCTCACGTCTTCAATATCACTCTGGTGCTTACTATCTATCATGATATGATCAATCTGGTTCTTGGTTTTGCCATCTGGAGAGACCCATGTTTCCAAATGGATATTTTTATGTTGAAAGGCTGTACTTGAGATTTTGAGATTCTTACTTGAGGCAAAGTCCACCATTCTGAAACCGTTATCGTTGGTGTATTTATGGAGGCTGAATTTTCTTACTCCCTTACCTAGGTTTCCTTCTTTTTCTATTTTACCATTAAAATCTCCCAGGATTATTTTCACATCATATTTTGGGATTTCATCAAAGTTTAGTCCCAACTGTTCGTAGAAGGCGTCTTTTTTCTCATCAGTTTTATCCTCTGTGGGCGCATGTGCACTTAGTACTGAGATATTAAAGAATTTACCTTTTAATCTTAAGGAGCATATTTTTTCATTAATAGTTTTATAGTCTAAAATCGCTTTCTTTATACTCTTTCTTACCATGAATCCAGTTCCAAACACATTTTTCTCATGTCCACTATTGATAAGAACATAATCCTTTAATTCTATTAGAGTTGGTTCCTTTTTCCACCTTATTTCCTGCAGGGCCACAACATCGATCTTGTACTTTCTGAGACATTCTTCTAGGATCTCCAAGTTTTCATTAGTAATCGTTTAGTCCTTTCCGCGCCTTGTTGTTTGCCAATTATCAGTCCAAATCCGAGGCTTAGTTGAGGTTTTTTAGCTTAATGGTATACTATAATGGTATAATTTATCAATATTATATCATAATTATTTTATTTTATTTGTTATTTTTTTATACATCGAAATTGATATTAGGAAAATATGAATGAAATTCTTTGGTCATCTTAGCCGACTTCCAGAAAATCGACTGACGAAAAAAATAATAGATTATGTAACTTCACTTAACAATTCACAACTTGGCTAGATGAAATTCGAAAGGACATCATGATACAAACTTATGATCAGCCGACATTTTAGAAAGAAAAATCTTCAGATACAAAGTAGACAAATGGGAAGTTGTAACAGAGCAACCAAAACAGCAAAAGTACAGACCAAAGTGGTCTGAAGTGCGTAAACAAGTCTTTTCGAAAAGAATAAAAGCCTATTGGATGAACAAAAAGAAAAATTAATCGAATTAATTGCTTAACGTCTTCCATTTCAGGGGGGAATTCGCTAATAAAAAAAAATAAAAAATATGGTAACACTCAATAAAAAAAAAATATTTACATAAAATGCATCCTGAATAAAAGTTATGAACAAAATATATAAACAAACAGTTCCAAGAACGTTAAACCGAGCACTCAATAATTGAAACAGGTATTTGACATGAAACATCGTTTCCTTTACATGTTCCGTGATCCACTCTAAGGAAATATTTTTGTGTATATACTATAACG
The DNA here is from genome assembly GCA_003667255.2 of Euschistus heros. Classification (NCBI taxonomy): domain Eukaryota; kingdom Metazoa; phylum Arthropoda; class Insecta; order Hemiptera; family Pentatomidae; genus Euschistus; species Euschistus heros. Next base: position 199,548 of record RCWM02000418.1, on the reverse strand, counting down.
TCAATATAGAAGCTTCGCTTCAAAAAAAAGAATTATGTCTTTTGTTGTCCTTTACGACAGATCATAGATTACCAAACTCGTCTAATAATATTTTTATGTTTAATCATTTATAGGAGTTCTAAGTGAAATAGAAACAAAGTGAAGTATATAGAAATGAACAATTATAATGGTAATCAGACACTGTGTATGCATTATTGGAAAATACTTGTCAAATCAAGAAGTAATTATAAGTAAGAATGACGCATTCATCGGATGAGTAAATTTTATGAAACAGCAGAGGAAGATAGGTCTGAACCAATGAGGGGATGCACTCGCATTACAGTTGCAAACTACATACGGCCTCTATTGTCTCGATGATTGGATGCAAGGCATTATGGAGATGAAGCGCAATTGAAGTTGGATGGGTGATGGCCTATGGGACACCGCCTCTTCCCTTATGCACTCTATTTGAATCTAAGTCGATCATGAATGTAAAAAAGAAAACTGTAGGAATGCCTAATACTAAAAAATAAAATAAATAAGGAAACTAAGTGAAAATGGTTTTTCATTTTTCTTTTTTTACTCGTGTTAAAGCTTATAGTGAATGAATCTTTTGACAGAACCGCTATTTAGCCATGTTGGGATTACTAGACTATTAGTAACGGCTAATTAAAAACATAAGGCCACTTCTTAATTAGTGGCGGAAAGAGGGATCTCACTATCTAGTGGACCAAAGTTAAAGTAAATAGCCTGCCCAGTATTGAGGGACCACTGGGATAGACGGTCCTCTTGTCCTCTGTAATAGGGATTTTCCTGGTTTTTTTTCAAGCAAAAAATATTTTTTAAAAATACACTCTACTAAATATTGCTACTTAAATCCGTTCAATGCGAAACGTGAGGTTGGGTTTTACCATGTATGTTTCATAAGAGAAAGATCTATAACAGAACGAATTTTCACGATGCGGAACATTCTGGTGAAAGCCAGAGAACAAAGAATAGAAACACCCATTTGTTTATTAGTAGACTTCAAGGAAGCCTATTACAGTGCCAATTAAGACAAACTTCCTCATGATTTGCTTTAAATTCAAATATAAAACAAAATCGTTCGGACTGTCAGAGTTACAAATTAACGACTTACTTCTTTTAGGAGGTACTACTGTATGTCTTGGTTTAGGACATATTTTTAGATGTTTTCAGGAGTAGAAAAGGAGGCAAGGAGACTAACTAGCATGTTTATTTTTTTATTTTATTTTTTTTTATAAAACATTTATTTAAAGAAAGTATTACAATCTGCCTCGATGTGGGCAATAAGTAATATGGATGGCTTAATGGATCCAATCACTCAATATTTACAATAAGAAATATATACAAAGATGAGATACAAAAATAAACAAAACAAAAAAAAAACATAAGTGAATAATAAATAAAAATAAGTAAAGATTCTCCTCATAATATATATATATAATACAATAAACCAAACAAATAAAAAATAATAATAATAAAATAAAATAACAATAATAATTGTAAAAAAAAAATTAATTAAATTAAATCTTAGAAATACATTCATACTTTATTTACATTATATACATATCCGAGGGATCCCCCTACGAAACTTGTCCCTCCACTTATGGAGGGACAAGCCACAGGTCCTGACAGATCCCAGCGCTTCTCTCTCAGCTGCGTCACTGGTGAAGAAAATGTTTATTGTTTAATCTGGCATTTTGGGATTCATGTGGGTGGATAATATATACATAATTGGAAGAACAAGTATCGAGTGAAGAATGAATTTTTTACCTTCAAACTGATGTAGCTAAAATAGGACTCGAAAATACTACGTTTTTAATTGATCATCTTTTGTCTTCTTTTTATTTTTCCTCTAAAGAATTACCGTGCATGGATGTACATATTATAATCACATAATATAACGCATGCTTCTTATTTCTCTATTTATTTTCAGAAGAAGAAGAAGAACTTTATTCAACTTTATTGAAAAGGACAACTTGCCCCTAAGAATAACATATGAGTACAATACATAGGACAAGTTTTAATAATTTAATATCTAATATGTTAAATTAGTTGATTAATAGAACAAAGTTATATATTAACTTTTAATATAATTAAAATTCCCTTTTATTGTAATCTGCGGTTTATCCGACCTTTTGCCCGTTCCGCCCTACCACTTAGGAGTCGGATTAGTACGGTCCTACTGTAATTGACAAAAAATAGACAATCATTAATTAGTTAAGATAAGTATTTTAGTTAAACAGGGTACACAGGTATTGCATATATTCTTGTACAACAGAATTTTAATCCTATAGTTTTCAGAGGTGTCGAAAATGTTACATTTTTTTAAAATTACATTTAGAAGCATCCCTTAATTTTCAGAATTGCTTAGTATGATAAATCATTTTTTTTTTCATTCTTATCCACACCTCTACTCATAAAATAAAGATTTCCCGGCATATTTATTAAATAAATCATCTGTTTTGAGTTATTTTGTTCCACATCACAGAATATATACTTTCGGGATTAAGTTATTTTTTTTAAATATTATTCCTGACTAGCCAAGGGCTCAGATTACTGGGGATCTGAATAGGCTGTGGACCCTTCAGTTAGCCCTGAGTCTATAGGGACAAGGGTCTGGCATCTCGGGCCCTCAATCCAACTCTACTTGCCCGGTCTTATCTCTCGTCTCCATTGTTCGTAACGGTCAATACTCCTCAAAGATTAAGGCATCTCCTAGTCTTAATACAACAACCGGGTCTTGGTATCCTTGATTCAAGAAAACACAACAATGCCCGCAGTCCCAAACAGCAGATTAAGATTCAGAATCAAAATAGGGAAAAAAGTGATTGCCTTAGAAAAATTTAACTTTTTCAGTTTGTCATGATGCTCGTAAATGTGATTTCAAGACGTTATTTTTATTAATAATCAATCACTAGGACAATAAACTTATATAGAAAAATTTATGAAAGATTACTTCACAAAATGATACAAACACAAGGACCTAATCACTGATTTTATTTTGACAAGTGTTTTGAACTTTGTTTTTTTGGCATATTTTTCACTACAACTCCAAAACTATTAAGTTCCGTAATACACTTAAGCATTAACGCTAAATATGTATGCTGTGGTAAAGTATGACGATATTGATATTTTCAGTGGGCTGGTTCGAGTGTATAACGTGGCTTAGTCAAAATTTCAAATATAGGGCCTGTTAATAAATTCAACCAGATTTTAGTTTAAAAAAAGAAATTTCAGATCGGAAAAAAAAGGTTTGGAGTTATAGTGAAAAATATGCCCAAAAAAACATCTTGGAGTTCAAAACAGGATATTTAGGATGCTGGGATATTTAGGATATTTAGCGTGCTGGGATGAGTATTTAATGGGACTTGATCAAAACGTAATGTATAAATTCTTATAGTACATTTAACGAGCATTCATAAGATAAAAAGAAATTTTGGACCGAACGATTAGGTTCGAAGCTGTAGCTAAATGAGTACTGACAAACGTATTTCCGCAGAGTTGAGCGACTCCAGTCAAAGAGTGCTGAAATGAGGTTTTAGATTGCATGAAATGTGCAATATTTTTTACTTTACAGCTTCGTTAGAAGTATTTAGAAGGTAAACATAATAAAAGACTCCGCCCCTGGAAGATGAGCTAAGGGTGGCGGAGGGAGAAGGTTCCAATTTTGTGTTTTTGTAATATGGTGAAAATCAAAATTAAAGCTGATTAAATTTCCTATAAAACGAATCTTATAAATATATGTCAAAATCCCAACGGTTTTCGTTATAAAAAATCGATAATTTTAAAAATAAAACAAATGTTTACCTCACTTTTCGTTAAACATTAGGAACTTTTATTCTCAATGGATCTTTATGTTGCTTCTATCAACCGAAAACTCCTTAATTTTTGAAACTTTTAGTTCCTCGTATATCTTCGTAGTTTTGTATCTTTGCATTGTAGTACCTTTTACAATTTTTTCTCATTATGAGTATACCATTTTGGAATGATTGAATATGTTGTATGTACTTAATAAGTTTTTTTTTTTGTAATTAATAAGTGATGCGGTTTGTAAAATTGTAGTCTCGCGTTTCTTTTTTTATTAATCTAGTAAGTGGGCCGAAAACTTAAGGTTTATGTCAAACAACGCCCAATTAAACAACGTTTTTCGAAAGTTTGTTAACAGAATAATTAATTTTGAAATTGGTTGGAAGTATCTTTTTGCTTTTTTGTAAAGAAAATATGGTACATTTTATTTGTTTGTTCTCTTATTAGTTAAATAAACCATGATTTTTTTTTTTAATAAACAAAGTAGCGAGAATGTAAAGGTAGGTCCTAGTGTCAAGTGTCAAATTACAAATAATATTTTACATTAAATTTCTGATGTAGAAATCATTGTCAAATGATCCGAGCAGTACCAACAGAGTTAGAACTTGTCAAAATGTTACATTTTTGCTGATGAAAAAAATGTTATACCTTGTTGAGTGTAAAACATCTCAACACAAAAAACATATAGACCCCCAGCGAAAAGAAATATCCATGTCATTAGGATTAAATTAAAAGCCAATGACTGCATTATTTACTTAAGAGTACAATAATATTCATTCTAGGAATTCCCCAAATAGTCTTATTCCAAAATCATAAAGCGACAAGCCATATTTTTTTCTTTCTAAAAATATGGTATCTAAAAATATAAAGGTTAAACTTAAAAAATATTTTGAAAACAGTAAATAAGAAAGTATGTTTCATAACTTTAATGGTCTTAGTTCCTAATTTTAAGTAACTGGGCAATCCTTTCTCTTTTATTATCTTTTTGGAAATTGAGGAGAAATGGTTATAAAGGAAATTAAGAATACAATAGGGATACCGCTGGTAGGATAATTAGAACAGTTAAATTGCCGTAACATCTATAGTTACACCTGGAATCGAAAGTGTCTAAAATTAAATTATGCAAATATAGAGCGTTAGCATAACAAACTGTTGAAATATACAGCTCGCTAAGTGTCAATTTGCAGAAAGCATTACCTTGAGATTAATTCTTGACATCACAATCATCCTGAATTTAAATTCTTGTTCAGGAAATGTTTTGTATATGTTGTACTAAAGGAATGATTGCATCCGTAGTCTGCTTATTCATTATAGATCGATATTTTCTGCTTAATGCTTCTTTCAGAACATTTTGCGTGGTATGATAATAATACTTAACTTATATTAATCTGAAGATAGAGAGAAATTTAAATTTAAATTAAGGACATCATACTATCAAACACTAGCACATTGGGAAGGCACTCAACTCTTAGGTTCGTTTCCGGCTGTGGCAGATATTAATTTATTCTGTTGTAATAGAATAACACTCAGTTTCTATGAGTGTTTTTAAGTGAGTATCCTTATACGGAGACAACCTGGAATGAACTATTTAACATAGTCTATTTAAAATCTTAAAAAAATATTACTAATTACGGAAACATACTTCAAGAAAACATGGAAAACATAAATGACAAAGAGATAAAAAATCAATACAATTTCGAAACTAAATTGTTCTAATAATTGATTAAGCCTAGACCAGATACTTATTCTTTCATGAAAACGGCGTTTTGGAGCCTTATTTTACTGGACTATCAGTAGATAATAGATACACGTTTCTTATTGGGCGTCACCTGTGGTGTAGTGGTTAGGATAGCAACCTACTAAACCCAAGATCGCGGGTTCGCAGCCCGGCAGATGACCTTAGGATTTTTTAAAGGGAGTAAAAAATCCTTAGCTATGCCGTCCTTCGGAAGGGACGTAAAATGGGGGTCCCGAGCCTGTGCGAGGTCAGGTTCTCGTTAAAGATCCCTGTCCTAATTATACCTGGATATGCAAAATTTAGGACTTTCACCGTAGCATTGTCCGATTAGCCATAGTAGCATAAAGTGACGTTAAACGAAATAAACAAATAAACAAACGTTGTTGTTATTATTGTCTTAACTTAATAGATTGAATATGTGGTAGAATGAAACACTGTTCATGTTTAGTGTTGAATAATCTAGCAATGTTTCGATGTTCAAGACTGCTTTATAATTCTTTATTTTTTGTTTTTACGATTATTATTGTTTTTATTTAATGGTGTATTTATTTTTTAAATTTAATTTATTTTATTGTATTTTCGTACAATTTATAGATTGTATATTCAGAGGTTCTTTATTTATTTATTTTTTCACTTTATTTATAGTATTATGAATTATGAGGCTATTTATTTATTTGATTTTCTTTTTTTTCACTTATTTCTTATTGCATATACTGTGTGAATGGATCCATAAAACCATCTATATCACTTATTTGATAGCATGCCTAGTATGAGGCAGTTTGTAATACTTTATCAATAAAATATTAATAAAAAAAAAAATCTTAAATTTTAATTAAAAAGGATTACCTCAATGATTGTTTCCAGTATCTGACATTAATGATAGCCTTATTCAAGGATTATATTTGTTTTCTGTGTTCACCTAAAACAAAATTAATTAATTAATTAATTAAAAATGTAAAATAGTAATTACTTACTTATTTTACAATCACTATTTACAATATCAAAATAGTTGTATTTTACTATTAAACTAAGGAAGAATAGGCCATATTCTTCTAGGACGTATTCATTTATCCAGAGATTAGAGCTGCCAGATTTATTTTATTATCGGAAAAATTATAATACAATGTTTAAAAATTAATTCAATGACGCAATGACTAAATAATTATACTTACTTATTAAAACCATTATGGATGTTCACCTAATAAATTTTACGAAATAGCTAAAAAAATACGCATCCAAAAAATACAGTATCTCTAATCAAAAACATTTAGACTCATTACACAATCACCCAGATTCGTCACTAACATAACATTTCACGTATATTTACGCATTTCAATTGTACAAGGACACATCTAGACTTCATACAAAATACATCACAACAAACTCCACGGACATATCAACAACTTAAAAAAAACTACGGCCTTGAGAAGCATGACTGGGAATACCCGAAGAAGGCTAAAAAGAAGATGGTCGAGAGATCTACTCCGTTCGTATGGCTGGGTGCTGACCTCCCTCATACCTGATACCCCAGTTATCTTGCATACAATCATTACATCTTCTGATTTTCTCAGGATAAGTGGAAGGTGTGGATTTTAAAATCAATGAAAAAAAAACAATTTACAAAACCTCATATGTATCCTTATAATCCACAAAATAAAAAATATATAGAACTAAACATAAAAACAGATAATTCAGCCCAAGTTCCTAAATAAAATAATCACAAACATATTAAAATAAAACCATAGCTAAACGTTGTTTAAAATTATATAAAATAAAAAGAATTATGAAAAAATAGATAGTTGTAATAAGTATTTTCAATATATTCTTCTTCATTATTTTTATCTAATTTTTACTTCAAAATGTAATGAAGTATTTTTTTTTTTTTATAAAGCTTTAAAACACTGAAGACCACGATTTAAAAAATACATTTCTATACTTATAGGGCATGCCTCAGGATTAATAATAAATTATATTTTTATTATTCTTTGCCTCCAAGAACTGTCAGATCAAATACTTTGTTAAGGATAGATTAAAAGTGAACGTATCTTTAAATTTATAGCTGATGAATTTTTTTTTTTCATATTTGCTTTTGAAATTAATTCTTTATTTCCTTTGAATGTATGGTACATAGAGTTTTGTAAAATATATATTATAGTATACAAGTGAGGAATATTCATAATTTTAGTCTGTGGAAAAAAATTAGGATTTTGATAAGAATTTTAAAAACGTATTCAATGTTTATAAAATTGAAAATAATCTGGCTCATAATCAAATACCACAAACCAGTCCATAACATCGTTATTATTACCAGGCTGTTTAAGAAGTCCTGTCGTTTTTTCATTAATAAAGATTTATATGGTCTGCACCGTCTTAGTTGTAATTCTTTTTTCAATTTGTCATTTACCAATGTAAACATTATTGTTTAATGTGTTTGAAATAGGAATTAGCTTTTGATCTAGTCACAGCTAAACGCTTAAAGGGAAGATGCTAAATTAAAATGGTGAGTGTCAAAATTCAAAGTTGGTCAATTTTATTGTATCAAGTTCAACTACGCTTGAAGAAACCAAAGTATTTGGTGAGAAGGTACTCTTTGCCCCCACCTACCATATCCCCCCACCATACAGGGATGAAGTTATGAGTTGTAATAGAGATTAATTTTAATAAAATAATTTGTTGGTTTATTAAATGTATTTATTACCCCAAAAAAAGACAGGACTTTTGCAACGACTTGGTACAATGAACATTTCACGATAAAATTAAATTTTTATGCCGTATAATAGTCCCGAGAAAGATATTGCAATAATCCTAGACAAACCAATAGATAACAATCCCCATCAGAAAGTATCCCGCAGTGAGTTAGATGATATTTAACCCACTGCGTCCGGACCGAAAGGTAAACAATGCAGGCCGAGGTTGATCAACTATTGAACGCAGTTTAAACAAACCTCAGCTTTGATCTGCTGCTCAAACACTGTACGCCGGAATGCACTGTTTGTACCAATCGTCCAACTTCACCAATTACTCTCTATAGCACTTAGGGAAAAAAAAAAATTAAATAATGCCAGATTATTTCTGTACGTATATTCAGATACCGCTATCATTGATAAGAATACTTAAAATTAAAAATTAAAAAAAATTAAAAATGATAAGAAGTAGATTTATCCCCTTTTGCATCTCCACGCCCGATAATGCCAAAGATACAAGCATTGTGTACAGGCAACGAAGATATTCAGGCGACACAATTCATGTAGAAGCCAATTTCGGCACAGTTGTAGGGGTAGGTGTCCTTATAATATACTAAAAGTACTGAAGGGTGTGGGGTGTATATGCTCTTACTCTTCCCTCTAACGAAAATATCTTTATGTACTAAATTAATTAACAAAAATTGTTTAAGTTAAATTTATTATCAGATATTATTATTTAATGTTAATAACGTTAATATATTATACAAGTAGTAAATAACAATTGAAAAATAATTACAATGACATGCTAACTGTCAATTTTATTGGAGAACTACTCACTAGTTGCACTCCAACAAAAGTTCTGCATTAGAAGGTATCTTGGCCCAATAGTCCAGGCAACGAAGGATTTTTAGAGGAGTTAATTCCATGTTGTGAAATCCTTATTTTTTCGAAACATTTTTCGTTATAACTCTAAAAATATTTGTTCAACTCCGAATTTCTTTTTTCCATCTCATAGCTGGTTAAATTATCTATTAGATCTTATATATCAAATTTTGATTAAAGTCCGTGAAATACCCACGCCAACCCACTTAACATATCAAAAATTTCATGTTTTGCTAAAACATACACATTTAGTAGGCCAGCATGGGTATCACAAGGAATATAATATAAAGATATGAACTGATAGATAATTTAAGTAGCTTTAAAATGAAATAAAGCAATTTGGAATCGGACAAGTTGTTTAGGAGTTATAGAGAAAATATGCCCAAAAAAAAAACTAGAATTTTATTACAGTTCGCAGTTGTTAGCGTGCTGGCAATTACACGGAATTTCATCAAAATTTGATATATAGGATCTAATAGCAAATTTAACCAGCTATGAGATTTAAAAAAGAAATTAGGAATCGAACAAATATTTTTAGAGGTATAACGAGAAATGTTCCGAAGATATAAAGATTTCACAACGGTACGCGGAATTCAGCGAGCTGGAATGGATATTTCACGGAACGTTATTAACATTAAATATATAATATCTGATAATAAATTTAACTAGCTTAAGGATAAAAAAACGAAATTCGAGATTAGACAAATAGGTTCGGAGTTATAGCCAAAAGAGTACCGACAAACGTGTTTTTGAGGAAAAGTGCGACTTATTGCAAGTACTGTAATAAGCATATTAGGCTTAACGACAATAATTTTATTTTTAGCAATAACCATTTGATTAAAAATATTAAACTATTCATTTGTAACAATAAACATTGGAATTTTAACAATAAATATATAAATTTTAACAACAAAAACGTGTTTTTTTTTTTTACATTTTCCATATCCTCCCCACTATATCTTCTTAGGCATTGATCCCAGCAAAAAAATGAATAGTAGCTTTTTTTTAAACAATTTTTGTTAATTAATTTAGTACATAAAGATATTTTCGTTAGAGGGAAGAGTAAGAGCACCCTTAGCTACACCCCACACCCTTCAGTACTTTTAGTATGTTGTTAAGGACACCTACCCCTACAACTGTGCCGAAATTGGCTTCTACATGAATTGTGTCGCCTATGTGGCCTTTTTTGGTCTTCGTTGCCTGGACTACAATGCTTGTAGTCTTTGGCATGAAGATATACTGCCATTCGGGCGTGGAGATGCAAAAGGGGATAAATCTACTTCTTATCATTTTTAATTTTTTAAAAGTTTTTTTTACAAAGTTAGCGTCCTCTATAAAGTGGTAAATCGTTCACCCTTCAAAACATGCGAAATTCAATCTAATTTTACCTTCAAAGTTCGGGTTGAGTTTCAGAAGCAGGTAAATCCTTGTTTCTCAAAACAGCCGCTTGGAGCACAATATTACGCTTGTAACGAAAGTAGTTATGAACATTTGAAAAGGTTTTAGTTATTGGTATATTTTTAAACTCAATTTATTGAGTTGTGTTAAATATGGAGAAGTATCCTGAAATAAATATAACAGCATCGAAAAAAAATCTGGGAATGAAGGTAATCGGAAGCGAACTTTGACAAAACATCAGAGGCTTCTACAATCTTCATTAACCATTTTCTATCTGTTCTTTCATCTGTCGATTCCAATCCAATTTAATAAAATTTAAATCAAGCACAAACAATTAAAATGCTCCATTATTGACCGCAGTGATATAAGATTTTTCTTTAACACGTTCTACTCCAATACAGATAAAGTTTGAACCCGTTTAGTATCTGTTAATTTTGCTTCAATGACTGGCTCAAACTCAAGACTAGTGTTTGATTTAAAAAATAAATTATGAAAAATTTAAAGAAATCTCGAGAAAAACGTTCGAATCAAACTTGATTTTTTTATTAATTATTTTTTTCATCAAAGTTTGTTCAATGTTAAATTAATAAAACAATAGAATGTTGTTATTGTCAGGAGTATTTTCCTAATTTATTGCCTTTTTTAAATTTTCCGTTGCAGATGGATAATCCAATTTATTTAAATTGTTTAAAAATTTTGAACTTTAGAAAAGCTAAACAATATTTTACAGATATGTTTCTGATGTTGTTTAAAAACTTATGATCCAATAATAATCGTTTAAAAAAAAAAAAAGAATCACCTGAATTATGCATATTTTTGGGTTTACTGAAATATTTTCAATTTTGGATTTACTCCCTTTTGTGTCTCCACGCCTCAATTCATCTATGGCTTCAATTTATCATGAAACAGTTTTAAATTATTTTTTAATGTGTATCATTTAATATTATATTTCTAACCAGAAAAAAAAAAGTCCTCAGTAAATGTATTAATAGTTTATTGCATTATCACCCATTGGCTTAGCTATAGGCTTCTGGAGGTGGTATAGAGAGGCCTTAAATGCTAATAAATCCCCTAGCTAGCGGCTACAGGAGACAGCTACAAGATGCCCTGTGTAGAAGAGATTATCACATAGACCTAGGGGGGGAGGGGAGGGGGGCGACAAGGTGCGGGGCGTGCAAAGAGTGACCCGGGAGCTTAGCATACAGGAAGGCACCCGCTATTAGCATATGTTCCTTGTTCTACAGAGCGCTTCATTTACATGTAAATGTTCTTCCCTGTCCTTCTTCTCCAGCCTTTGGTTCACCTTTTTGTATCTGTGCCACGGGGTTAAATAAATATTAGCTAGCAGCCGTACTTGAGAACTAAACAATTAATTTGGGTCATCATGATTTGAAACAGGTCATCTGGCTATCTGTCATCTGTCTCTTTATATTTCTTTTTTTCTAATTTGAAGACATAGTGGAGAAATTGTTAGAAAATCAAAGATAAACAATTTTATAAGTCGCCCTATCACTCATGCTATTTAACCAAGAACATAGCTTTGTTCATTCTTCCACGTTTATCGATGTATTTACAAGTTTACAAATAAACTTTAAAACCTTTTTTTTTCTTTTAAAATTTTATCCACACCTTTATTGGAGTAACAATAAATAATTTGCTGGAATTGTAATAATACAGGCTTAAAAGGCGTGTAGGAGACTAGCACTCAACAGTACCTCATCCTGACATAGATTAAAACCAAAAGATTTATTTGAGCAAATCTCTCATCCAGCTTCAGTCATCAGTCGTGTCCGCTTCATCAATGAGTATGTTGTTATGCCCATGAAGTCTGTCGTGAAATCGCTTATAATGGTTAAGTATATGTTCCTTTTCTGGGGGCACTTCTAAATCAGAGTGAAGTGTATGGTTTGAAATGTAACAAGATGATTTCGTGATAAGTCTGAGTATTTCTGATTGGAATATTAGTATTTTTTTTAAGATGCTTATTTTTTGCAGTCCCGTATAATTTTATGGCATACGTCCATATGGGTTTAAGTAAGTGTATGTATTCAGTCGTTCTCAGAGTTTTAATGTCGACCGTTTTTGAAGTATTGGATACAAAAGTTTTATTCTCTTGTTTAGACTGAGACGTTTTTGTTTTACATGTGTCATTCTTCTATGAAATGTAAGTCTTAAGTAATGGATTTCGTTTGTTTGTGGTATGCGTTGATTGGCGATGAAGACATATGGACAAGAGTCATGTCTATGTTTAAAGGTTATGTGCTGTGATTGGGTGTAATTTAGTTTTATTTTCAATTTTTTGAACTAGTCTTGTATTGTTAAGTGGTGTTGAAGACTTAATGATGCAATGGTGGGGTCTTGCTGAATCATCAGGGTATGTTGCTGTTAATGTATCAGGGGTAAATGGCACATCGTGAGTGTAAAGAACATATAAAAGTGGAGCTAGTGTTGGCCCCTGTGGTACTCTGACTTTTACTGAATGAATAGAAGAGATATCTGATCCTTGTCGGACTGAGAAAAATCTATCGGAGAGAAAGATTGAACAAGCGTTCTGTTTACGTTTAGTGTGTTTCTTTTACCGTGAAACATTATCCGAGTTTAAGCTTTGGTTAACCCAAAGATTCAGCAGTATTGACGTATTTAAATGGGAATATGCAGTTTTATCCTTCAGTATTAAATCCCTTTTATTCATTTTTTTTCTTTTTAAATGATAACATATAAAAAAGCTTGAGATATCAAAACAAAACAAAGAATTGATACTACAGTTGAGCATTGATCACTTTTCAATTGATCCATAAAATAGCAATGTGATGAACAGGAAAATAATCATCCTTTAAACAGTTGTCAATACTCCAGCATAGCATCTTGTATGATAATCTCTTTCATTATAACCTTAAATATTTCAAGCATCCATCAAAACATTTAATATTTTACCATCCATTATCGAGTTAAGCTAAACGAATGTGCATAAGTGGATAATGAATGTTAATATGATAGTAGTCCCATTTTTTAAGTATCCCTAATAGAGTTGAGACAATGGCCAACTTTCCAGTTACGTCATAAGCATCTAAGACAATGGTATAGTCACTTAGCCTTCAGTTGCTTCTGACACCGGTTCTCTCCCACAACCTCACGGATATTATTTTTTTAAGTACATCTTTTATTTAGGTGCTATAAAAATATTAAAATTTGTATAATTTTTATTTTAGAACATTTTTATGTTGATGAAATATTTATTATATAAAATATTTGCTTAATAGTGTTGAATATATACGGGAACTATCTCTCTTCACAATTTGATATCGTTTTGAACAAATAAATGACATGTAAATGTAATTATTATTTTTCCTTGTTTTTTTTAGTTTATCTTTTTATTAATATTTTTAAATACTCAGAGTTCAATAATGATGGATATTCTGTATTTAGATATGTTGGAAATTAATTCTGTAATTATATTCAATATATGTTACTTTCAAATTTATATAGCAATGATAATAAACTGTTTTTTTTTTTTTTTTTTTTTTTTTTTTTTTTTTTTTTTTTTTTTTTTTTTTTTTTTTTTTTTTTTTTGTTTTTTTTTGCAGTCGTCTTTCGGACTTACCGTTTAGGAGCTATATTGGTTTTAATAAAAAAAGTCATGTTCAAACGTTTCACTCAATGTGTACAGTTCTTTAAAACAGAAATTTAACATTTTGACACGCTCTAGCTCTGTTGGTGTTGTTGGATAGAAAATGTATGGATAGTTTCTTTATTAGAAATTGAAACCCTATTTTCTCTCAACTTAGTCTATTTCGAATGATAATTGATTGTTAAGATTAATAATTTATTTGAGTAGTTTGATCCTTTTAATAATAAAATAGAAATTGGGAAAAGCAGTAGATTTGAAATAGGCATATTCATGACCTACTTTTTTTTTCTTAACTAGGGAAAAATTGATTTTTTTTTTTATTATAAAATAAATCAAAAGTTGATAGGTAGTTTAAAAATTAAAAAAATCATAATAAGATTAGTTTGCCACCCATACAGGGCTTTAGCCTGAAAATTGAATGGGCCTTTAAAAAAGGGACATTGCGCTAACCGCAGTTGAAACAGGAGCTTGGGGTTCACAATCGAGACTTGGGCTGATAGCCGAGGATAAATAAAAGAAAAGCCGAGCGGTGTGAAATTAGCGTGAAATTAAAAGGCTGGAGGCTAACAGGCTCCACAAACAACACCTCCGCGGACCTGGAAAAATCCTCGCCCTTCCAGGGCCACTTTACTCGGCACACGGTCAGTTCGTGGGGAAATTAATTCCATTGTCTCCCCCAGCCTCCGGATTAGAAGCCATTGAGACGTCATAATCCTTAATATGGCTCGGCCTCAAATTTAAATTAGGCCCTTCTGGATCTGCAACTCCTCCGTATTCTAGCATGGATTATGGGGAAAATACCTCTCTTCGTAATAACTCCCTCTAAGCCGGGGAATTTCATTTAGAAACTCTGGTTCTACTTAAATCGCGAAGTTTATTATTAATTATTTAGAGATAGGAAAAGTAGAAAATTATTATTTAAATAACGATAATAACGCTTTCAAGAACAATGGTTCAAAACCGATATCTGAAAAAGGCAGGATTTATTCAAGTAACCTCGGTTGAATCGATATTATAGTTCGATTTTAATATTAAGAGTATGATGTCATATTTTGGAGTAAATATCTCATGATCTTATACTCCCGTTTAAACCTAACTAATTTCATCTACGAATTATATTAGAATAAAGATAAAGATTTTTAATCAAACATTACTTTAAAAGATATTTTATATTTAACTATCCTCCGTCGTGGCTTCACCCAGTTGGTAATCCAGATGTGCAGAGACTATTAAGAAACTCTTGCGGATAAAGGACTTCCTTATCAGTATTAACGACTAAAGGGTCATGAATCATATTTGTGCACACAATAAAAAAAAGCAAAGGATAACATTTAGTTTTATTAAGGCTTTCATAACAATTTCATCTGGTTGGATTTTAAGTTCTAGTATTAAGTATTTGACAGTGTGGCAAGCCTCATTTCGGCTACCCAATATAGTATATTTAAATTTTTATTATCGAAAATTTTATCATTGCTAAACTTTCCTAGGAATTAAATCTTTGTTTTATAATTTAATTAAATATAAGTAAATTTTATTATCAATTTCAAACTCAATGTATTACCCTAAATTTGCAATCTCTCATATAGAATGGCGCTATAGCTACCTATCGGAGCGCACTACAAACTGTTTTATAATAGATTAAGTTGCCACTCGAAAAAGTAATTCGATGAAATAGCCGCAGCATGCTGTCAAATATCTCTGATGTCTGAAAAACAACTGAATGTGAGACGTATTTGCATGAAAAAACAAAACAAATCCAAAACATGGAAAGAGTACCTATGGGTATTATGGGTATTATCTCTCTTAGTGCTCGCCATGCCAGTATGACAGATTCCTGTCATATCAGGTTTAGTATAAAATAAATGTTTTAAACATACAGCAAAGGGAAAATCTTAACCTACATTAAAAAAAAAAAAAAAAAAAGCAATTTCTTTCTGACTAGAAAAAACAATAAATCATCGATATGTCTATTTCTAATCTACTGCTTTTTCCTATTTACATTTAAAAATAAAAGATCAAATTACTTCAATTACTAATTAAATTGAATTAACAATAATTCGTTGTTAAGTAGAAAGAAAGCGGGGGTTTCCAACGTGACTTTTTAATTCAAACCATCATAGCTCATTAACGGCAGATACTAGAGGCAAATATTATTTATCGAAAAATATTCTCCATAAAAATTCAAATACGTAATTTATATATATATCGATCTGAGCAACACTGACAGATATAGAGCGGGTCAAAAAGTATTCTTATCTTGCCAAAAGACATACTCGGATATTAAAAAAATGAAAAAAAATAAATACATAATAATTAAATAAATAAATCTTTACAATATGTCACTCCAATTTTATTTCAAGACCGATTTACAGTGTTCTTTACCAATATATAGACATTTTCCCACATGGCAGTAATTTTAACCTGTTTAAAATTGCATTGATCAGGTGTTCGAATACTACGTAAAAGTATAATTATACATCCATTAAGGCAGGAATAATTTTATCGATCCACCTGGTTGGATTTTAATTTCAAACCAAAAAAGGTATATGAAAGTTAGGCGAACCTTGTTTCTGGCACTCAATTTAAAATTTAAATTACTTTTATAGTAAAATTTATTATTATAAACCTTTTGAGAACTACAAAGATGTAGTTAAAATTTGATACAGTTGGGTTTAATCAATTGCCATTAAATATATTGGTCGTTTTGAAACTACACTGAGATCCAAATTTCGCTCCATAAATTTATAGATTTTTTAATAACAATAGAATTAAAAATAAATAAATGTTATCATCAATTTCTAGCTCTATATAACACCGTACCTTTGTAACCTCTCTCGAATGGTGGTCACCACTTATAGATCGATTACCAAACTTCACTGCGCACCACATATGTATCGCTTATTTTTACGTCAATATTATTGAAAAACTTCAAATTTTATTATTTCTAAACCTTCCAGGAGCAATGGAGATGGTTTGGAGAAAATATAGCTCAGATTGGTTGAGTAGTTTTCGCGGTTAGTGATAACAAACGAAAAATGGCATGTCCTTTTATAAATAGCATAGATAATTGTTGATTAAAAATCAATAAAGAAAATCATTCATTAGTTAATGTCAACTGAAGTTACACCCATTCATTGAGTAGACAAAGAGAGACATGGAAATACGAGGTCGTAATAGATCTCCCGTGAATGCACTGATAGGGTGCCACTGAGGCTGAAATATGCCTTTTTAAACTGCCTACGTCCGAGGTAATTAGCTCCTGTTAATGAGCTTCGTTTGTCCCTCACTGGATCAATTTTGTTTAAAACACTCTCCGCTACACGGGCTACCTATTTTCCTCGAATGTGAAATATAGCATGTGTGCATTGAACGAGAACAATACAAAGAGACGTAATACAAAATGTTGACATAATAATTAAGTTAGATTATTTCTGAGGCTTAAAAAAAAAAAAAAAAAAAAAAATATAAAATCTACTGCTTTTCCCAATTTACATTTTAGAATCAAGAGGGTCAAATTACTTAAATAAATAACTGAATTAATTTAAGAATCAATGATTATTCGAAATAGAGGGAATATAAGTTGAGAGAAAATAATGGTTTCAAACATGAAATTCTAAATTCAAACGAATACTGATCCTAAATGATAGATCCTTGCGACTAATGTTATATAACCAAACAAAATTCTCTATGAAATTTTTGATAAGGAAGCTGTCCACATATTTTCGAACCGAGCAACACCAACAGATGTAGTAGAGCTTGTCAAATTGTTACATTTTTGACTTTAAAAAATAAGATTAATAAGTATGATGTGTTAAATGTAGGAGCCCATTCAAAATGGGCAGCATAACTCAATGAAGTGTTTCTCTCTAGTTTATGTGTATGTAGTTTGGTGATTTTATATCGATACAATCAGCCATACCTAAAACCACATTCCATTCCAATTTCTTTATCAAATAATTTAATTGATTTCTTTCTTTGAATTATTAAATATAGTATACAAAACTTTATAATCAGCCGTATTATTATAAGGAAAAATTTCTTTCAGTCGATTCCTATTAGTTCATGAACGATTTGACATATTTCTCAGTTTATATTTTAATATTAGAGTTAACGGTGAACCTGGTTAACCATCGAATTCTTCCCGTATCCAAAATACCTTGTTAAATCCATGAATCCTCTTTACTATGTCGCAAATTAACTAATCCACAAAGACCGTATTTTGCTGATTTGTCAATAACCAGAACGTATCCTTTCATCATAAATTAGATACCCACTAATTGCACTTGTTTTTCAACTAGTTAATATATTCCTAATAATTCTCTGATTTGGCTGAAAAAAAGATGACCCTGGGATTTTCTGTTATTGAACTTTCGTTTTACACATTTTTCCATGTTATGAAATATTCGTAGTTTAGTAAATTTACTAGATGTGCGTTGTACAGTTGTAACTCTCAATATATTAATAAAAATATTTATTCAGTATTTGTTATTTGTTATCCAAATTCCTATTATAAGGTGGGAGTAGTAAACAATATTTTTGTTATTTTTTTTATTAATAAGAATGGAAAATAGAAACTAGTAAAAATTTTACATTTGAAAAGGGTTCTTTCAAAACTGAACATGTCAACATCGGAAATGTATTAAAGAGAGGGAAAAACCTGCACCGGTCCTTCCCCTACTGTTAAATCCAAAACAGTTTATATAATTTAAATCCTTGATATATGTCTAGTAACGAAAAAAGGAATATAGCAGTGGTTGCAGCTCACAAGGCTTTATTAAGATGTTAAAAAAAAAAAAAAAGAAAAAAGAAAAGTCGATCGAAAATGGACATGTTGAATTTTGAAAGGACTCTCCTCAATTATATGTGTAGCCTAATCTATCTTTGAAACAACTTTAATTACAAAATCCTACAAATAGGGGTCTTCTATATTTTTGGAAGATTGTAGGAATTTACTACATTAAACTGTTCCCAAATCAATTTTCTTTGCTTTCATAACGATTTTCATATTTTTTATTTCTTATAAAATTATGGATCAGAGAGGTTCACTTATTGACGCAGAGAGATTCGAGTTAAGTCCGTAAGAAGGGTAAAGGGTAAAGCTTTAGCAAGAAGGGGTTGAAGGAAAAAGTAGGTGATCGTGAAGAAAAAAAAAACAAATAAATCCACCCCTCCTAGGAAGGCTGAGGTTATTCCATTTTTTAATTTCACTTTCAAATCAGTCGATATCACTTTGTGATATTTCAAAGTTGCGCAGCGTTGCCTTAGAATTTCAAATGACTTGGGGCCAGGTTATACCCGCCGAGATGGATGGCTTCGACTTTATTGGAATTGTCAAAACAGGGCCAATTTGTGTCCCCTAAATCGTCCCTGTAAATCCCCCACCCAAGTATTGTAAACTAATTAGGGACAACTGGAACTAATCCTGAATCAGGCCTGTGTAAACAATAAATTGTCGATAAGAACATAACTTAATTTAAAATTACAATATTATTGCAGGTGTCATTAGTCCTAAAACAACGTTTGTTCCTTCAAGGAATACACTTATTCCATTATGTGCTAACGATACGCAATTATATTAATTCTAGAATTGTGTCTAGATACATCATGAATTCCAAGCCAAGAATAACTCTGTAAAGACAACATTCCCTACTTCTAAAATAGTAATATTTGGTTTTGTTTAAATTTTTATAATCGTAACGATACTTGATACTCTTTGAAAAGTTGTAGACTACAAACTTTTGTTAAATTGTGTATCACTTTATGAAGCTGGGTGGGTTTATAAGGTTCTTTATATAACCTAACACATTTTGACAAAACAAAAAAAAGGTATATTGGTTATAACTGACATAACTCCACAATCTTTTTTGCCATTCCTCTCGCTTCTAATAGCAATATATATATATATATATATGTGTGTGTGTGTGTGTGTGTGTGTGTGTGTGTGTGTGTGTGTGTGTGTGTGTGTGTGTGTGGGTGTGTGTGTGTGTGTGTTGTTTAATAAGGTTCTTTAGGTTCAGTCAATAAAATAAAAACTTATTTTGGCGACGTTTCAAGACTATATAATAAACAATATGTTAATGACAGCCTTATCGCAATACCTGTAAAAGACAATATACATGAAATACTTTTAGCCGGATTTGAAAAGTTTTCACATAGATTAAATTTTACGAATTTTTATATCATAATAAAAAACCTATTCTCGACGTAATTTTAATTCGAAGCCCTGATGGGACAATAGAAACAGAATGATGGAAAAAACGGATACATTCCGGAAGATACATGCATTATACTTGCCATTGTCCTAAACGCAATAAAATCACCATCGTCAAAAATTTGATAAATCTTGCAAATAGCAAAAAATCAGATGTCCTAAATCTCAACAAATGTTATTCCAATTTAATACGCTCAGATTAATAATATACACCATAGATCGTCCACTGTATTAATATTAGTATACATTATTCATTTATATGTTACACAGCAAACGGAAATTCCATCTAACCATACCTGGGGATAGTTATATATGGGAATACGACTAAGTTTGAAAATACCCACATTATCCCTCATCTCATACCTTTATCCTAAATTCCCCATTTCAGTTGTATACTAGAATTATTATTAATTTAGTTGTAGATACCAATAGCATATCCACCAGTAAGTAGTTTCATACTCCTCCAAATTTGTAATTATATGTAGTTATATATTCTAACGCATGTTTTTATTGTCTGTGTAACTTAAATATTTTTGTTGCAACCTGTTCTTTATGTAGGAGTACACGGAACAAGAAACTATGTAAATATATAAATAAACATTAATTAAAAAAAAAAAATATATATATATATATATATTTTTTTTATATATATTATATAGGGTGTTCGGAAGATCGTTGGCCAAAAAATTATCTCGGGTAGGGAGGTTCATTTTGAACCTATTTAAGGTCACTTACCTATATACAAAGTCTTACGGGTTTTTTTTTTTTTTTATGAATTTTTTTGTAAAAATGGCCCAATCCAAACATTTATGTCTTATAGCGTTACTGATTTATCAACGCCATTTATTTTCCCTGTAATTACTAATACATTGTCCATGTAAAATAAAAAATATATGGTACAAAAAACAAATACCAAAAAAACGGGAGATCGTTAAATCTTGTCAAAGGCAAAAATAAAAATTATGAACTTATTCAAAAAATCAATGCCGCATTTACCATAATAAAGGAAGAATTTGTTATAAGAACAACCACCACAGAAATAAGAAAAAGATATCGTGCTTGTATTAGAAATAGTGGAGATCATTTTGAGCAATAACTGTGCTCAACAACAACAAAATTAAATTTGTAAATAATTTAAAATTAGTTTAATTTTGTTCCCTGATTTTTGTTTACAAAAATGTAGATAAAGTTTACTCTGATATAATCGAAATTCCGAGAAAGAAAGAGAAAATATGCAGTTTAACCTATGCTATAAAGAAACACAATTATTTGTTACGTTTTGCATAAAAAATATAATTTGATTCATGATTATTGTCAGTGTGCGCTGGTGGCACCCTTTTGTTACTTTATAAAATATAAAAAAACTAGATGTGCTGCGTGCCTGAAAATGGTATTCTTTTAAAGAACATTAAATAGAGAAGTTTTTAAAACAATATGGATTTGGCTGTTGCGCTTACTTTTTTTTTTATTGAACCTAAACTTGAAGTTCATAATTTTTATTTTTGCCTTTGACAAGATTTAACGATCTCCCGTTTTTTTGGTATTTGTTTTTTTTTGCACCATATCTTTTTTATTTTACATGGATAATGTATTAGTAATTACAGGAAAAAAAATGGCGTTGATATAGCAGTAAACAACGGAGTTATGAGGCATAAATGTTTGGATTTGGCCATAGAAATAAATTCATAGAAAAAACCTAACCACCCGAGATTTGTTTAGGCCAAGTGATCTTAAATAGGTTCAAAATGAACCTCCCTACCAGAGATAATTTTTTGGCCAACGATCTTCCGAACACCCTGTATATATATATATATCACTATTAGGATGATTGACAGATCATTTATTTCTTTTTTTAATAATCACCGCATCTAATCTAAAGCCAAATTCTTTGCACTCTTGTAATGTTAACTTAATGATATATTTCGGTTTCGGAAATTAATACAAATGAGAAACGTTTTTTCTATAGAAAGTAATAAGATAAATCTTGTTATTTACTGAAGTCAAGCTATTGAGTTGTATAACTTAATTTTTTTATTGTTAGTATTTTATTTTTTGAATACGGAAGATATTAAAAGGCAGTTTCAAATTTAATTTAACATAAAATACCATCTTGAACAAAAACTTTTCTCAGCTAATATGCTGATAGTGAGGGAGGATTTTAGAAACAAAAACTTAACACTGAACTTTACCTTTATAACAGTGTAAGTAATACCGAGGTAGAATACTTAAGGTTTCTCGGGACGCAGTGCGGCAGGCATTAAGCCCATTTATATATTGCTTTATCAATACTTATAAAACTGGCAAGTAAGTTCTCCCTCTGCAATAGAATGCCTCAAGCATAAAATCTATGATAAACAAGGACTTAATAATTGATAGCATATTAGTTTGATAAACGCCCGTTATCGAAATAAATAAAAAATATAAATACAATTGCAATTTTAAATAAAATATTTTTATTTGTAAAGTTTATAAGAATATTGATATTTTATAGTTTCTGTATTTTTTTATGTAAAGGTATTACAATCTGCCTTAATGTGAGCAATAATTAATATGGATGCCTTAATAGATCCATTCGCACAATATGTACAATAAGAAATAAATAGAAAGAAGAGATGAAAATAAGTAAAGAACCTCGTATTATATAATACATTAAATATAATGAGAAAAAATAAATAAAGAAATAAAGAACCTCAAAACAATACAATATAAAAATCTAATAGAAAAAAAAAAAAAAAAATATGCAGTAGAAACTAGATAATTCGTCATCAGTGGGAGAGAGGAGGTGACGAAATAACGGAAATGACGAATTACAGAATTTTGCTAGTAAGTAACAAAAAAGTATTTTAAACTACATAATTGTAATTCTTTTTGCAATTTATTAAATGCAAAAACGAACAGATGGACATTATACACATTGTACTTGAGTGACAATGACAAAAAGCTAAAACTTGCCGCATCCATCAGGTGTGGAATATCTGATTCACATTGCTGCTAGAAAAACACTCAATGCACTTTGTTAACATTTCCTCTTCTTCTTTGCATGAAATAGTGAAAGAATTAGAAACGTCATCGTCATCATCTTTTTCATAACTAGCCCCGTTTTGAGCACTCAGTACTTGTTTTATAACTCCATTGTCATTTAAAATTCCATATCCTACATATATATAGGCGTATTTTGACAAACCACATGAGGCTTTAAATAAACTTTTATGTTTATTGGGAGAAATGTTGTAATTCATTTTAATAAAAATTGTTTATGTTTAGTTTAGGAATGTTTATCATAGACTTCAGAACCTTTCTTTATTAAGAAAAAAATGCAATAGATGCCAACGTTTTTATTTAATTTAAATATTTTAAAGATACTTTTTATGGGGAGTTTATATGTATAATTACATACACACATATATTTATACATATTTATAAGCCATACATATTTATACATAAATGAATAGGAAAAAAAAACATTATATAAAAGTTTTTTCTCCTTTTTTTTTTTAATATTCTAATTATGATAGTGTGTTAAAAAAAATTAAGTATGTTTGATACTAACGAACATATTTTATATTTTTGCCAACGTTTCCAACATATTTTTGCCATATGGTGCCCATCACCAGGGTTGAAACAAATAATTGTCGAATACAGAAATAAAAAAGATAAAAGGAAAAAAAATTAACAGGCTAATAATCAAACTTTAAATGTATTTCTATAATTGACTCAATCATATTGAATTAAAAAGCAATTGACTATAATTATTTTACTAATTTATAGTTGTACAAACCTCAAATTATTAGGCTCGTTGGTAATTTTCATGAGTTGTTTATTAAACAATAAAGTAAGATTATATTTGAGTTCTGAATCTACAGGAATTTGTTTTCATTTATGTAAGTAACTTATTTAGTTTTATTGTTATTATTATTATTATCAATCTCACCTTTGTTTCTTGGAATGGTTACCAGCTAAGATAACTGCTCAATGATAAAAACGACAATAAACAGTATAGAACCATTAAATATTTTATTGCGAAACATTCCTCAGCCTTGGCCAGCCCAGGTTTAAAACTTTCAATTTATCTCCTTGTTCACGGTTGGTGGGATTTACTGTCCTCCTAAACCGGGGGGTTGGAGTGGCACTTGGGTCTCTGGCATAACCCAGCCCAAGTCTGATTTATTTTATTAGTGGGAGCCAAGTTTATCGGTCTGTTTATACGGTCCCTGGGTAACTAAGCCCTCGTCGTAACCAGAGACCGTTGTAAACTGCTCGTCCATCACGGAATGCAGCGGTGGTCTGGAGCTCTGTCATCGTCATGATGCATCTTCAGGGTCGGCTGGTGGAGTTGTGTCGCCTTCAGTCAAGTGCCATCGCTGTCTTGTAGACGATTACGATTTGCAATGCAAGGCAGCACGAACTCCTTCCAAATATATAATCGAGATTTTTGTTCAAATTTCAAAATCATTATTAAAAAAATATTCAAATCAAAATTAAAAATCAAATCTGAGATATTCTTAGATTTGATTTTTCACTTAAAAGTTTACTTAAATATATTTATTTTTAATTAACAAGAATTTCTATTACCTGTAAGTAGGACTGGTCCTCAAAACCGAACTATAACCTTACTTCTCCAATAAAGTTAAAAACTGCACTTAAAGTATTTGGAAAAGACTACGTAATATTTCAGTTCCACGGTAAGATATGTTTCCCAGCTCACTGGGTAGTCGTGAACCGGTAACAACCCTAAGATATGGAATTGGCTATGGAATTATTCTTCGGACTACTACTTTTGTCCAAAACAAGCAATGTGCAATTTTTCTACGTTCACATCTGGGTTTGAAATATCTAGAACATCGTTGAAATCTAAGCACGCAAGAACAAAACGTTAGCGTCCTAATCAGCCTATAAATGCAAATTAAGCCAACTTTGCATTGTTTATTACATATTGCTATAATCACCTCCGTGAGGTTGCCCATTGAAAATGTTAGATGTTGGATTTACTCATAAATCTTAAAATCAATAAATATCATGTATTTATACCATTAGGATTACGCTCCATCCGAGATCTTCTGGATATGGCTTATGAATCAGGAGCATTGGTCCACTTCATTAGTTAGCAGGATCATATGGCATTAAAGGTAATGAATTTGCCGTTAAAGCAGCGAAGGAAGTTCTATCTCTTCCAGGAAGTGACAAAGCCTTCTGTCAGGTTCAGAACTCACACTACTAGAGACAATAATCCAAGAGAGGCATTGTATAACCACAGCCCAGAATGTTAACTTAAGAAGATTAAGCTCACAGACACTCCAATCCCATATCATAAAACTTCAAGAATGGTGTCAAAAATGGGGAATCAAAATAAATCCAAACAAATCCCATCAAATAACCTTCACCCTCCATCGTAAACCTACGACTTCCTGTCCTACAGTATCATTTAACGATGTTCCACTAATCCCCGATGAACAGATCCGCTACCTAGGACTCCTTCTGGACAAACGTCTTACTTGGAATCCACATACAAGACTAAAACGACAAGAGACTGCCGGTCGCTATCGACTACTTCAACATTTACTTGACAAGCGCTCTAATCTTCCAATTAATTACAAAAGACTCATTTACATAACAATAGTTAAACCAATTTGGACATATGGAGTTGAGCTTTGTGGCTCCACTAAACCATCCAATTCATCTCGTATCCAATCCTTACAATCCAAAATCCTTCGAAAAATCCTATATGCTCCTTACTTCGTCACAAACAAACTTATCCACAAAGATCTTAATTTACCTTACGTTTCTGACTTAGCTCAGACCAGATATCAATCCTTTCATAGCAAACTCCACAACCATCCAAATCCATTAGTTTCACAACTTGCTTCCCATTCCATTCCATATAACCCTCCGAGACGCCTGAAAAGAAGATGGCCTCGGGACCTTCTGATATAGTGCTTCATCGTATAGAACCTTTATAAGCTATTATTGGGTAGTTGCTTTAAAAACAAGTGACGTGTCATTTTTATCTATTTCATGACATTTACTTGATGTATAATATTTTATATTGTATATACAGTTGTAAATTTTAATAACTAATTTTAAAAAAAAGAAAAAAGACCATTCAGAATGAAATAAGACTATGAAACATTTCCTACCGTACAAGCCACAAAGAGGAAGTGATTTTAATATAATTAAGAGTTGGCCTTACAAGACACACCACCTGAAAACCAAAGAGGTTCCTCTTACAAACGTAAAATGTGTAATAACAGTTTTTGAATAGTCCATATTTTTAAGCATAGGAGTAGTTCAGTTAGTAATTAATCTAATTAACGCTACAAAAAGTAAAAATATCTAAAATTTTGATCATGCCTTACACAAAACTTACATGCTGAAAAAAAACAAAAAAAAACAAACAACAAAAAGTAGCATATTCGGAAGTTCAGAAAAAAAATCCTGCATGAGTTTCCTTAGATCTAGTAAAATCCTTAAAGAAGAGTTTCGTTTGGATTTTCAAAGTATATCTTCCAAGATTCAATTGAAGAAATAAATTAAACATGAAAATATACAAGAGGAAGGAGATGGAGATAAGGAAATAGATTGAGAGAAGAAATATATTTGAAGGAATGAAAAATAACTGGGAAACACAGCAAAGACTATTTACTAATAGAATATCCAGCGGAAATATATTTTTAACATTTCAACATAAATTATTCCAAATATTACCTTTGTTATCCTTTGAGCAAGCAATGGCGTTGCTTGTCAGAAGTTATTTTCACGATGTTACTGAGGAAGAACCGCCCAGGAGGAAGAAGCATTATCCGATATGAGGACAGTTACTCAAGTAAATAAGACATTTTACTGCATTAGCAAAGACACGGGGGAGCGGAGAGACATTGCTACGGGAAGGAGGGACATCTAAGTTATCTTGACCAATCCATTACCTTCAATTCCAATAAGTGCTCCTCCTTCCGAATCTCTTTTCCCCTAGATTCGCCCCCAAATAACCGACTTAAAGGAGATAAAGCATCGGTAAATTTTAGTGATTTGTTTTTGTCTCTTTTAATGGAATGGTGAAAACTCCCAAACGTATGGTTATATCTCTGGCTTATTTCCTCTAAGATATTGGCATGGAATTGTTAGCAGTAATAATTCCTATAAATTGGTAGTTCTATGGACAGAAATTTATGAAAATTTTATTTCTTAATTGGTATAAGAAATAATTAAAAAAAAAAAAAATTATATGCTGCCTCTTAAAGGGTAATGAAAAATATGGATGATAAAGAATCCATTCATACAATATTTAAAATTAAATTAAATAAGGAGAAAAATAATCCTGTAACTATACAAGATATTAATATAAAATAACTCAGAAAATAAAAGTGTAAACAATAATATAATGATGAAGCAGAAAAAAAACATTAAAAAATAAATCGATAATAAAAAAAAAAAAAAATAAGCAATAAAAATAAATAAATAATAAAAAATACTTTTTTTTTTTTTTAAATATATACATTTATTGAAATTTACAACTGTACAAAAAATATACATCAAGTAAATGTACTGACAACGATCACAATAACATGTCAAAACTTGAAAAGAACTACTCACCAGTAGCTCTTTATTTAAAATTCTATACTAAAAGGTCTCTAGGCCATCTTCACTTAAGACGCCTCGGAGGATTGTCAGGAATGGAGTTGAGAAATTAACGGATTTGAGTGGTTATGGAGCTATGAAAGGATAGGTGTCTGGTGTGGGCTAAATCAGCAACATATGGAACATTAAGATCTTTATGGATAAGGTTCTTGGTGACAAAGTAAGGAGCATTGAGGATTTCGAAGGATTTTGGATTGTAAGGATTGTTTAGTGGAGCCTCAAAGCTCTACTTCGTACGTCCAAATAGGTCTAATCACAGTCATGTATATGAGTCTTCTGTAATTAATTGGGAGCTTTGAACGTTTGTCTAGTAAATGTTGAAGTAGTCTGTAACGACGGGCAGCTTCTTGCCGTTTTAGTCTTAGAAAAAAATTAAAAAGTAAAATCTCACTATATATTCATAGGAAACCACAGACCGAGTTTTCCTTCAACTTATAGCAGAGTAGGTCAGGCCCACAGTAATCCCAACGTTTTTCTCTTAGCCGCATCACAAGTGTCAGAATCTAGTGGAAGCTAGGGGGAGCACCACAGTCTCTCAGGACTTGAGTACATCCATACTATTCATATACTAATATATATATTATATATATATATATATATATATATATATATATATATATATATATATATGTATATATATACTATTCATATATACTATATTCGAATATACTTTTCATATGTACGCAGTAGCTCTTTGGGAAAGGCACTTGACTACCATGCTCCAGGGCCCGAGTTCGAATCCGACTAAAAACAGAAAATTTATTTTCTATTATTTAGACGAGTTCCGGAGACCCTGGGGCACACTCAGTATCGTTATAGTGCGTACCCCTAATTAGGGAAAAACCCAGGTGGTTGAGCCAATATTCTGTCCTAATATTCAGTTCAGAAACAGTACATCTTTAACTAACAATATGTATTGAACCCAAAACCTGTAGTGCTACAAGTTTTATTTTATTTATTTGTGTTTACATATTTTGTATAATTATTAAGACGTAATTATAAACACCCAAGAGGGCAAAAATTATTCAACAAATCACCTATTTAACTAATTTTAGTACCCTAACATGCTATTTTTTTTACACATTAAAATGTCCATTTATTTGAAATTCCATCACCAATATTTTGGAATTTCAATTTATACCTATTGCCCCAATATACCACACATCTATCCACCGAAAAATAACTTCACTACTTAATTTTTAATTAACAGAATTAACTTATTTCCCGCAAGTCACCGGACTGTAAATAAAGTGGTAATGAGAAATGAAATCGTCAATTATTGGTTAAACTATATTAATGACTTTAGCGAAAAACAAATTTTGATGGTAAATAAGCGATAAATCGACGGTTATGTTTATATTTGGTATGCGACTTAATATAAAGACAACACTCATTAGTTCCATAACGAATAGTATTTTCCTCTTGTAAACATTTCCCTTGGACCACAAACAGTATGTGTATGGAAGAACAGATAAATAATTTGATATGAAACGTTAGCACAGATTCATATATCAACTTCAATCTGAGTCATTATTACCTTTAAACATAACAAACAGAGATCCTCATACAATTGCCGTATTTCAATGAATTACTGTATTTAATCTCCTTCTGCAATTGAAATTCATAGTCCTGAAACATGTTTCAATATTTGGTGAATGCAACTAATGAGTATATTTTGAATAACTAGTTTCTCCCTTCGCGGCTTCGTTCGCTTCCATTAGTTTACAATTGAAATAATTTTAATTAATAATTAAAATTTTGTATATTTATTGATAAAAATATTTTATTGTTGAAAGCATGCAAAATATAGAGCTATGCTTTTTTTATATAACAAACATAGTGCAATATAAAAGGACAAGCCATTTTTTGTTTGTGACCACTCACCACAAAAACAAGAGAACCAATTTGTACCTAGTTTTTACATCATCTTCATAACTCAAGAAAGGTTTAGCCATAATAAAATCTACTGATTCGCTTTTGAATTTTAATCAGAAATGGGATAAATATGTGAATTTCAGTGAAGTTTGTACGTTCATTGCAACATTCTACAAGAGAGGTTACAATGGTGTGCTGTATATAGCTTGAAATTGACAATATAATTTATTTATTTTCAATTAGATTGTTATCATAAATAAGACGATTGGAACTCGACTGATATATCGCTTATAATAAAATAAATATTCTCTGTCCATACGGCTTGCCGACTTATGCAATACAATTGAGAATGGGATGTTTTTACGCGACCTTCAACCACCTAATCTGTCCAATGATGTAAAACTAGCATAGCAATCAAAAAGTTTTCGAAAAAGAATTTATTTTTTCAACATAAGCATTGAAGATTAATTTCAATGGATTATATAAGGAATGCACGGTATAAGGATTGGGATGAAATTGAGATCTTAAATCAGAAGAAAGAAACATATACAGATGAAATCCAAGCTAAGTTGCTAATGAGGGAGAGAAGACGGAAAGGCTTTTAAATAATGCCAGAAGTATAATTTAGTCATGTGTAAACTTGAGCAACAATCCACTGGCAAATTCTAACTTCTTGTGTGCTTGAGACTGAATGTAAGAGTCGTTTTAATTGCTAATTAAGATGATGAAATAAATATAAGATTAACTGACAAAATGAAAAGATTAAATAAATTTTATTCTGTTCGATATTACAAACAATCTAGTGGTAATTTGTAACCGACTTTATTTCGACTCGGGTTTTTTTGCTACTGATTGTGAGTTGTTAAAAATATCCCTGTGCATGACCCCTTGATATATACGGTCATTATGAATTCTATAGGGACGTATTTTCCCTTATTTATATGAATGTTTTGAGTAACCAGTTCATGTGGCTTTTGTTGGCTTTTTAAATTTTTAACAGGCATGTAAAATATTAAATGAAAAAAATAAAATAATATAATGTAAGTCAGTTACCCATCGCAATACTGACGCACTTCGGTACGTTTGGATACGTTTGGAAAAAAGCAATGCTTTGTGTTTAATGTTCCAGACTGTCGAACAGTGGACTCCAACCTTACCGTAAATAGCTCGACAGAGGTTGTGTAGTTTTGAGTACTAAGTACTACACTTACAGCAAAAACCAAGCCAGTTAAGAACAAGAAAATCCCATTGTACATCGTTCTTGTTTGATCAAGGAAAAATTATCAGATAAAGCAACAAGGGATAAATGTTGAGGTTCATTCTACGTATAGCCCAGATATTGCACTATCCGATAATTATTATAAGGTTATTAATAATTACAACGACGTAAACGTAGAATGGGGGTGAGTACTCTGTCTTAAAACTAGAAAAATGGTACCGGGATCTAATCCTATAACCGGCCGAATGATGAATGAAAGTTGTCGGAATAATGGACTTTGGTTTGAAGAGTAGTAATCAATAATATTTAGAATGTTTAATTATTATAATAATAAAAGGTGGGTGTCATTTGTTGAGGATTAAACTTGTTGGTTGAGTATTAACTCAGGCCAAACCTCATCCTTTCACAACCGTTGGCTTTGTAACAGTACATCCTTATCAAAGTACTGAACCTGAAACCCTTCATGGTAAAGGAAGTTTTACAATGATATGTATTGCACATCTGGCTTAAGTCTCACAGCCTTTTGTTTGCAACAATAGAAACTACTTTTAAATTCTCTATTTTTAGGATTAAACAATATTTCTTTTTTTTTTAAATGATTTTTCGAGGATTTTCCGAGAAAACTTAATGTCTAATCTCTTTTAATGCGCTTACGTATAGATATATCAGAAACGAAGGAGTTTTAACTGAAAATAGTACATAGATTAATCTCTAAATATTGGAGTTTTATAATATTTGAAATACTGAAAAAAGCTCGATAGATCTCACTGAGCGACAGCAATTGAAACGTCTTGAGACCTGCGTTTCGTTGCTTGCTAGGCAAAAAACCGACCCTTTCCTTGAGATAATAACTTGGGACTAAAAAATAGATTGCTTATGACAATCAGCGTCGGTCAGGGCAGTGGTTAGACATCGACGAAAGCCCAGGACAAATGCCAAAACCAAATTTGCACCCGAAAAAATTGATATAGGTATGATGGCTATCAAGAAGAGGTATTACATGCATTATTTATAAGTTTAAATAGAGACAACGCTAGACCCCCACGTTTCAAAACTTACAATGCATAAATTGAAAGAGCTGGGGTACGAAGTTCTTCCGCACCCACCTATTTGCCCGACTTGTTTTCGTTCAAAAGTGCGTTTTCAGATTTTGTTTCTTATAGGCTGATGGTTATCAAGAAAGGTATCATGCATTTAAGTTTTAAAGTATTTTGCCACGTTCCATGAGTTATTGTATTTATTTTTATTTCTGTTGGAGATAAATAGGAAAGTGATTTTAATCTGATTCCAGAATGCTTTTGGACCAGGAACTGGATGATGGCCAAGCAGCTGATTCCAGGCATAGCAGGAACAGTTGAGCGGCAGATTCCAGAGGATTCCGCGATGCAAATCCAATAAGTCAGCAGCACCTGGTTAATAATGATTCCATTAAGTCCATCGGCATCTACGGCTCTGTGCCTGGGCTCGGAGATCACTCTGGCCGAGTACTAGGTATTTGCTAAAGCCAATGATTTAATTGCGCTTAGTAGATAGATTTGTTTTTTTATTTTCTCATTAATAGAAACCATAGTCTATACTTTTATATAAAAAGACAAGCTATTCTTCGTTTGTGGCCACTATCCACGAAAACTACCGAAGCAATTTGTACTAAATTTTAACTACATAATCTTTGTAGTTTTAGGTAGGTTAAGCAATCATAAAATCTAATGATTTTTAATTAATTTACTGTTAAAAAAGCGATAATATGTGGATAAGAGTGAAGTTTGAAAATTAACCGATAGTTGGCGAGCCCCATTCTACATGAGAATTTGCATGTACAGCTGATAATTGGTAATTGATAGTACAATTTACTTATAATTAAATTGTTAAAAAAAAAATTAAATATGTGGTGTGACATGTGGATCCCAGTGATTTGAAAATCATCCGGTGTGTGGTTAGCACCATTCCGCAATAGAGGTTACAATGGTAAAACTCCTGAATCCATCTGTACCAAATTTTATTTACACTCTTAGTCCAGTCAATATACACATTGTAGATTGCATGGAATATGCGATAATTTTTTACTTCATAGCATCGTTAGGAATAGTTAGAAGGTAAACATACTAAAAGTCCCCGCTCCTGGGAGGAGTGAGCTAACGGCGGGGGGGGGGAGAAGTTCAATTTTTTTGTTTTTTTGATAATAACTCGAAAACGGTTTACTCTAGAAAAATATATTACAAATAAACATAAAAGCTTATTTAATTTTCTATAAAATTGATAATTTATAAATTTATCGTAATTCAAATCGTTTACGTAATATTCGCTATTGAAAATCGGCGATTTTCGGGAAAAACCAAATGTCACCTCACTTTTATTCAAACTTTTGTTTCTAGTACCTTCCACAACCGTTTCTCAGAAAAAACGCTTGAATCAAAATTGTAGAGCATTAAATTTACTTTAATTGCGTATATACGTTTTTGGTATTAGAAGCAATTGTTGAATAAATAGTGAGGTAAACATTTGTTTTATTTCTAAAACTATCGAGTTTTAATAACGTTTATCTCGAAAACTGTTGGAATTTTGACGAATATGTATATAATTAATTATAAAGGAAATTTAATGAGCTTTAATTTTGATTTGTAGCATATTTTTCTAGAGTCCACCGTTTTTTCTGAGAAACGATTGTGGAAGGTACTAGATACAAAAGTTTGACAAAAGGTGAGGTGACATTTGTTTTTTTCCGAAAACCACCGATTTTCAATAACGAATATCTCGTAAACAGTATGAACTACGAAAAATTTATATATTATCGATTTCATAGGAAATTTAATTAGCTTTTATGTTTATTTGAAACATATTTTTCTAGAGTAAACCGTTTTCGAGATACTATCGACAAACAAATTGAACTTCTCCCCCCCCCCCACGCCGTTAGCTCACCCCCCAGTGGTGGGGACTTTTAGTATGTTTACCTTCTAACTATTCCTGACGAAGCTATGAAGTCAAAAATGGTGGCATATTTCATGCACTCTACACCCCTCATTTCAGCCATCATTGACTGGACTATATCTGTTTGGAAGGTTTAGCAATACCAAAAATGTAGAGATGTAGATGATGAGCAGCAGAAAGTTGCTCGGATCCTTAGGTTTTTGAGTAAAAATGTGATTCATGGGCCTTCTGTTATAAGCACTCAATACAATTCATGATCCACAAGAGTTTCTTCGTAGTATCTATCTATTAGTATTACCAACTCAAATTTTAAAATTAAAAATTGGATATCAAATTATACTTCTACATAATCTTCAAGAACCTATACATTGCAATTTTGACTAGGTTAAAAATTACTGCTAAGCTCGATAAATAAAAACATATCAATGAAGAAAGAATGCACAATTGCATATTGCAATTCAAAATTTTTATCTTCGGACAAATAAAACAACTATTAGATAAATTTATGTAATTTTTATTTTGGGCGAAGCCTCGACTGAGAATGCTAGTGCTAGTGCACTAATACTACATAATAGACTAACCTATAATTGGAATTAAAGGAAATATAAGAATGCTGTAAAAAAAAAGTTGTTAATTCAGAAAGTTTAATAAATTATCTTAAGCATAATATATATTTTTTAATATATATGCTTCAATGATGTTTACTACAGTATACAATAAATGAAGCGTGGAATTCCAAATTTAGCCAAGTTTATTTTTAAATATTTTTCAAAGCTGATTCAATTTGAATTAACTACTTTTGGGAGACTACCTTCCATCTAAAAGTAATCTTGTAGAAAACGTTTTAAAAAACAACTGGATATTGGACTTGGCTGGTTTCGGAAATCTCCGCCTCATATACAATAAGTAAATGTGGGCTAAAGTGATTACATTGGAGGCAAACCAGTAATAGGGAAAACCCAATAGACAACTCATTTCTTCCTGACCCATTCGTCTCCTTACAATAGGTCTGCTCCAGGGATGGATATATATATATATATATATATATATATATATATATATAATATATATATACGGGGATAAATAAATACGAATATATGTATTCCTTTTCACAAGTGAGGATATTAATGTATTCGTATTCACTTGTGTAAATATTAATACAAACAATTGAGATGAAAAAATATAGAGCGTAAATTAATTACTGACTATCGCAGTTAAATTGAGTATGTACAATTGAAAAACTAGATATTTTAGCACAATTCATAAATAAATATAACTGTATTCATAGTTTAAGCATGTGTATATTATATAGTAGTTTATACGAATTAATACAACTTTATTTGCAATTTTTACATGTAAATACAACTGTGTACACAATTTACACAAGTGAATACGAATACATTCATATTCTCACATGTAAATACGAATAAAATATGTGTGAATACAATTAGAATTGCTGAATTAATTGCCACATCTATTGGAATTATTTTATTAGGATACTAGTTTCGAATGCTAAACATTCATATTCAGTTTTAAAACATACAAAATTTTCAACACATCAGCACGATGGTACATGGGATATTTATACTATATAATTAATAATGGGTTATATATATATATATATACTAAACTTTTTAAAAATGTAAGACAAGAAATCAAATAATGGTGGGTCAATCCATTTCAAATCGCCCAATATAAATATAATTTGTTGCTCAACATTTTTAATTTTCCTGATTCTTTTATCATGGGTTCCCTATGGGTAGACATTAACAAAACTTCAATTGAAAAAAATTTGCAAGCCATAGTTTTTATTTGGCAGCCATTTTAAAATGATGATTTTGTGAATTTTATGAAAAAAATAAGTTTGCGGAAAATTTAATTACGAAGTCATTTTTAAAGATATCAGAATAATTTAAAAAGTAGTGTGTTCAGCATGGAGTAATCTACAAAAATACATTAATTTAATTCCGCTATCATGGAAGAAATCGGGTCAAAACCATTCTCTAAAAACCCTTAAAAAAATTAAAAATCGTTACTTTTTAAGACCATAAATTTTTAGGAAGGAGAAGAGACTCACAAATAATATTTTATTTCTGTGTTGAGTACTCATGATATTACCAGCAGCATAAGTTTTAGTCTTGAGAATGAACTCCTTTTTCTTCTACGGCTATTCAAAAATGGCTAAAATCACAATTAGGATTGATGAATTTACCTCAAGCAATACCTCAAGTGGCTAAAATCACGTTAATGCCAATTTTCGTTGGTCAATATCTGAAAAGGGACTGAATGAAAACAAGTGAAAATTTCATGAAATGTTTTTCATACTAATGTGAATACTCCACAAAAAAATTAAGACTGAGACTCAACTACGTTTTGAGTTATAGATCTATGAATTTCAATAAAAGCGCTACCTTTTTAATACACTCGTGCCATGCTAAATTAGTAATTATTGGCTTAAAATTATCTTAAATCTATCAATTATTATTTAGAGTATTAAAATAATCAGCTTAGTCTGTATTAATATGCAATACTTTTGCATAACATTTTATTTTACCATTATTTTTATTTAATTTGAAACATTAAAATTATCTTAACTGACTAGTTAAATGATGCTTAAATTACTAAATTAGCAATCCACTTTTAATTACCTCTTATTTTTAATGAGAAAGGACAGTAATAATCAAACCCAGGTAGAGTACTTGAACTTAACTAACTCATATGTCTCATGTACTACACTGGCGTAATACACATACACTAATGTTTTTCTCTAGATTTTTGTGTTAAACTCTGTTTGTACCTACTGGCCAGCTGTAATTTTGATTAAGGAGTTGAACAAACATGATATTTCATTGCACAGTTTATCAGTTATGTTGTGTGTTCTTCCAGACACTGTAGTGAGTTCCAATGGAGTCACTTTACGTACTATATTCTTTGCAGGTACCCACGCAGTATCATTCTTTGACAGTTGAAAGGCAGTTTTCGGTCTAGAAGGATGAAAGAAATGCACCAAAATTTCATTGTTATCTTCACATTTATTTTCAACTTTTCCAAGCCTTAACTCCTCATCGTATATACAAGCAACAAAGTCATTATTCGTGAGAGATGATACATGATACAACTGAGTGTTGCCCGCTATAAGGGTGTGTTCATATCTCAGCAAGTGGTGGGTGACATGACAGAAAAGATGTAGACTGTACTAGCAGTTGCAGATGGAAGAGCTCAAGTTTAAACTTGTAAAACTCACATTAACTTGTTGCAACATGTGAACTGCTGGGTCAGTTGACATTTAACGAAGGGTTTTAAGTTACAAACATACTTGTATAATATACTTACAATTTTTTTTATAATAAATGGACATTTTTAACTCAAGTATTGCATATTAATACAGACTAAATTGATTATTTTAATACTCTAAATAATAATTGATAGATTTAAGATAATTTTAAGCCAATAGTTGCTAATTTAGCATGGCACGAGTGTATTAAAAAGGTAGCGCTTTTATTGAAATTCATAGATCTATAACTCAAAACGTAGTTGAGTCTCAGTCATAATTTTTTTGTGGAGTATTCACATTAGTATGAAAAACATTTCATGAAATTTTCACTTGTTTTCATTCAGTCCCTTTTCAGATATTGACCAACGAAAAATTGGCATTAACGTGATTTTAGCCATTTTTGAATAGCCGTAGAAGAAAAAGGAGTTCATTTTCAAGACTAAAACTTATGCTGCTGGTAGTATCATGAGTACTCAACACAGAAATAAAATATTATTTGTGAGTCTCTTCTCCTTCCTAAAAATTTATGGTCTTAAAAATGTAGATTACTCCATGCTGAACACACTAGTTTTTAAATTATTCTGATATCTTTAAAAATGACTTCGTAATTAAATTTTCCGCAAACTTATTTTTTTCATAAAATTCACAAAATCATCATTTTAAAATGGCTGCCAAATAAAAACTATGGCTTGCAAATTTTTTTTCAATTGAAGTTTTGTTAATGTCTACCCATAGGGAACCCATGATAAAAGAATCAGGAAAAATAAAAAAATATTGAGCAACACTGCCTGGGCGATTTGAAATGGATTGACCCTGGTCCTCAGCTGAGGAGATCTAACAGATATCTGAAAAATATCCATCGTGGAAAGGGGAAGGGATCACTTAGGTTTAATTTTTTGGGGTTTATCATGGGTTTTTTTTTATGCCTCATTGTATTTTTCAGTTCAAATTATAAATAAATTTAAAATGGGGCTATTGGAAATGTTTATCTGGTCATTTCTAATGTTTCATAAATATTTAATTTTAGGTTATTTTCTGCTCGATGTAAGTACTATTTTTACTCCCGAGTCTTTGTTGAATTTATGGTTATTGTTATTTAGATGGATATCGAAATTGGAATTTTTGGTCTTATTATTGTATGCTATTATATGTTCTTTTACTCTTCGATTCACAGATCATCCAGTTTTATGCGTGAATATGTTCATATTCATATTTACGAATATAAATGTGCCCATCTCTGGTCTGCTTTAGAGCCTAATTCCTTTTTTATTTTGCCTCTTTAAGTGAGTATCAACATACTTCATTTCTGGAAATGGAAAAAAATAAATAAATAAATAACAGGAATAGCAAATAATTTATCAGTACATCGTGTGCACCCCAAGTTAGACCTTTTTTGGTTTTCTCTAATATATTTTCAGTAAAGTCCAATGTTTAGCCTAATAAATGATAACTGAAAGAAATGCCGTGTTGAAGAAACCAACCTGGAATGAATCCACAATTACTATAGTCTGAGCGCTGGCTAATGGCACTCGGGGAAAAGTGGAGGGATGGAGGTGTGGCTGGTCGGCGCCAATGAGATTGGAGCATTACCTGCCTGGAGAGGATCATTACAGTTTCGCCTCCCATACAGGTCGCATTGTTTTTTGCTTTTTAATTTTGTTTTATATAACGTCAGGGGAAAGCAGTACATCAGATCGTAAGGTGCTCACTTCGCAAGCTCGTGAAATAGTAAAGTGTCCGAAAATACTTTGAGAAGAAGAAAGGACTCGACGTAATAGATAATGGCAGTGTTCCCAGAATGTATTTTTAAAAAGCATTGACACATTTTTTATTTTACTTCTTAAAATATAATAGAACAAAAAAACGTTATTCTGAACTGAGTCCCTTAAAAAGAACAATTATGAAAAGGAAAAAAAAACAAAAATCTGGCTATGCTTTTCTGTACATATTAAAAATAACATTAAATGAAATTAAGAAAAAAAAATCCATTAGTTAGATATGGGACCAAAATATTTCAAATTTAGTGATTAGATGAAAAAAAGATAAAATAATGCGAATTATTATAATATGAAAACCTAAATATAATCCGTACGATGAATCGGTAAATAAATAAGGTATTACTTGCGAAGAGGTGGCTTGCTCTTTTTAACGGTTACTTTTCGGTAACCAGTTGCAGTTTAACCGGCGCGTATTCTTGCGGTAGACATTCGTAATAAGAACTCAATTTTCTCTTAATGACCACATACTTACTAATTTAGCCCCCATGTTTTACAGCCAAATATAAATAGAACAAAAAAACTTTATTCTGGCCAGAGTCCCTTGAAAAGAACAATTATGAAAAGAAAAAACGAAAAATCGTCTCTGGCTATGAGACCTTTTCTGCATATATTAAAAATAACATTAAATGAAAATTAAGAAAAAAAAAATCCATTAGTTAGATATGGGGCCAAAATATTTAAAAATTAGTTATTAGATGAAGAAAAGATATAATAATGCTAATTATTATAATATGAAAACGATTCTTAAAATGGCTAAGCTGTAGTTAATATTATAAAAACATATTTGGTAAAATTCTATAGCTTTTCTGCAAATTAAATTACAGTTATATATATATATATGCAATATACTTCAGAATATTGTTGGTATTTATTTAATTCAAATAAGCTCTCCTAGAATAAAGAAAACTTTTAGATAAACAACTAAATGCACTTCACCAAGACAGTTCAATGCTTATTTTGTTTCTTCTCCATTTTGTATTATTCCATCGCCGATTATGTAAATTTCAATGAAATTAAAGGAAAGAACTGTTGGAACTAGGCTAAGGACGATCTGTAACAACAAAAAAGGGATAAGGGTGGAATGGATCTGCCTGGATTACCCTGAGCCGAGACACATATATCCATTAGACAAATCCACCAGCCATCACTGAACCTTCTTGTAATAGCGGTCGGGTAGCTGTCGGATT
Source organism: Euschistus heros (assembly GCA_003667255.2). NCBI lineage: Eukaryota > Metazoa > Arthropoda > Insecta > Hemiptera > Pentatomidae > Euschistus > Euschistus heros. The sequence goes on along the minus strand of RCWM02000418.1, from coordinate 159,307 downwards.
TGTAGCGCCCGCCTTTTCCTTATCTCCTTCATATTATCTTCTCTTCTTATTACTCCGAGAGAGCTGGATTAGGATCGGGATTGTTCGTCGTTTGTTAGAGAAGCGAGTAAGGAGAGGAAAACATTGAGGAAAAACGAGAGGTCCTTCTCACTTGGTTAATTAAATGACTATATACATACTTCTGAAAGGTTTGAGCCATTTCTTTTACAGTATAAAAGTTAAAAGTAATTCATAGAATGGACTAAATATAATCCGTACAATGAATCGGTTAATAAATGAGGTATTACTTGCGAAGAGGAGGCTTGCTCCTTTTAACAGTTACTTTTCGGTAACCAGTTACAGTTTAACCGGCGCGTATTCTAGCGGTAGACATTCGTAATAAGAACTCAATTTTTCCTTTATGACCACATACTAACTTAGCCCTGATGTTTTCCAGCCCCCTAAATTTCCCTCACCGCTCTTCACTACGGTCCGCGTTTTAGTAAAAGCAACTACAGAACGTTCATTTATTATTCTATATCACTTATAGACATAAAATAAATACCTTATACTCATATAATATTTATCCATACAACATATTATATTTATCGATGTAAATAATGTACTTAATTTGTCATTATTTAATATTATTCGAATCGAATGGGCCCATTCTATTAAATTTTATCAAAAGCTTTACAACAATTCCAACCATCCTAATCATTTTCCACTTTCACGCATCCTTATAACAATTCACAGATTAAAACGGCAGTGTCCCCATGACTTATTGAAAATATTTTTTTATTGGAGTTCTGGCAATGGCAAGCTTCTCTACTCAAGTCCTGGGCGCCTGTGCCATGGCGCTCTCAAGCCTCCCCTGGATTCTGCAAGTGACGCAGCTGAGAGAAAACTTCCAGCCCTTAAGACTCTATGATGTTATTCAAGATTTTCATTTCATGTTCTATGATGGTATTTAAGATTTTTATTATTTTTCTTCCTCTATTTTAGTTCATTTGCTTCTACAATTTATTTTGTATTATCAATTATTGAATTTTTATTTCATAGCTTGTATAATTAGAGACCGTTCATTTTATTATTATTATTTTTTTTTCTTTATTTTATTATTTTTTCTCCACCATTATTGCAACTCTTGAGTAAGGCAGCATTTAAATATTTAACAAAAAAAAAAAACTATATAATAGTTCCAATCATCTTTGACATCTGAATTCGAGAAATGACGTTTATTAAATACATTTAAATTTATTTATTTGTATTAATTAAATTACTATAAGATGTGTAGGTTAGGTAGAACCTGTTTCAGCAGCTATTCCACTTATTTGGTACTTTTTTATTCCATTATTATCAACCCAAGATAGTTTTATTCAAGACTAGGCATTATTTTATGCTTTAAATTGAAAAATTAAAAAAACCAAAAAAAAATATATTATTTAAAAATCCTGAACAAACTAACATGAGGCCGATGGATAAATGATGAAAAATAAATAAGAGCTGATTTACTTTTATCATTTCCTTTGTTAATGAAGAACGTGGATCTCAAAGCAAATTTAGAACTAAAATGTGCTTATACATTATTCTAGAAATATGAGAAGATCTAGACAGAAGGTGATTTCAAAGATAGAAAGGGAGCCTCTTTGATAAATGGAGTTCGTTTCAGATGGAAAAGCGCAAATGGGCCTCTCCCACCATCGAAGGGAGGTGACACCGGCTGAAATTGAATATGAATTATTTTAGAGAACAGAATAGAAAATCAAAAAGTATGAAATGCTATGAATATTTAAAATCTGGTTTTAATCTTAAAACAACTATGAATTTCATGAAAAATGACTTTATTAAATACTCTGGTTCAGAGTGCATATAAAAATAGAGCAAGAATGATCGAATTTCAGAAAAATATCTTTTGATATTTTTAGATATCATTGATATTTTATGAAAATATATGATAACTTTAAAATTATTTATATTAAACATTTGTAATTAATTCTTTAACTATCTATTTATTAAAATTTAGTGAGTACAACAAAAAATCAGGAAAAAATTCAAGATTATAATAAGTTGTCAATGAATTGTAAATCGCCCACTGGTAGCACTGCATTAAAAGCTCTTCCTGATAAGGTCCCGAGATCAACTTCTTTTCAGATGGCACAGAGGGTTATCGGGAATGGCAAATCATTAGACCATAATAGTGATTCTGAAACATCATAGAAAGATATCTGCCTGATATGAAAGGCCAAATCTGCAAAATATGAACCATCATTTTATAAGGGGAATTGAGAATTTTAGATTGTAATAATGTCTCTCTGGCGTCATGAAGATGTTCATAAGTTCCCGACCTAAGAAAAAAACTAGTTATATAATTTTTCAAAATGTTCTCCTCTAAACACTAAACTCTTAATACAAGTCTTAGGCCACATTTCTATTTCATGAAATGATATTTTTCTTCATTATTAATAACATACCTCCTTAGCTGCTTGAAACTTAGAAGCCGACTCTACGAGCCTGGGCTGTGTGGTTGGTTAGAGATTTCTTCATAGCTGTCTTGGAAATCTATGCTTTTTCAAGATGAGCATTGTTATAAAAAATCCAAACAAATCTGCACGAATTTCCTCGCTTTTTTTTTTTTTTTTTTCGATGGCATCTCGGAAGCAGTGTAGTATAGCTCTTTATTACTCGTCATCTACTGTATTGTTCCTTTCCTTGAAAGTAATCAGCAGTATTCCTTTACAATGCCAAAGAAATGGTGGTCATTACCTTCTTTGGTCAAAGGTCATAATTAAGAGTTTCTAACCCTAACTAAATTTTACTCCTGCTTTTACAGTGGAATATGAGAGGGAGAACTGCTCCTCTTTACAAAAGAATTTAAAAAGTCCAGGGAATTCGCTCATAAACATAATGATAATGCAATGTTTCCTTTAACATTAAATGTGCACTGATATTATTAAAAAATTGCAGACGGTGGATATGGAGAGAGCAGCAATCTAAGTTTAAATTTAAGTTCTTGTGCAAGCCTAGTTAAGGGATTGGAGCATACTGAAAACTTATAGACCTTACTATGTTACTTCTCTTTGCAAGGTGCAAAATCATATTTTATGTTCAAAATATTGTATAAAAAAAAAAAAAAAAAATCATGAATATTTCAGACAATACGTTTATAATCTAAATTCAAAGAAATTTGAAAGTACATTCTTTCATTCGAAAAAAAAAAAAAATATATTTTTTTTTTTTAAATATTGAGAAATATATGGTAAAAAAGAAAGAAAAGTAAGCTTCATGGAATATTATTTGTAAGGTAATTATTATTGTTAATGGCTATTGTGAGTCGAAGGACTATCATGAGCAGCTGGGTTAGGCTATATAGAAAACAGTCTGTAGAGGTAAGTCAACACAAATATGGCGAAGGATAAGAGTTGAGTAAACCCACTATTGGCGAGTCTTAGATCTCCAATATTGTCTAAGGGGTCATCGCCTTCGGCAAACCTATCCGCTAGGGAAGCTTCGTAATTATCTGAGAGAGATGGTACACTACTTTAAGCTATATATCGAGGAAATAACTCTACGGCAGGACGCAATAACTGAAGAAATATTATGTAATAGAGTCTAATCGAAGACCTTGCGGACGTCCGATTCTCTGAACATGGCTTTTTTATCCGGTGAGTGCAAATATTTTAGAAGAGGGCCTATTCTATGTATTTTTTGGTGCAAAATGGATTGATATAATTTGTATGGAGGTAGGAATTAGAGAAAGAAGTTTAGAGCCATAAAATACCACCTCTGAACGATTTATTGATACAATATGAAATAATACTTTTTTAGGTCCAAATAATAAAATATATTTAAACATGTATGTGCATTAAAATTTAATTACTGGGTTAACACTAATAAATATTATACAAATAATTAGCAAACATGGATACAAAATATAATTCCCCTCATACAACATACATTATTTTAGTATTACTCGAATCTTCTAGGAGCTCATAATCTTCAAAACAGTACATCTCTGGATCTTGTTCTTCCACGTTTTCAAATGAAGTTTAATTGTTATAATTGAAGTTTATAATCGGTATTGATATTTTTGCCACAGGCACTCGTGGGAATGTTTCTGCTACATAACTTATCCCTGAGGCTCGAACAACTTGTTCAAACATGAATAACAGACTAAATGGGACTAGGTGGGCTCTGATTATCACGTATTTCTCTCAATACATACCTATGATAAGTCCTGTGTATCCTGTTTATTGGAGGACTGGATTTTTTTTTTTTTTTTTTTTTTAGTAAATTGTTTTTGGAATGAAGCAGTATACCGGCTAATAAGAGTTCCAAAAATTGTTATTATATATTTTTTTTCACGCATAACTTGCTTCAACACTGAAATAAATAAAAAAAATAAAATAAAATAAAAAAGAAAGCTGTTTATTCATTACAAACATAATACTCAATACAGACAATTTTGCCGTAGTTTTGTCTCCCTATTTTATATCACAGAAGAAATATGTACGTATTTGACACTTAAACATTATTTCTATAGTCATATCTAAAAAAAGTTAAATGCATTGCAAAGCCACAGGGAATGCTTCAAAGTTTAAACCATGACGTAGCTTTTACGTTATTTGTGCCACTGCGCGGCGTCGATTCCAATTGGAATATTTTTGGTGAATGAACATCGAAAAGAGTTAATAATATTTTTTTTTTATTTTTTTTTTAATTCTCTTTTATAGGATCTGAGAAAGAAACTAGAACGTGTTGAAAAACTTATATTACATCTCGAATTGGAAAATGGACATTTTAGAGTAGAAAACGTGAAAAATATAACTGTTAAAAAGACATAATTATGTGGTCTAAAAAATTATTAAATCGTTGATTGAACTAGCTTTACAGATTTTTTATATATAAAAATGTTGTCAGATTTTGATCTAACATACCTAGAAAAAATATCTCCTGTTTTAATTATCATAGAAAAAAAAATAATATATAAAAATATTTAAGTAATTGGAGGAGGGATAAAATTTTAAGGACATGAATTTATGTTCTATTTTGAAACTCTGTATTTAGCAATGAGGTAAAATGATTAACTTTATTTTTTTTTCAAAAATCATTTGTGCCATCTTTTTTATTCTGTGTAAAAAAATAAAACAAAATCCAAGGTTTTTTCTTATAACCTAGGTAAATTCTGAAACACGTAGGACCAAAAGTAGCTATATTAGGACCTATTAGCTACCATATAAATTTGGTTTGAATTTGAAATAGAATTGGATCACTCATCGTGTGGATACTTTTCTTAAATAGGTTTTTGATTTTTATCCATTAAAAATCTATATTAAATAATAAATGAATATTTAAAAATGGCTATAATTTAGTTTCAAGTAAGGTTTCAGTAAGCTAGCTGCTAGATGCGCTTCAGTGCAACGGTGACTGCTATTTGTAAATGTTTGTATATTTTTAGAATATGGATCTATAACATTCAAAACTAGTTTTACAATAAACTAAGTATAATACATAAAGGAAATCATCAGCATGATCATTTATTAATTCGTGATTATATGTGGTTTTGTTTTAACCCGGCGCAGAGTGGGGCCAATGACCAATATTTGCGGTCAAAACCTCTCGCAGTAATTTTTCGTTGCTGAGTGGAAAACTTGTCAAAAGCAGTGGATACGTAAATTTGTGGTTCGGGTTGGGTCCAATCTTTTAAGTATAAAAAATAATAATAGTGATTTTTTTAAAAAAAACTATACGTATTAAAATATGTATTTTGTATGACACACTTGTTCCGCTGTGATTCGGATTCAACATAAAATATGATTGGAACTTCCTTGTCTAAGAGAAAAAAGAGGGAGAGAGTGTGAGAGAAGTATGTTAAAAGAATAAAAAAAATTGAAACTATCATTTCATATTATAAAATTTGCAATAATGTTTACACTAAAAATTTAAGAAAAATTTTTTTTTGTAACATTTAACACATATAATAATGGACGAAAACGAAATATAAAATATAAAACAATTGTATGGAACTAATTGTAGGAGGAGCTGCAGTCAAAGTCTTGATTGTCTTCAAACAGCTTTGCTGTTTTCTTCGTGAATTTTGAAAATGTGCAATGATTTTGTGCCCACAAGTCATTGATAGGTATAGTGTGGAATATATTTAGAATCTCAGAGTCAACTACAATTATTTGTGCTTATGTTTGCTTTTCACAGAAAAAAGTTCTGGCTGGATTGCCATCGTTTGAGCTTCCAAATCCTGCCTTAGTTTTGTCAACAATAATTTCAAGTTTCTGGTGACGATGATCTTGTATTTCTTTTTTTCGTTTACCTATAACAAGCTTGTCCTCTTCTCCTCGAGCTTGCCAGCTTGTTTGTGACGATGTAAGGGGCATTTAGGTTCTATGGATTTTAGATTGTAAGGATTGGATACGAGATGAATTGGATTTTTAATTCAGTAAAAATATATTTTTAATCCTTATGCTACATACTACAATTATTGATGACATTTATTAACCATTTAAAACTAAAAACTTGGCAACATAAAACTGCATTTTTATGAAAATCAAAGAAGTGAGGGAAATGCTCACCTAGCGACAACGGTGTACCAGATCGGCTAGCGACCAACGCCGGGCTAAACCCTTCAAGAAAGTGTGTAGAGTCGTTAGCAAAATTAAATATTTTCACCCATCGTGGTTTTATATTGCTGACCATACTTCTCCCCTCAAGTAGGTTCACAAAAAAAACTTTAAAGTATCAGAGAGCTACAATAACAAAAATAGATGAACTGTGAAATTTATAATTAACAATACTTCCTTTTACAAAGGTTTTAGTGGATAAAAATATTGGAATTCGTTTCCGACAGGCAATGCTTTGGGATCGGAGGAGCGGACAGGGTAAGACGAAGAGAGACAGACTGCCAGTTAAAATAAAGAGGCACGCTGATTGGTCGAGCGGGCAGAGGTGGGAGATTTTATTTCCTGCTCCGTGATTCGACTAAATAACTCTTCAACCCCCCCCCCCCCCCCCCCCCACGCTGCCGCTCAATATTAATCGAGTCTCCCAGCACAAATATCGGATGGCTTATTAAATGGCAGGCTATCGTATTAACCGTTCGCTCGACCTGTTGACATCTCGAATTACAACACTAACAGGAGCTTTGATTTATTTTAGGGATAGAGAGGAGAATTTGATTTGTATTGTCCATATTTCGTTGTTCACATTGGCCGTCCAATAAATAAATACATGCTTATTATATATTATATATGCTTTATATAGAATAATTTATAAATCCATATGGAATTTTGATATTTTTTTAGTCGTAACGTCCAGTATTGTAACAGTAAGACCTCGCTAATCCAACTTGCACTAGGCTGACTCTCCGGGTAATCCGACCCTCCTTTGGAGTTGGAGGGGTGAAGAATATTTTTCTAAATCCCTAACCCTTTTCAGGGCTCACACACGTTTCAGGGTGTACTACAGTACATCACAATTGCATTTTAAAAAATTGTAATAAATGAAAGTAATTTTTTTTTTTTTTTCAGAATTATTCAATACTAGCATCCTCCGTTGTGGCTTTTCCAGCTCTCATAAGTAAAGAACTTATAGGAGAAGTAGATAGTTGGGGTATGCAATAATTAAGATACACAGCAATTAAAAAATATTTTTTTTAATTTGCAATGCCAACGTTTCAACTTGCATTGCAAGCCTTCATCAGGGCTAGAAGTAGAAAACAAACAAAAAGGTATGACTAAATAGTAGAGAGTACAAAAAACAAAGGTATGAAAAGAATAAATATATAAGAGTAAAGACAATAACATAAAGGCAATATCTAAAGGTAAAGAAAATAATACATAAAGACTATTGAAATAAGATTAAAATAAAAAGATATAAAATGAGTGATAGTTAATTAATATATTAATGAGTAAATTACACAATATAATTAGTAAACATAAAAACTGAGTAGATACCAAGTTAATGAAATAGTAAGGACCAGTTCATGAGTTAATATCTACAGGCCATTAAGAATAATGCATAATTAATGCATAATAATGATGCATAATAATAATGCATTTTTTATTTTTTAATTGCTGTGTATCTTTATGACTCCATACCTCAACTATCTACTTCTCCTAATACTTAACAGTCAACTATACCTCATCAATAAAGAACTTATAGATAATTTTAACTAATAATTGAAGTGCTATTTGTTTATCGCATATCTGTAATTTTTAACCTGGATGAAATTGAACAGATTAGGTGGTCGATAATTACATAAAAGCATAATTAGACATCCAATCTTTAATTATAATGTAGGAGTTAATAATCCAAATGGACAGAGAACATTAAGAAACTCTTGCGGATAATGGACGGCATTATTAGTGCTCACGACTAAAGACCTATGAATTATTTTTTTGCAAGCAATATTTAAAAGAAAATATGTAATAATTTTGATTAGGCAGAAATAATTTTAATAATATCATCTAGTTGGATTTTAATTTCAAACCACAAAAGTATATGGAAGTTTTGCAAGTCACGTTTCTCCCACTCAATATTGTATATTTCAATTTTTGTCTTCATGAATTTTATTATTGCTAAACCTTCCATCTGTTAAATTTTAGTACATATGGGTTCGAACGTTTTACGGAATGGCACTAGCTATATAGTAGTTAATTTTCAAAATTCACTGGTATCAAAATGTCTCACCAAATATTTTTAATAACAATTTAATTGAAAATAAGTCTATTTTATCATAAATTGTTCGCTCTATATAACACCGTATCTTTATAACCTCTCAAGAATCTATCGTTCGATTATCAAACTTCACTGCGCACTTCATATTTATCGCTTTTTTTAATGGGAATATAAAAAAAAAAAAAAAACACTAAATTTTATTATTGCTAAATCTTCTTTGATCTATGAAGATGATGTGGTTAAAGTTTGGTGCAGACTGGTCAAGCAGTTTTCGCGGTTAGAGATCACAAACGAAAAATGGTTTGTCCTCTTATATAATAGTATAGATTAAACCAATAAAAAAGAAAAAAAGAAACAGTGAATTTAAATGATTTTTAATATTTATGCCTCGCCAGAAAACAGCAAGTAGTCTAGTAAAATTCTAGATTCTGATATGAAAAAGGGTAGGGTAATTTTGATTTTTGACATGTTCTTAGTTTAATACTTGAGTAGAAATAGTCCAAGCAACGAAGACAAAAAAAGGCCAATTAGGGGACATAATTCATGTAGAAGCCAATTTTGGCACAGTTGTAGGGGGAGGTCTCCTTAACAACATACTAAAAGTACTGGAGGGTGGGGGTGGAGCTAAGGGTGGGGGGGCGCCCCAAAGGTCGGTTTTTTCAGTTTTTCGTTAATAACTCGAAAACTCTTGCCTCTAGCAAAAATATATTTATGTACTAAATTAATAATTATAAAATTGTTTACAAAAAAGGTTCTATACGTTTTTTTTCTGGGATCAATGCTTAAGAAGTTATAGTGGGGGGAATATGGAAAATGTAAAAAAAACACGTTTTTATTGTTGAAATTTATATATTTATTGTTAAAATACCAATGTTTATTGTTACAAATGAATAGTTTATTATTATTAATTGAATGCTTATTGCTAAAAATAAAATTTTTGTCGTTAAGCCTAATATGCTTATTATAGTACTTGCGGTAAGTCGCACTTTTCCTCAAAAACACGTTTGTCGGTACTCTTTTGGCTATAACTCCGAAACTATTTGTCTAATCGTAAATTTCTTTATTTCATCTTAAAGCTGGTTAAATTTATTATCAGAAACCATATATTTAATTTTAATTAAGTTCCGTGAAATATCCATTCCACCTCGCTGAATTCCGCGTACCGTTGTGAAATCCACATTTTTTCGGAACATTTCTTGTTATAACTCAAAAAATATTTGTTCAATTCCGAATTTCTTTTTTCCATCTCATAGTTGGTTAAATTTGCTATTAGATCCTATATATCAATTTTTGATAAAATTCCGTGTAATACCCTTGCCAGCACGCTAACAACTGCAAACTTTTATAAAATTCTAATTTTTTTTAGCATAATTTCTCTCTAACTCCGAAACCATTTGTCCGATCCCAAATTGCTTTACTTAATTTTAAAGCTACTTAAATTATCTATCAGCTACTATCTATTACTTTTTAATTATATTCCGTGTAATACCCATGCTAGCACACTAAATGGGTATGTTTTGGCAAAACATGTCCTTTCTGATATGCTAAGTGGGCTGGCGTGGGTGTTTCACGGAAATTTATCAAAATTTGATATATAGGATCTAATAGAAAATTTAACCAGCTATGAGATGAAAAAAAGAAATTTAGAATCTAACAAATATTTTTAGAGTTATAACGAGAAATGTTCCGAAAAAATAAGGATTTCACAACGGTACGCGGAATTCAGCGAGGTGGAATGGATATTTCACGAAACGTATTTAAAATTAAATATGTGGTATCTGATAATAAATTTAACCAGCTTTAAGATGAAATAAAGAAATTCGAGATTAGACAAATAGTTTCGGAGTTATAGCCAAAAGAAAATCTTTGTTTTGGATCAAGGATCGCTACCGCTCGCTAATTGCTAACGTTAAATATTTCGAACTTTTCTACATTTTACCAAAATATCTGCTGCGCGGTTGGTGCTAAGGACAAGCTTTATATATTCAAAATTAGACCAGACCGTACATTTCTGTTTCCTTTACTTTTTTTAAATGTTAACAAATAACTTTGAATATTCACTTTGAACTACGAAATACATAGGCTTTATCGAAAGCTCTTGTTAATCCGACCTTTTGGCCGTTCCGCCCTACCACTTGGTCCCTCAGAGGTGGGATTAGTGAGGTTCTACTGTACATAACTACAGGTCACCAACCTATACTAGCCGGTGTTGGAAAGTTCAAAGGGCCCACTACGAAATAAATATCAAAGGTCATTGATGAGAATCGAATCCACGAATTTCTGTAACGGACGCTGTGTCACCCTCGTTTCAACGAACTTAGCAGTCATGGTCCCTGGCTGAACGTTTCGGAAATTAGTTTGTTGACAGAACATGATTTAGTTTACTGTAATAGTTTCCCAAAACATACAAATGTGCGACCCATTAAGAGAAAAACTTTTTTTTATTTTATTTTTTACAACAGAGAATAATGACTTCCTTTAAAACTTTTACTTAATAAGTATTACAATATGCCTCTATTGAGGTCAATAAGTAACATAGATGGCTTTATAGACCCATTCATTCAATAGGTACAATAAGAAATGAAAATAAAAATTAAACTAAAAATAAAGTTTTAAATACAACTATACTGTTTATAAAATATATACATTCAGTCTAAGGATCTCCAAACTAAACTTGTCCTCCCCACTCATGAAGTGACAATGCACGTCCAATGAAATCCCAGCACTGCTCTCAACTGCGTCACTTGTATAAAAACCCAGTAGAGGCTAAATGAGAGAACTATATTAGAATAACTTGATTAGCCATGGTAAAAAAACTAAATATTCGTGGATCATAAAAAATACATAATTAATATTATTCCTACTTTATTAAAAAAACCATTGTCTGTGTAGTCATTTAAGCCTAGCTTATTGAATATTGTTTACAGGAATTATTACTTCCTGATTGAACCTACTTTGCGTAGTTATGAAAATTGATATTGAAATAAACGCCCTTATTATAAACGTTATTCATACTTTTTAATATAGCACACATTTTTACAAATAAGAAAAATACTTAATAATGTACAAGCTAACCATGATAAAAACTAATCACACGGTTTTAATTTTTAAGATTTTTCTATGCTTTTGAACACTTATAACTAAAGTGTGGGGCAGAAATTTAATATTCCGTTACCGATAAAAATAATACTAATAAATAGTTATGAGTTGCGTTAAATATATTATTTATTCGCATATTACCTAAAGTATCAAAAATAATTTACTTACGAGGTGTGATCAAAAAGTTCCAGGACTTTTTATATACTATGGGAATGCAATGTCTCACAGCAAAAAAAAAGCATTGTATTGCCTGACTCAACAGGAGCACAGCTGTGTTTGCAGATCAATCATAACATCACTGAAAGTAACATTAGCACAGTTTGTTTGAGGTTAGTTTTATAGAGTTTGGCTATTTTATGAAAATGAATGTGAAAGAAGTTTTGTGTGAAACTGAACAAAACGTTTTCTGAAACCTTTTTGATGTTACAAGAGGCTTTTGGTGAAGAATGTCTAAGCCCATCATGCTGCCATCAGTGGTTCAAGAGGTTTAAAGATGGCCTTTTTGTGTAAAAACCGCAATGACTGCCATTCTTCAGCCCCCTACTCACCTGACCTGGCTCCAGCCGACTTTTTTCTTTTCCCGAAGCTCAAGAGACACCTGAAAGGACGAAGATTTCAAGCAGTTGACGAAATTAAAGAAAAAACAACGGAGCTGCTAAACACCTTTACAAAAGAAGAGTTTTCTGGGGCCTTTGATCAGTGGAAACACCGGTGGGAAAAGTGTGTAGCTACCCAAGGGAAGTACTTCGAAGGGGACAAATTTGAATAACCTGTATGTTGTATGAATAAATGTATAAAAATTCAGTCCTGGAACTTTTTGATCACACCTCGTACGTTGTTATGATTGGACATTGAATATTTTAAGACGATAAATTCAATTAGAAAAAAAAAATTAAATTCTCAGACTATGACACCACAACCGCAATCCTGACTCACGCGATGCGATCTTTAGTTCAAGGGCGTTCGTCTGGCAGCTATACTTGTTTTGGCATTGGTCGTTATGTCATTTTCTTAAATTGCTATTTTTCTTAGTAGTAGTTTCTTAGTAGCTACTTTATTATGTAAAAATAATAATTAAAATATTTTTTTTCAGACTGGGATAAACAATAGATCAAATGTCCATCTGTAATCTAATGATTTTAAATCTTCTGCTTCTGATGAGGAAACTGTCGCCTAATTTTTAATCCCAGCTAAACAAACAGAGTTATTTGTTTTCATCCAAACCAATACAGTTCCTAAACTGTAGGTCCTAGGGAGAAATGTCATATAACAAAAAATATTTTCCATTAAATTTCTGATAAGGAAATTTTCGTCAAATTTTCAATCCGAGCAACACCATCAGGGCTACAATGTGTTAAAATGTTACATTATTGAGTGTTGAAGAAACGTTGTATTTATTACGGTAAAAAAAAAAATGTTACAATTTGACTCTTTTTATTCGAATAAATATAGCTCCTAAACGATAGATCTTAGCGATCAATACTCTATAACAAAAAGTATTATCCATTAAATTTCTGACTTTAAAACTGGCATCAAATTGTCGACCCAAGCTACACCAACAGAGCCAGAGTGTATCAAAAAAGTCCCATTAATTAAAAAAGTTTATGCATACGTGACTTTTTTAATTTAAAACAATATAAAAATTTAAGTAAGTTAAACAGACAATTCAGATGATTTATTTAATCTTAGATTTATGTTTCGAAATATGAACATCAGTATATCAGCAAGAAGTATTCTATAGATGTTTTCAAATATTAACCTAATCAACATTTTTTTTTTTTTTTTCATTAAAGTTATTTTATATTTCTATGAATTTAATTATGTTGACATTAAGTAATGTCTTTATGGGATTTAATTATGTTGACATTAATAATATTGATAGTGATTTAAGGGAGTGATCGAATATTTATGAAAAACTATGTAATAAAAAAAAATTTTTTTTTTTGTTACTTGTAATTTGATAAATAATTAATTATTTTTGACCCTGGCTGAGTACATGCCTGACATTGACTAAACTAAAAGTTATCTTGGTGTTTCAGTTCAGCTTGCAGCTTGGTTTTGTATTTTTATAACAAATTATGATAGTTAATAGTTTAAAAAACAAAACAAAAAAAAACACTATAACAGTTAAATTAACAATTAGGTAAATATAATAAAGGACAGAATATGCGATGTTAGTCTAACTTAATTATTAACTACTTAAAATTTAAATAATTCAATGGTTCTATACATTACGAACTTGAAAAGATTAAAAATTATCAACAGCATCGTTGTTTTTAATGTCTAGTTTGAAATGAAATAATACATCATTTTGTACAAAAGGAATCTTGCTTGAGAAGGAAAATATTCTGATTTCATCTCGAAGATGTTCTCCAGTTAATCATAATTATGAAAATTACAATCTATCAACTCACAATGAAGCCGATATATTAATCTGAATCTATCCTATTTTAACTAGAATGCAAACTTTAATCCCTTAAACGCAAAACTTTCGAATCTATTCATATCACCAAGGGGATATTTTTTTAAGCCCTGTTTTACACACGGTAACAGATTTTGGCGAAGTTCCAACCCCTGGGACCTATAAGTTAGAGGGTGTTAATATTTGAAAACGTGTTCGCTGAAAGGGAGTGAAAGACTGAGGGACTAAATAAGAAAAGGGAAAGAAAGAGAGATAAAATAAATTTCAAGTTGTGGGCAAACTTAAGATTGAGAAAGTTGCATCGTTAGCTGCTCTACGTGTGAACTTGGAGAGGGGGGTGAGTGAAGGCCTCACAACTACTCCTCTCAGGACCACTTACGCAAAATATCCGGTGTCCAGTTCTCTTTTAGCTACTTAAGAGTCTAGCAGCCTATCCTAGGAAATTAATGTGGATACATTCATATCGTATAAAACGTTAACATCTATTGTATTTTACCACTGCTAATATAAGCACAGATTACTAATATAATAATTTTAATTGAAATGCAACTAGCTGTTCATTTTGAATATATAGTTGACAATCGGACATAAAAAAAAAGATTTTTAATACATCTTTTATTAAGTAATTAGGTATTACAATCTGCCATAAATGGCGATAAGTAGTATAGATGGCGTATGAATAAATTCACACATTATTTAGGTACAATGAGAAAAAATATAAAAAGATGAAAAAAATAAAAAGAGAAGAGAAAAGAACTATGCTATACATAAATAATATAAAATAAACAATATACATATAGGTGAAATACATAATTAAAACTCTGTATATATGAAATAAAGAAGTAAAATTATTGATAGGAAGAGGCCATGCTCAAGAAAGACTACTGGACAGAAATGATGCAAATGACAACCTCATCACCGAGTAAAGCCTATGTAAACTTTAATGTAAAGACTGTAAAATTTTAAATATAGTTATGATGTTAAGTACGAGCCCTACGAGAATCATTTCTGGATCTGAAAGACTCTTCGAGGGATCTTGGCCTAGTTGTTAATGAGGCCAAGACAAAGTACATGCAGATTGGAGGTACCGGACCAGGAGTTGATTATTTTGAAGCAGGAAACTATCGATTTCAAAGGGTAACCAGCTTCACCTATTTAGGTTCAGAAATCAACTCCCAAAACGATATATCACAAGAAATAAAAAAGAGGATTGCAGCTGCCAACCGATGCTACTTTAGCCTTGCCAAATATTTTAGAAGTAGGATGCTCTCCAAGAGGACCAAAATCAAGCTGTATAAAACACTAGTCCGCCCAGTCGTCACTTATGGGTCAGAAGCTTGGGCGTTCACCAAGGCGGATGCGTCCAGGCTTCTTGTCCTCGAAAGGAATATCCTCAGACGAATTTTTGGGCCTGTTAGACGGGACAACGTCTGGAGAAGAAGGAGTAATGGAGATCTAGAGAGCCTCTACAACGATGTTGACATAGTCAAGGTCATAAGGCTCGGACGACTTTGATGGGCGGGACATGTGGAAAGGATGGCTGCTAGCGAGATCCCGAAGATGATGCTGACAGAGGAGCTCTACGGGAAACGGCGGGTTGGACGACCAAGCATTCGATGGATGGACTCGGTATCTGCGGACGCGCGGGCCCTCCTTAGAACCCGAAACTGGAAAGGTGTGGCAAGCGACCGAGCGAACTGGCGGAAGCTTTTGGAGGAGGCCTAGTCTCGGTGACGGGATGTCGCGCCATCTATGATGATGATGATGTTAAGTGAAATGTTTAATGTATTTTAAATATTAAATGTTTAATGTAATCTTGAAATGTTAATGTTGTATTGTTAAAACCAGTAGTAACAAGGAAGGGAAATTAATAAATAAAAAAGTATGACAGCGTTATATTACATTCACTCAGGGCACGAGTGGAGAAGCTGGGGAATACTTATTCAGTATTGGCCATCGCCAGAACTCTAATATAATCAAATTTTACAAAAAAAAAAAAAAAAAAAAAAAAAAAAAAAAAAAAAAAAAAAAAAAAAAAAAAAAAAAAAAAAAAAAAAAAAAAAAAAAAAAAAAAAAAAAAAAAAAAAAAAAAAAAAAAAAAAAAAAAAAAAACCAGGGCCACTGCCGTTCTAGTCATGGTGGAACTGTACAATGGTTGAACCAGAAGGTTAGGATGAAAAGAAAGGTTATGAGGTCGAGGACGTATGGTACATTGAGATCATCATGTAGGGTTTTGTTGGAGACATAATAAGGAGTATTTACTATAGTTTGGAGGATTTTGGATTGGAAGGATTTAATGCGTTTGTTATTCGCCTTTTTTGCTGTCCCCCACAGTTCAAGTACATAAGTCCAAATTGTTTAATGATGGTTTTGTAGTAGTCCATATAATCAGCTGAAGTGTCTGTTAAGTTCTTGTCTTTTGAGTCAAGTTTGAGGGCTCCATGTAAGTCTTTTGTCAAAGTAAAAACCAAGATAGCTTTAGGTAGTGAAATAATATTGAAATTGATAGGACTGGATTTACAGCGAAGGGTAAAGGTTATGTTATGCATTTAGATTCACTTACTTTGATCCACCAGTCATTGCACTTGTCTGTTTGGGTTAAAAGTATCAGGAGTAGTAGGGTATATATTTTGCTTTAAAGTTTTTTTAGTAATGAATATAGGCTGAGGACAATACTTTTTTAGTGTAACGGTTTTTTTCACACTCAAAAATGTTACATTTTGACACGACCTAGCTCTGTCGGTTTCGCTAGGGTCGGAAATTTTCCGATAGTTTCTTTATCAGAAATCTAATGGAAAATATTTATTGTTATATAAGATTTGTCACTAGGACCTACTGTTAAGGAGCTATATTGGTTGAATTAAAAAAATCAAGTTTTGCCTACATTTTTGAAATATATAGGTTTTTTTTTAAACGCTTTTGCTTTGTAGGTGTTGCTAGGGTCAAAACTGCACCAGCGTTAAAAGAAGGATTTTTAACTTGTGTTTGTTACTTCTAATCTACTATAGCCATACAGAAAATCTTAAATTCCTAAACCCTTCAGTAAGGAATAATGGGGGTGACAATGCTTAGCGTAAATATTTTTTTCTCGGTATCTATTGAAGATATCTTCAGCAAATTTAAACTGCAGATAACTATTCATAAACTAATTGTAGTAATTTTTTATAGAGTTTTTGTGATATTGGTAAAAAACGAGAAGTTTATTTTTTGGGGATAGTTTTTATACTAATCCCTATAAAAAAATATATCTTATTTGTTCAATAGTAATGTGTAATCTTGGACGATCAAGATTTTAATTGGTATGAAGCCGTGAAACATTTTATTTTTCTGATAATTAATAAAAACCATTTCCTATTGAATATTTACAAATGTGAATTTATTTTCTATATTTATTCATCATTAGAACGGATTTTTAAATATTCATCGACAGTATATAGAACTAAAATATTTATTAAATACGGTCATTTAGAGTTAATAAATTATTTATTTTCGTTGCGAATGACGTTGATTTCAAATAACTATTTTATATATCTGGATTACTAAATCAATGTTCAAGTGAAAAATAGAAGCTTAAAGCAGATTAAATTTAGAATTAAAGGGCTAAAAACTAATCTCAATAAATTATTCCTCGGTCAGACCCTAAATTTATACCTGGGCGTGTTTATGCAATCAATGTATGCAAATAGTTGATTAATGACACCGTGTCTAATGTGGTTGATTGAATTCGGTTTGTTTGTTCCCAGTAGAGCCAAGTCGCAAATGTATTTGTCTCCCCGGACAAGGGCGAACACCGTGAGAGCTGTATAAATCTGTCCCGAACCTTTTGTCCCAAATGTTGACCACTGTACCCCCCCCCCCTTCCGCCACCCTTTTCTGTTTGTAGCCCTGCTATCTCTAACCGAAATCACGGTCAGAATTATTACTTATTTATTTTTACTCTTTTCTTCTAAAGGAACTTATTTTTGACACATTTTTACATTGGATGTAGGAATACATCCAATCAGATGTATATAAAATACCAGGCAATGCCGAAAATATATAATGAAAAGTCAGAGTGGGATAAAGAACTACAAAAGGATAAAAAAAACTCGATAACAAGTAAAACAGATGTTTCATTAGGTGCTTAATAGAATAAAACCATAATCAGATTCTTAGGAAAAACAGAAAAGGTCAATATTAGAGAGAGAAAATACATGGTTTATGTAAGTGAACAAATGTTCAATGGTGCAGTCAAGTAAATAAAAGCGTCCAAGTTTTTAAATAATAAAACTTCATATTTGGCGTGTCGACGTTTCGACCTGCCTTGCAGGTCTTCTTCAGGGCCATTGTGGTCTGGTTGAAGACTCGACTAACAATCACCCATGACCATTTCTTCACTTACATTACTTCCTAAAGTCAACTATAGAATTATTGTAATATGGTTTCTTTGTAAAGCTGCACAATTTCTTGATTGATACTTAAAGTATGGTAGTTATTGATTAAATAAAAATCAAGAGGATAATCATGTTAATGGTTACAAAACGATTTTAATTCGGATAATACTGTTGAATATATGAGAGAGATAACCAGTATATGACTTTTTGGTGATTTAAACAATGACAACAAGCTTCTATGATTTTCAATATTAAACAGTGAACTCAATAAAAGCCCTTTTTGTACGTTTAAATTTACAAGGCCCCGTCCAGGCAGCTTGCGTTCTAAAAAGGAAATTTTTCATGCAATTTTAATTTTTGGGACCATATGGTTTTCTCGGGTGCTGTAAACGAATCTGATGTTTGGACGTTTTTCCGCATTTCCTAAAATATCTCAAAAACTATTAGTTTCAAAAATTAGCTATATACCAAATTGAAGAGGATATATTTTGCAACATTTCTTGCATATAACAATATTTTCGCCGATCAGCCGTTTACCCGCTACGGCTCTGTGAAAAGGCAAACTCTCGGTAAGTCGCACTTTTCCGCGAAAAGACGTCGGTACTCAATTGGATACAACTCCGAAACTATTTGTTCGATCTAAAATATATGAAAGCTAGTTAAATTTACTATCAGAACCCATATATGATAATATGAACCCTGTACTGTTTTGAATCCTCGTTTTCTGGTGATCTCTATTAGAATCCTCAATCCTCCTTATTGTGTTACAAACTTTCCTAAATATCAACATTTGATTACATCCCATGAAATACCCATAGTCCAGTAAAATAAGGGTTTGCCGAAGAAAAAACTGCGGAACTTTTATCCTCAATGGATCTTTATGTTTTTTGGGGTGCTCAATCCGAATCTGAAGTTTGCTATCACGGCAACCATCGGCTTCATATTCAAAATCGCAAAAAAAAAATCCCGTTATTTTTGTCTTTTTATCTATGACACGATAATGAAACTTTTTTCGAAGAAAGTCTTTAAATATTAATTATAGCTGGGACTAGTACCTACATAATGAAAAAACGAAATCCGAAATCGGACCATTTTCGCAAAATTACGTTATTGGGAAAAAATGGAGAAATTGGCCAACTTGCCGTCAGTCCCACAGATCCGCGAAAACACGGAGTTATAATAATAAATGTGCCGAAAACCATGGGTTTAACAAACGTACGGGTTTTTAGGCGTCTTGGGTATTATATTATATGGAATATGATAAGTCCGAAAGTATTTGTCGATTCAAAAAAGGTGGTTAAATTTTCAATTAGATCCTATATATGAAATTTTTATTAAAATTCTTGAAATACACAAGCTATCACGCTGAAAATCACTTCCTTTTGTAAAATACATGTTTTTTTGGCACATTATTCGCTATAACTCTAAAACAATTTGTCCGATCCAAAATTTAATATTTTTGTCTAAAAACTGATTAAATTTACTATTAGATCCTATATATGTAATTTATAATTAACACCGTGAAATACCCACACCTGTCTACTGAACATGTCATAATTTACATATTTTTCTAAAACGTACACATTTAGCGAGCTCGCTTGGGTGGTTTACAGGATTTAATATATAGCATCTAATAGCGAATTTAATCAGCTTTGTGATAAAAAAAAAAAAGAAGAAATTCGGGATCGAACAAATATTTGAGGAGTTAGCGACAAATGTGCCAAAAAACACTTGGATTTTACAAAAGTACGTTTTTATTAGCGGGCTGGCATGAAGATTTTACGGGGTTATAGATAAAAAAACAAAAATAACGGTTTTTTTTTGGCGGTTTTTTGTACTTTGAATATGAACCCGATGGTTGCCGTGGTAGCAAACTTCAGTTTTGGATTCAGCACTCCAAAAAACACAAAGATCCATTGAGAATTAAAAGTCCCGCAGTTTTTTCTTGATAACGGCCTTTTGGAGGCTTATTTTACTGGACTACCAGCCCACTGAACATATAAAAATTGTCTTATTTCACCAAAACATACAAATTTAGCGTGCTAGTATGGTTATTTCTTAGGATTTTATCAAACGATAATATATATATATATATATATATATATATTTAATAGTTATATTAACTAGCTTTGTGGTGAAAAAAATAAATTGCGAATCGAACAAATAGTCTTAGAGTTATAACAAAAATTGTGCCATTAAAAATCGGATTTCAGAAAAGGACGCGGTTTTTAGCATGGGTATTTAAGGGGATTTAATTGAAATTTCGTATATAAGATCTAATAGCATATTTAATCAGATTTGAGACGGAAGAATTTATGGGCTATAAAAAGATTCCGAGCTAGATTATATCTGAACTGAAAACTGTACAAAGGTTCCTGTAGTAGTGGAAATGTAGGATTTAAAAAAATCACAAGGATTAGGGCGGTGGACATCTGCTGGCCTCGTGGGCTGGGATTGATTCACCCCAGAGCCGCTATACATCACCTTTCTTATCCCCGGTCCGGTGATATCTAACCCCTCTCAGTGACTCTCTGGCTAATGCATTGTACCTTCCGAATAATTGCTTGTTCTACTGCATTTCTTTACCACAGTGAGCCGATTCTTTTTAAATATTGTTCATTCCAGTTTCTCTTGAAGATTGTGTCAGTCATATTTTCGGCTTTACCTTGAAAATTGTTCGGAAGTATGAAAAAGCGAGTGTAATATTTCAAACCAGAACAGCTAGCAATACACCGAGTTAAAAAAAATTGAAGATATTAATAATTTTGATAAGGGTCATTACATGTAAAATTAACCAGTGGTTTGGACCTTGACCTCTCCGATTTCTATGAATCTGGGTATGGTAAGTTGTACTTACCAAGACTAGGAAAAATTTAAAATATTAAATTTTTCTGACTTTACGTTTTTGAGTTATAAGCTTTTAAAAATTAATTAAGTGATACATCAAACTAAAGGGCATTTCAAATGGAAAAGAATGCCGCAAATTTGAGCTCTCTAGGAGCAATAATTTTTTACTGGTGTTATTTTGAATATACTGAGCGAGAACCGAATACGGTAGGTTTTTATAACATTTTAAAGCTTGTAACTCAAAAACCGAAAGTCAGAAAAATGTAATATTTTATATTTTTACTAGTATCGGTAACTACAATTTCTTTACTAAAAATCATGAAAATCGGAGAGACCAAGGTCCAAATCTAATGTAGAATTGGTAGTTTTGACATAGAATGACCCATAAATGAAAATAAAATTAATAAATAACGTCAAAAAAATATATTATCGTACATGCCTTCAGGCTATATAGCAGGTCATGAAAAGTCCTGTAGTTTTTATAGTTTGTTACTTGAGGTATGCATGATGATATAAAAGGATCAATAGAATTAGGATTGACGAATGTCACTTCAAATGGATTTTTTTTTTTTTTTATTCGGGATGTGGTTTCGAATGTTAAAACTATGGCTTAGTAGTTTTCCGTTATAAACAGCTGCAGAATAACGCTAGCCGCATATCACTTGAATTTAAAACCTCAATGGGACCAAACATATTTATAATATTAATTTAATTGATGATCAGCAAATTTAATTATCAACTTCAAGATCTGTTTGTAAAACGGTTCCTTTGACACCTCTCGTGCAGAACGGTGCCACGTATCGGTCGATTTTCAAACTTCATTAGAATCCAAATATTTATCCCTTTTTCGAAAACTATTTAATAATAAATTAGTAAATTTTGTTATTGATATACCTTCTTAGAACTATCAAGACGACGTAGTCAAAATTTGGTACAGATTGGTTCAATAGTTTTCATAGTTTGTGAACCAAAACGAAAAATGGCTTGTTCTTTTCTATGTTAGTTTGAATATTTTTAAATTTTAATATCACCTAAATCATTTTAATGGAGCAAGGCTTTAAAGTTTGATTATTTATCGATATCAAATATAATATAGATATCATTATTTCTATAGTCTAAATTTATTTATCTAGATTTTTTTTTTTACGTATATGATAAATATACGGAGTAGCATACAGTAGTTAATTCAGATGCTTCCTTTAGATCACGGCATGGGATAATTTTGCTCATTTGACCAGACGCTATATACTAGTATACAAAGAGAATATTTTTTTTTTTTTTTTTAATACAGAATTTCATTTTACAATAATTGTATCATAGGCTTCTTTTTTTTTTTTCCATCAATATAAGTTTGGTTACATATTTATTATTAAAAATTTAATTTGAGTATACATGTTTCGGCGTACATTTTCAACATGAATAATATAATTTTATTCTCCAATCAGCAGGAAAAACATTAAAAATAACTAATATGTATATCTAAAAATAAATCTGATATATTAAAAACAACTAATCTATATTATTATATAAAAGGACAAGCCGTTTTTCGTTTGTGATCACTAACCAAGAAAACTACTGAGCCAATTAGGACCAAATTTTAACCACGTCATGTTTATAGTTCCAGGAAGGTTTAGCAATAATAAAATCTAATAATTTTCAATTAATTTGTCAGTAAAAAAGGAAAAATATTTGGATAACAATGAAGTTGGAAGATTGACCGATAGTTGGCGAGCCCCATTCTACATGAGATGTCACACGCACATTAGGACGAATGACCAATCTAGGAGGAAAAAAGTCTGAATCACTTAAACAGACCTGGCAACCTGATACACATAAACAATAGAGTTTAAATAAGGTAAAATAAAACCACTCAAGTCACAAAAATTATGAAAATACTATACAGTAGGTCCCCATTATCCGTGGTTCAATATATATATTTTAAAGTATCATATTAATTGAATAAAAATAATGAATTAAATCGTTCCTAAGGAATATATAATTGTTAATTATTTATAGTTACTAGTTTGCAGTAATTATTTTTAATTTATCTCAAAAAAGTAATGAATGAAAAAACACGTCAAGCTGATAAGATATAAATGAGATGTTTTCGATGTACTAATCCAATTCACATTATGAAGCGATACTGTTTTCAAATCTTTCTTTGATATTTTAACTGACCTGTTAGCCTACTCAACAAAACTATTTACTCAGTTATGCTTTAGACTCCATTTAAATAGGAACTATCGAAATGTCACAAAAAAATAAATAAATAAACAAATAAAAAAAATAATAAAAAACATGCTTAAATACATTAATTCTTATGTATTTTTGAGTATAAAACTTAATAAATGTATGTAAAACAATTTTTTTCTTATAAAAGTAATTTTCTCAATCTCCTTGATGTTTGGAGTCAATAAAATGTAATATGACTTTAAGGTTTTTTTTTTAGCTTCTTATAATTTCGTTTTAATTTTAGTAATTACCAATTTTAAATATCTCATCAGTTGCAGCTGAAGATGTTGGAATAATATCCTCTAATTTAAGTGTTTCAAATATAGTAATATACACTAAATCAATACTTTTACAAACTGCGGAACTTTTATTCTCAACGGATCTTTGGTTTTTGGGGTGCTGAATCAAAATCTGAAGTTTGCTACCACGGCAACCATCGGCTTCATATTCAAAATCGCAAAAAAACCCCGTCATTTTTGTTTTTTTATCTATAACACGATAACGAAGCTGTTTTTGAACATTTTATCAACAAAATGTTGATAAGTGTTGATGAATTTAACAGAAAACTGGATGTGGATTGAACATAGTCTTAACAAACGTAAAATTTAGAATTATAGAGCTTGCTAAATGTTTTTAGTCCAATAATATTTTACAAGAATAGACACATTTTTTTTTTTTTAATTTTTGAAAAACAAACATACAGCTAAACATATTTTTAAACTTGATTTTACGCTTTATCTAACAAAATGGTTATTATATGTAATTTTCTTGGAGATAATACATCTCTATATATTGCAATGCAGATATTACATATTTCAGTCATCAAAAAAGATGAATTAGTATTCGTGTACAGTTTGTGAATAATATAAATTATAAATATAATTTAAATTTCTTGAAACATTTTTTTGAAACTTTACGTTTTATGAAATTACTATACAAAAAAGAAAGGAATGACATAAAAATAATCCAGTTTGCCTCTTGTGAGGTTTGAACTCACGACCCCTGGTTTACGAGACCAGTGCTCTACCACTGAGCTAAAGAGGCAATCCGGAAAAATACTGATTTTATTATTTATAATGCTGTCATACTAATTAAGATAGAAGATATGCTTTATTAATCGCTTTGTTTAAAAAACAGTAAGTAAATCCGAAAAAAAGTGATAATAATAATAATAATATATATATAGTACTACATAAATAATGTAATAAAAATAAAATAGTTAATAAGAAAAAAAATTTTAGTGGTGTTTAGGCAATGGAGTATAATTTTTTTTTTTTTTAGCAAAATTAGCTTTATGTAGGGATGGGTGTCGTTAAAATAACACGATTTTGGAGCACTGAATATCAAAACACGATAAATCGATAGCCAAAAATATCGATCTATAATGTTTTTTTTTTTAAGTACCTATTTGAATATTCTAATCATATTACAATGAAAATTTCTTTTTATTTTATCGTTTCAGTCTGAGGTAACGAAGAAAGTGACTTTCTACATGGATTTAGTGTTTATATTATTATTTTCAATTCTTTAACGTATAAATTTTTAATAGTTCATATTTTGCCATTGTACAAATTTCGTGAATAAATTCTTTGTTTTTCATATTAATATCTACATGGATTTAGTGTTTATATTATTATTTTCAATTCTTTAACGTATAAATTTTTAATAGTTCATATTTTGCCATTGTACAAATTTCGTGAATAAATTCTTTGTTTTTCATATTAATAATAGCTCTAAGGTTTAGCAGATTATAAAAAAAATCTAATAAACACTTCTATCGAAAAATAAAAGTGTGAAACTTTATTAAAAGTTTAATATTCTCTTATTTCTTATTCCCTAAAATGAGAAAGTTTATTAGAAGTAACAGCATTTCTTTCAATATTTATTTAGTGATTTCGATTTTGATATTTTTAATTATTTCCACTTCTATAATATGAATAAGTGAAACAGAAGACAATATTAGTCTAAATATGGATTTAGTTTTTGTGTAGTTTCTGATATTCTGATAATGCCTGTTAAATAGATTCGCAGCCTAGGACTCCACCTGGACAAACGACTTACTTGGAACCACGGTTGGGCGATAGTCGATAGTTAGGGCGATAGTTACTATCGATATATCGATAGGTTATGCCTATCGATGGTTACTATCGATAGTGACGACTATCGATAGATCTCTTTTACTACCTCAAGTTCTGAAACCCTCGGAATTATGCTGATCTGTCTCTGTCCAGTGTCGAGTTCTTTTGAAATTGAATTCGGAATTCCTAGAGCTCAAGGGTTCACTCAAAGATTAAGCCATCGGAAAGCAGAAATGCTAGTTTTTCTTTAGGGAAATATGTGGCTCAAGGAGCACACTTGACTCTTGAAATTAACTATTTTGTTATTTTTCTTTTCTGAAGATTTGATTTAATTATTTCTTGTATAATTATCTAGATATTAATATATTTATCCGTTTAATAATATAATAAATATAAATCATTCCTCTTTTGTATTGAGATAAATATTAGAGTAATGTGTAACTTACGTAATTATTTATTATTAATGTAAGATATCCTTATAAACAATGTCTTTTTGTTAATAATATTTAATCATATTCCTAATAATTAAGTTTTTTTTTAATAGTAAATAACTGACATTGATTTATGTTTATTCTAATGACCATTTGGATATTTTGACGTATAATAAATAAAATAACAAAAATATTATGAACAAAATGTTGATAAGTGCTGATGAATTTAACAGAAAACTGGATGTAGATTGAACATAGTCTTATCAAACATAAAATTTAGAATTATAGAGCTTGCTAAATGTTTATAGTCCAATAATATTTTACAAGAATATACAAATTTTCATTTTTTATTTTTGAAAAACAAACATACAGCTAAACATATTTTTAAACTTGATTTTACGCTTTATCTAACAAAATGCTTATTATATGTAATTTTTTGAATTCGGAATTCCTAGAGCTCAAGGGTTCACTCAAAGATTAAGCCATCGGAAAGCAGAAATGCTAGTTTTTCTTTTGGGAAATATGTGGCTCAAGGAGCACACTTGACTCTTGAAATTAACTATTTTGTTATTTTTCTTTTCTGAAGATTTGATTTGTTCGTTATTATTGTAACCATGTAAATTGTAAATACCTTCTTAAAATTTAAATAAATTAGTTTTTTCTCTCATCTTTATGATGTAATCTTATAGTTTTTAATCCTGCAAATATCAAATAATAAGTAGATAATTGAATTGAATTAAATTAGTTGAAATTTTTTATTGAATACCTTTGGAAAAAAATAAAGCAACTATCGAAAAACTATCGATAGCAATCGATAGTTCTCAACCGATAGTATCGGCCTATATATAGTGCTAACTATCGACTATCGTACAACCCTAATTGGAACCAGCATACAAGAATAAAACGACAAGAAAACAGGCAGCTTCTTGTTTTCGACTCCTTCTACATTAACTTGACAAACGTTTAAACATTCAAATTAATTACAATAGATTCATTTACATGAAAGAAATAAGACATATTTGGACATTCGGAGTTGACCTCTGAGGCTTCCAATTCTTCTCGTATCAATTCTTACAATACAAAACCATTCTAAAAATTCTCAATGCTCATAAGTTTGTTATTAATAAACTTATCCATAAAGAACTTAATGTCTCATATGTAGCTGATTCAGCCCAAACCAGATACCTATCCTTTATAGTTATCTCCATAACTAACCTTATCCACTAGTCTATCAGCTTGCTTCCCATTCATTTCCTGATAACCCTCCGCGGTATCCGAAAAAATTATGGCCACAAGACCTTCTACTATAGAACGTTTATTAAAGTGCCACTGTGGTTATATAAAAAGTTATTTCCATATTATTGCATTTATTTTTCCTCACATTTATTACAGGTATATAATCAATATAGGTGTATATATCTAAAATGAGCTTGGACCCATAGGCATGCGAAATGTTTGATGTTTTATATGCATGAACTATGTACTTTTATAGTATCTGTTAATATATTGTTACTATTTATTGTTAACTTTTACCCTCCGCCGAAAATCCTGTCCTCCTATCAATTTCAATGGTATTCCACTACCTAATGCTGGCACAGTTCGGTATCTTGGTTTCTACCTAGACAAAAGACTTACGTGGAACCCTCATACTCGACTCAAAAGGCAAGAACTTAACAGATGCTTCAGCCAATTGTATAGACTACTAAATAGGACATCTCATCTTTCCATTGAAAACAAAATTCCCATATACAAAACCATCATTAAACCTATTTGGACTTACGGACTTGAAATGTGGGGGATAGCAAAAATGTCGAATATCAAACGCATTCAATCCTTCCAATTCCAAAATCCTCCGAACTATAGTAAATGCTCCTTACTATGTTTCCAACAAAACCCTACATAATGATCTGAATATACCATACGTCCTCGACCTTATACTCCTCCTTTCAAAATTCCATCGCAACCTCTCCTTTCATCCTAACCCACTAGCTCAATCATTATCTGGGTCCACACCTCCTGATAACCCCCCTCAGACTAAAACTGCAGTGGCCCCGATATCTTTTGTAAAATTACTTATATTGGAGCTATGACAATGGCCAGCTTCTCTACTCATGCCCTCAGTGAATGTTTGCCTCCACTGGGTTTTTTTTACACCAGTGACGCAGCTGAGAGAGAAGAGCTGGGATCTCTCTGTACCTGGCTTATCCCTTCATAAGTGGAGGGACGGGTCTGGAGGGAGGATCCCTAGGATGAGTGCAAATTGTAAAAATTGTATTTTTACCTTTGTTTTATCTTTTATTATTTACTTCTTTTTTTTTTTTAGTTTTACTACTTCATTTTGTATATAGTATATTTTGTATTGTTTATGTTTAGCATAGTTCTTTTTTTGTCCCTTTTTCTTTTCTTACATTACTTATTTACTTTATTTTATATATATATTTTTTTTAATGTACATAATGTGTGAATGTAATCATACGCCATCTATATTACTTATTGCCAAAATTTGTGGCAGATTGTAAAAATTACTCAATAAAAGATTTAACTAACTACTTATTTTTGTAACTAGTTAATAAATAGTACATTTATTACATACATGTATATATAACAATAAATAGATAAGTAGTTAATTAAAAATTAAAAAACCAGTCTTTTGTTTATGCTATTGCTTTTAGAGAAAATAAGATATATTAAGTATTATTTTTAATAAAATTATTTTTAAATGTTTTTCATTAATTTTCTAGTAGTTAAACTAAAAATTTAAACTGCTATAAAATCGATACCAAAGGCGAAGTTATTTTTGCAGGTGAGGGGAGGTATTTGTTCCAGTTTTAGGAGGGGACAGGGCAGAGAGGGCTTGCGAAATGAAGGGGAAGTTATGGGCGGCTACAGGAAGTGACAACAAACAGGATGAAGGGTCGTACATCACTGCTATATGAATAATATATTTGTTTTTCATTCAGTCCCTGGCTAAATATGTTAGGCTCTGTTAATCATAGAGGCCGTTCCATTTCATTTGTAGAACCCTCCTTCCTCTCTTCCCCAACCACAATTACCACAACCAATAACCAACTATTCTTCAACTGTTATCAACTTGATTTAATGTCTTTTGAATTCGTGCCGATTCGTTATCACGATTTTATTGAATATTTATTACTCGAACGTTAATTATTGCGATTCAAGCTTTGAGAATTCCAATCATTAGTGCCACACCCCTGATTGGCTATTTTAGCTAACGTCACGGACACATCAAAACCATAATTAATTAACGATGGCAGAGTTTCCTCTAATGATTACTTATTTCAAGTGACCAGTCACCTCCACTCCGGAATGACAAATGGTTTTATTTGAGGTTTTCACAAATTGATAAATGAATATATACTGAATTTTTACCAGACTATGTTCTCTATTTGGAAAAAAATCTCTTCCCAATCTTTATACATACCATGAAATTGCATCATAATTATTTGGTAAATGTCTTTAATTTACCCGATCACCTTTACCTTAAGCTACTTGCTATAGAGGCAGTTAGGAAAAATACTTTTTGTTTTAAAAATATAAAGGAAATGATAAAAAAATATAATGTGGAAGTAATATTTCTATTGCAAAATTTAAAAATTATGGATTTTTTTTTTTTTAAATAAGAAAGGCATTAATACTAAATTTCAAGTCAGAACAAGTTTTGAAGGCTACAACATCCACTTCCTCTGTTTTATATAAAAACTTGAATCATAACCCTACCTGCAATAGTTATATAAATAGTGCCCAACAATTTAAAGATATTTTTTGGATTATGAGAATCAGGGGGGAACTTATAAGTTTGAACTACAAGAATTAGGACACAGGTATAGGAATATGTTCATTATGTAATAGATCCGAAAGAGAGGATGTATATTATTTCCCAGAGGTATGTCCTATCTTGAGGGAATTCAGAGTAAATAATCTGGGAAAACCGTTCCTTAATGAAGCTGAGGCATTGAATATTTTAAATGGTAAATGCTGGCTATATTTTGCAAAGTATTGTCAAGTACCGTTTAAGTTAGGTCTATGAATTTATTTATAGTTAAGTATTTGTTTAAAATAATGTGGAAAATGTTATTTTCGAATTTTTGTTTTGTTTTTATAGTGCTGTATTCTATTGATATAACAAAAAATATGTTAATTTTGTTTTTAAAGATTTATATTATATTTATGTTCTCCCTATTCATTAATATCGTATACTTAAAAAGTAAAGCCATAAAGATCAAACTCCTCTCAAAGACTACTCTGATGGCAAATGCTAGGTATTACTACTAGAAGTACATGTATGTATATATTACGTATGTAGAGTGTGTAGATACCTAATCCCTATATGCAGCAAATGCGTAAATTACAAATAAATAAATATATTTTTATTTTATTACACTATTAAAAGATAACAGATTTTTCAAGACCAACTCGGGAGTTAGTTCGTGTAGGAGATAATCGCTCAAATACTTTTGCCTCCATTTTCGTTAGAAGTGTGTAACATCATTGTTATTATCTGTATCACAAAATTTACACGGTTGAATACTATTAAATTTTCTATATTTGCTATTATCATGTGTTCCTTTTACCGATCATCCTCAGTTAAGCGAGAACTCTCTGTTTATTTATTTGGGTGTTGGAATGAAGGCATGCTTGAGGTGTTCTAATGTTTGTAGCATTTCTATAATACAGACTGAACTCGTAAGACTTACCAGATGGTTCTTCATTGCATCTTAGAAGTCAATACTGTACCTTTTAATAATTTCTAAAGTCTAGATGTATGAAGCTCCTACCGTGGCGAGTAGCTTTTTAAGGTCTCTTAACCAATTATGTCGCATAATAGTAGTTTTATAAATATCAGAAAGACTATTATAACATATTTTTGGTAGCTGCCTATCCCCAGTATTTTATTCTACCACTTCGGCATCCTTTAAATATTTTTAAAAGTACTTTAGCCATACCTGCTCTACCCTTATATAAGTAAAGCGTTATTATAAATTATAGCGTTATATAAATTATGTTATTCATTTGTATAATAATTTTTTTTTACATTGCATATAATTTTTTTTATCATATATATATTTAATAAGTTAGATAAACATACCCTCCGTTAGTTCTTATACCAAATTAATAATATATTTTTAGATACTCTGTCTAATTGTTATTTAACATTTAATCTGCGCTTTTTTTTTTAATATGAATTATTACAACATAGAAGAACTAAGAAGGAAAAGAAGAATTATCCCGGAGGTTAAACTAACAAAAATCAATAAGGATAAACCCCTAGCAGCAGAAATAAGGATACAAGATTAAGAAGTAAGGATCCAGACTTTCCATGATAAATAATTTAAACTTTATATCCAACCGAACTTAGAGATAAAAAATACTCTTGGGCCGGCACATATGTCAAAATAAAGGCCACGAAGGGTGATATTTATGAGGAACAGACTCGGAGGTAAACATTGAAGTTGGCCCATAACCGTTACGGCAGTACTTCGATCGGGAAGCACTTTAAGATATTCGTCTGAATGCGAACCAGCACCGTCGGATGCCTACTAATTACAAAAGGAACTTCAACAATCTTAAAACTGGTCCGAGTCTAGCTAAAATAACTATTCAGTCATAATTATTCTTTTATTTTCGACTATTATCGTGAATTCATGGACTAATAATTTACTTTCACAATGTTCGGTTCTATGGGTAACTTCTTATAGACACATGACATCGGATGTCTTTGGTCAGCTCCATAACCACTCAAATCCACTAGTTTTTCAACCTGCTTCTCACTCCATTCTTGATAATCCTCTGAGGCGTCTGAAAAGAAGATGGCCTTGGTAACTTCTAATATAAAACTTATTGAGTCGAATGGGTAGTTGCTTAACAAGCAAATGACATATTATTACAAGCATTATCATCTTATTTATTAGATGTATATGTATTTAAGTCAATACAGTTATTAATTTCAATAAATAACGAAAAAAATATTAAAAAGGTTATATATTATGAATTTTATATATTTTTTTATATTGTTACTGTTATTACTAACAATAAGAATAATAGAGATGTTTCTTTGTAATCGTTCTTTCTGATAATAACTATCCCATAGAGTGCCCAAATATTAGAAATAGCTATGTTTAATCGTTGGATGTATATTGCATCACACTGACTTAAGTAGATTTTCCTTCGTTTTAAGATACCTTTATAACAGCTTCCATCTGTTGTTGCGGTTAGAGCTATTCCATATTTTTATTTAATGTTATCAGTTTGTTAAGTTCTTCCACGTTTTTCCAAAGCTGGGCCCAGGTCATTTTGATTCCGTATTTTAAATATGAATATATCTGCGATACTTATTGACGATAATGCTGATTCCTTAGCTACCCGATCTGATGCTTCCCTGGCTTTGATCCACACGTGAGATAAAATCCAAATCACTCTTTTGAAAGTTTGTTACTGTTGATGCGTAAAGTTGAGCTTTATTTATAAGGTGGTTTTAATGTAAATGTTTAAATGCCTTTAGAGCTGATAGGGAATCAGGGGATAACATAGCTCCGACAAATAGTGCAACATTCAGCAGTAAAGTTACTGGTCAAAGAAAAAAGTTTATACTTGATAATATTAGAGTCTCATACAAAGGAACATAATTATGTAATTAGAAACCGTCTGTATTAATTTATTTTCTATTACTATAATTTTCCTTAATTGTTTGGTAATCCGCTAAATAAATTGATCCTCTTGTTTTATATTCCGTGAATATTCGGAGTTTCAAAACTATCGCAGTTAGTTTCAAAGTCCAGTGTGGGTAATTAAATTAATCGATTGTGAGTTACAAGCAGCTGATTTCATCTATATAATACCTTACGGAGCTGGTAGTTTTTCCTGAAATCTTCATGTCTTTGGTTTAAAAAAATACTTACACTATCATTCAATATTGTTTATAAGATTGTTATGAAGCTCCATTACCAACCAACTAAATGGCAAAACCAATCCCGCAGAATAAAAGTGGTCAACCGTCACACTAAAATCAATCGCCTCTCATAGCTTTAATTTTATTATAGATTCCGATACTTCCCTTTCTAATGGAAGTTTTTTAAATCAGATTACAGACTTGCTAAAGGAAATTGCGTCAATCCTGACATTTCTATGACCTTATAATAATCTCTTTGATCGTATGATACGATTATTCCCTCAACAATTTCATTTACCTCAGGAAGTACGGAGGTGACCTTTTCCTTTTACGTATTCCTAGCGTTATGCCCGCCTTCGAATAAAATTTGAATGTAAAACTAACATTTTTTTCTGCTGACAAAAGTCAATAAAAGGAACACTTTTATATAATATATACTCATGTATCTGTATTCATTGTTTGGTGTATTAAATCAAATCACATATGAGACTTTCAGACTACCTTTACCTTAAAACCTTAAAATCCTTTTCCAGATTCAATCCTCCGTACGATAAAATTTTCAAACAACACTCAAAGTTCTTAGTACACTTAAAACATAAAATAGTCTATTTCACTTCAGCACCACTTTTATATAATCCTTTACTGTTCCTGTTCTCTTAATTTTAATTATTTCCAAATAAGCGAAACAAAAGATCAAGGGCAATATCTTCACAAAAAAAATTTTATCATTAACTTTTAATTTGTTTAGAAAACATCCTAACAAATTATAAAAAGGTGGACCTAATGTGCTTTTAAATTATTTACTTGATATGTTATTAACTTAGTTTCCAAGCAAGGGAAAAGACACTATTCCGAAGTACAATAACATCCACCTTGAAGCTAATTCACAATCAGTCAACCATATAAAAATAGATACATTTTCCTAATGTTAATGAACATCTTAAAGTATAAAGAAAAAAAGAAAAAAAATATTCTTATTTTTCAAAAAGTTAAACTTCTTTCAAATTTGATCATTATAAGGCTTTAACGAATTTATTTAATCAATTGATTAAAATTTCTTTTGATGAAACTCTACTATAATATAATAGTACAAAGGCCACTAAAGGAAAATGGTTTAACATCTGCCAGGATTTGACGATCTTCGACGGTCAAAGGACATCCTTGGCCACTCTCCTTCTCTACAAATTAGTTTTCATCCTTTTTAAATTTATTTAATTGTTTTTGAATTTTAAACGGACACTCTCTCTTCCTTTAATGGTTGTATGATATTTATTATAAATTAAAAAAAAAAAAATCATATTTTTTTTCGTCCATTAAAACGTCGTAATATACCCGCTTTAATTCAATGCCATCCATGGTCCTGGGTGTTTTAGAACTTAAGTTATCGGGAAAAATTCATTTATCAATCATATTTTCTTTACAAAATTTTTAAAATAATATTATTATTATTTATGTGAATAAAAGAAGGAAGATATCTTCCTTCTAACCACGAAGAACGTCTAAATTGGACAAGCGAACAAGATACAGTCCTCAAAGATTCGAAAACAAATGGATTTTTTGGTTTGTAGAATAGAAAATCTGTCATAATTTCGTTTATAAAAAAAATGTATTAGCCTGAGGAACACTATTCCATTAATTACATATAAAATTTTCTTGTCGCTTCATATTTCAGAATGATTCTTGAATTTGTTATTGTTAATTAATGTTTAAGCGCGTGCAACACCTTGGTTACAAACTGTGATAATAAATCAGTTAAAGTTCATCAAGGTGATATGATAATGCCTAGGTAAACTGTTATTGATTTTAAAGTTTTCTATATACTTTAAGTTTTGAAAAAAAAAAAAATCACTAAATCTATCTTACTGTTTTATTGCATACAGTTTTAAATTATAATAAATAACTAAAAAAAAAAAATATTAATTAAAAAAGTTTTGGCGTAGCTGCAATAATTACATCCACATAAAAGAGCAACATTGAAAATTATGCAAAGACTAAATACATAAACTTACTTATAAAACCACTATTAGTCCAGACAATGAATGCTGAAATGAGGGGTTCAGAGTGCATGAAATATGCAATAATTGTTGACTTCATAGCTTCGTTAGGAATAGTTAGAAGGTAAACATACTAAAAGTCTACCCCTAAAAAGCTACCCCTGGGGGGTGAGCTAACGGTGGGGGGAGGGGAGAAGTTTACTTTTTTTGGTTTTTCAATTATATCTCGAAAATGATTAGATCTAGAAAAATATGTTTCAAATAAACATTAAAGGTTATTAAACTTCCTTTAAAATTTATTTCATATAAATTTGTCGTAATTCTAACCGTTTTCGAGATATTCGTTATTGATATGAAATATGTATATACTTAATTTTATATGAAATTTAATTATCTTTAATTTTGATCTGTATTATATGTTTCTAAAGTCAACCGTTTTCGAGATATAATAAAAACACTAATAAATTGATCTTCCCCTCCCCCCCCACCTTTAGCTCAACCCCTAGGGGCGGGGACTTTTAGTATGTTTACCTTCTAACTATTAACGAAGCTATGAAGTAAAAAATGATCGCATATTCCATGCACTCTACATCCCTCATTGACTGGACTAAAGATGGTATGATAATGTCTAAATGAACTGTTATTGATTTTTAAGTTTTCTATATATTTTAAGTTTTGAAAAAAAAAACACTAAATCTTCCTCCCTGTTGTATTGCATACAGTCAAAAATTATAATTAATAGCTTAAAAAAAATGAATCCAAAAAAGTGGCGTAGTTGTAATCTACATAAAAGAGCAACATAAAAAATTTTGCAAAGACTAAATAGATAAACTTACAAGCGGAACCAATATGTACTTATTCGGGATAGCTTAAAAATACGCTAAAAATTTTAAAAATAAAGACAAAACATTAACCACAATTTTAGGCATATCCTTGGTTCAAGATCACACCCAGACCCTACACAAAAAGTTTAATGATAAATTCTGCAGACATATCAACAATCTAATTCAAACTATGGCCTCGAGAAAAATGCCAGAGAATACCCGAAAAAAGTTAAAACGAGTTGGTTGAGAGTTCAGCTCGGATTAAATTAATTTAACATCATATTAGGAATAAGTACCAAGGGGTGCGTCCTTCCTCATGCCTGACATTTAAGTTACATTTGATATTATGATCGCATATAATGCGTTAATTTTTTTTTCTAATAAAATGAAGTCTATTAAATTAATTAATACTATTAATTTTTAATGTAGATCGAACCACAGAATAAGAGTTAGTAAAGCTGTTGCACCAGGTAAAACTTCTGAGTTTTAGGTAAGTGCCGTATATCTTCTTTATCAGCTTAAGTGGAAATATAGGTTATCCCATATTGTGGATCAGCAACAATCTCACACCTGGTCGGTCCCAAAGCAATATTTACCTAAGCAAGGGTAACCTCTTTCTTATTATTCACCTCAAGGATCTCAGATAGGTTCATATTAACGTATCAAGTTTATATTTAGAGCTCTTGTACCTTCCATTATTGTAAGCTGAGCATTGACGTCAGTTTGTACTTTAAAAAGATTATTTCAGAGATCTTCAAATTATTTTATTAATATCTTATTATATATTTATTATTCAATTTCTATGACAAAGCTTTTTGTGTTATAATATCACCTTAGAACTAAATTAAACAAATCTAAATATTAACTATACGCTCCGCTTCGAATAATGTCTTCTAATTCGCTTCATTGATATTTAAAAGACAAGAACTTAAGAGACACTTACCATAAAACCTGTTTTTTCACTGTAGGGCATGATTATGAGAACAATATAGTCTCGAAACGTCGCCAAAATAGTTGTTTTTATTTATTGATTGAACCTCAAAAGCCTTACAAAACATTTAATAGTAACAGTCAAGAAATTTATCCACACACACACACACACACACACACACACACACACACACACACACACACACACACACACACACACACACACACACATATATATATATATATATATATATATATATATATATATATATATATATATATATATATATATATATCTGTACCTCGGAGGTACAGAACACTAAGTCACATTTCCGTAACTTTACAGGAGAGCAGTTTAAAGAGAAAAAAATTTCATTTCCTGAAGGTTTTATTATACTTATGTGTACGAAATAAATCTCGATTTTCCCATCCAGGCTAGAAAAGGGTTGGTAACCCGTCCTTCCTGTCCTAATTGGAGTACATAAGGACGTTATCCCCTCCCCAAAAAAATAAATAAATAAAATAATTTTTATTAAACTTACCTTACAATTAATTTGTCTAGAACATAGAATTCTATACCTCTGTATAAAGGGAAAAATGGTGAATAAGAATACGTAAAAATATATTTTTGGTAAAAAAAAAAGACATAGTGTTCTGTACCTCCCAGGTACAGATATTATTTCATATTTTTTTTTTAATAGTTTAATAATAGACGTTGTAAGCCATGGTTCGGAGCTCATGAAAAATATGGTTGGTAAGTCTTATTAGTTTTAATGACAAATGGCAGATGTAAAACTAAATAGACCAAGAGGTACCTACCGGAACTGCGTCTCGGAATTGGTGGTAGAGCCAACACACTTCATAACAGTCATGTTCTGTTAACGGTTTTAGTAATTTCTAGATGCTTTAGTAATTACTAGAACAGTTGTAAACTTGATGTATTAACTGTGTCCGAAAAACTGTCTATTGTAGAACGCCTTAAGAAAGGTGAAACGGGGAAAAAAATTGGCGGATGAGATTTGCGTCGGAACCACAATATCCGACATGCTAACTAAAGTTTGTTGTTACATAAGTATAATTTTATAGACAGCCGCATTTTTAATTATTCTATAAAATACATGGTTGAAACTTTACATGTGTCTGTATTTTTTATTTCCGATACCCTAATTCAATATTAAATCTGATTTTCCGCATCCATTTCGGCCCCAATTGATCAGTATAATTGGAGCTTCACTGTACTACAAAATAATTAAATTGATAGTAAAATTTATTATTATTAAATTGAATTATTCAAAAATACGTGTTGCGACAAGTATATTCCAGTGAAGTTATAAAATAAACCGACTTGTGGTTAGCACCATTTCGCAATAGAGTTAACAATCATTGCCATAGTTCTACAAAATTTTATTGCAGTAATAAAAGTTACAATAATGAAAAATTTGAATGCACAATGTTGAGTGGAAAAAACGAGGTTTTCCGTACTGTCGTATACTTTTATGGTTATAAATTAAAATCCAACCAAACGGAATCTATAAAATTATTTATAAAACATGTCGATCTCTTTAGTTCTAAGCGGTGATAATGCAGTCCTTTGTCCGCAAGAGCTTTTTAATATTCTCTGTCAATCTGGATTACCAACTTATACCTTAAAATTAAAAATTGCAAATTTAATTATGCTTTTACGTAATATTCAAACATCTAATCAGTGTAATTTCAACCTGGTTAAAAATTACTGATATACGTCAAAATATCATTAAAGGAACAATACTCAATTTAACTCTTCTATACAAATTTTTACCATAAAAACAAATAAAACTTCAATTATTAAATTATCTAAATTCTCTACTTATGAGAGCGGGTGAAGCTAGTTGCAAATATAAGAAGCATTTTTTTAGCACCAATCGTATGACAGATATTTTTGTGATACATAGAAAAAGTCAACGTTTGATGGTACAAAATAGTGAAAGGTAGCTCGACAAGATAAAAAAACTTGGATTTTAGTACAAAAGATATCAAGTAATTGAGGATATCAACACTCGCGACATATGAAAAAATCAAAAATCTTTTTGTTAGAGAGATTTACAGAACTATATGTAATCGAGCAGTGGATCATAGACAAATATCAAACGTATTCAATCTTTTCAATCCAAAAAACTATTTCGAATGCTCCATACAATATATTCAACGAAAACCTAATGATACCAATATACTTTACATTCGCCATCTCATACACATTAAACATCCTAAACAGCCATTCCAACCATCCCAACCCTCTGGTTCAATCATTTTCCTATTCCACACACTCTGATACACTAACCTCGCAGATTTAACCGACTTCAAGATCTTTTGTAAATGTATATTTATATATATTTATAATTATTTATAGAGTTCTTAGAATTAACTGCATCTCCACTCGCGCCGCGAGCTATTTTACCTCACTCAGTTTCCTTTGGGATTAACTCGTTGACTGCGGGTGACGTTAACACTCACGTCAAGGGTCTTTTCTGTTTCAAGCTGGTGGGGATGAAGATAGGAATACAGAAGGGATTACATTTTTCTCCTCCACCCTCAGTAACTGTTTCAGAATTATGTGCAACAGATCGTTTTTACTTTTGCAATATTTTTACCGTTTTTTTGACCGATTTCCAAAACCAATGATTTTTTTTTTCTTTTTTTTTTTTTTAGCAAGTAAAATTTCTTAGAGATAATTATTGTATTGTTTGAATTTATCTCATTTCATTTTATATATTTTCCAGACAGAGCAGTAAAAACTTAGGAAAGCATTTTTTGTACCTTAAAATTCAAGTAATATTTTTATAAATAGTTTTCGTTTTATATGAAGGTAAAATGAAGTCGATGAAGTCGACTGGGAAGGGGTTTCCGATTTTGGTCATGTTAAGCATCATTGAGGCTGCTAAAAGTGCATTGCTGAGATATCTTTGTACAATGATTGTTATTATTTGAAAACTTCAATTCAATCATAGTGATAACATATAATAATAACCTGAAAAAAAAAAAAAAAAAAAAAATTGTACGATAAGAAAATCTGGAAACATTGGCATACTCGTCACTTCATGTTAAGGAAAATATAACTGCAGTAAAAGTTAAGAGATGATAAATTCAAGATGCGCAGTTATTCCCAACACCAATAAGAGATATAAAATTTAAAAAAAAAAAAAAAAAAAAAAAAAGTAATAATAAATAAATAATTAAAACAAGCTGTGGGGGAAAAAAGTAACTTAAATATCTTAAGTATTTTTCGAATCCAGGAAAAGATACTTTTAAATTTATTTCCTCCTTAAGATTTATTTTTTGTGATGTCACAAACGACATTTACTAAGAATCAACAATGGGTTTTAATTATTTTTTTCTCCGGCTTGTAAGCGAAACGAAAGTTTATTTTCGCTTCTTTTAATAGGCATTCGCAGAAGAAAATTCAAAAGAAATTGAAAAATCAGAAGAGGCTTCAAACGAACAGTTGCAGAGAAGCCATAGCGTGCAATAAGGAAACCTTGCCGAGCAGTAGGGCTTCCACCTCGGGTCATGATCTGCCCAGTAATTGCTTTTTAACAGTTCACCATTTATCTGACTCTGGAAAAAAGAAAGGTTTCATTTCCCCACTTAATTCCGAGTGGGATTTCCCATTTTTCTTCGTCCTCTTAAAGCTTAAATTCACAGAACTAGGCCTTCGTGAAGAGCCTTATGTAATTAGGTATCATATTTATTTAATAAAATTTAAAAAAAATCATATTATTATTGAAAAATACATAGTTTTACTTTATAGTTAAGTGTAATATTAATTTACTTAATAAACTAGCATGCCCCGCCGTTGCTTACCCCGCTCTCATAATTAAAGAACTAAGATTATTTTAACTAATTATTGAATTTCATATGTTTTTCGATAAAAAATCTTGTATTGAAGTATTGAATTCGAGAATCTAACGAAAAAAGTTAGTGAGACTTCATGACAACCGACCCACGACCACCGGCCAACTGAAGTACTCTGTTTGCATAACAATGGTATTACTGAAGCACGCATTAATAGTAAACTGGAGCCTTCGCCTAATCATAATAAACAAATATCATCGTTTGTTAACTTAAAAATATTTATATGGAATGCACATGGATATAAAAATTTTATTAATAATGATTTTCGAATCACTGACTAACTAACGTACTGGGTAATATTGAAAAATCAAGCTGGTTGGGCGACTATGAAGTGGTCTCTCCTGCCATCAAAAATAAGAATTATGGACGAACAGTTGGAGGTTTACCTTGCTTTTATAACAAAGAGCAAATTAAATTACAGGCGATAAACATCACAGAAGATTATATAACAACATTAGTTAAAGATATTTAAATTCGTGCTGTATTAAAATTTGAAGAAATCCTAAAACTTATCATGATAGTAATCATTATACCAATAACATCACCAAGATATCATGTAACAACATTTTGTTTTCATATTATATTACAAAAGAATCTATATATTTTTAGTTTCTTAGGTTATGTATTTTCAACATTTTTTTTTTTCTTAATGAAATATTTTAATATACCTAATTTAATATTGATCAACCAATATTGATAATACCGTGTTTTTTTTTTAAATATAACATAACTCAACGAAAACATTTTTTTGTTATTTGTTAATAGAAATTTACAGAAATTAAAGAAGTGTATTTGCTTTTATTAAGTATTGTTAATTATTTAGATTGTGAAACGTTTATTTACTTCTTATTCATAGTATTTAATTCTTATTTAAATTATTATAAATAAATTAAATTATTTATTTCCTGCTATAAGGACACTGTTTTATAGATCTACCAGGATCTGGCGATTTTTTGAGGCCGAAGAACATCCTTGGCCACTCTCTCCATCCATCTATGTCTAATATAATTTGTTTTCGCAACTTTCATCCAGCTCCTTCACTAATCCGTGAGTTTATTGTGTCAATTTCCAGTTAAGGATATGATAACCTCTTCAGTGGATCTAGCGACAGCGTATACTGAAGGTTTATATTTTCCAGAAGAAAATAGTCTCTAAGCTTTAAGGCCTCCTTTATTAATCACGGGTCGGTGTGTTGCTTTGAAGAGGAAGGAGGCAAGTGAATTTCCTTGTTTTAGCCTTGTTCTATTCGAAATGCTTCACCCTGTGCTGTTCAATCTAACTTTACAGGATGTGTACCCCTAGTGCAAATAATTAATCTTATTAGTTTGTATGGGACGCCCACCCGTTTTATAGCTCATTTCTAATAACCATGTCGAAGGCAGCTTTGAAGTCTATAAATTGTACATGTCACGTTTTGAGTTTAAACGTTGCCACAGTATTTATATAATATTTTAGTGCTTTATTGTTCCCTCGTTCTTTTATATTTAACTAGCATCCACGTAGCGGCTTCCTCGCTATCTTCAGTAATTTTAACTAATAATTGATTTTTTTTTTTATTGATAAAAATCTTGTATTGTAGCATGCGATTGAGAATTATAGCCTCAATGAAATTTCCAAGTATAGCAATAATCTTTAACCTCGTACGATTTCACTAATTAGCTGTTTAACAATTACGTTAAAGTGTAATTGGACACACATTTTTTATTTTAATGTATGAATTGGTAATCCAGATGGACAAAGAATATTAAGAAACTCTTGCGGATCATGGACTGCATTAAAAATGTTTACAACTTAAGGCTCATGAATCATATTTTTACATACAATATAAAAAAATCAAAGGATCGGCATTTTAACGATATATTATAATATTGATAGAAATAATTTTACTGATATCATGTGGTTGGGATTTTAATTTCCAGGCATCATAAAAGTTTTTGCGATCCAACACCGCACATTTAAATTAATATTGGAGTATGCTTTACTATTGAAATTATTCCCAGCACTATGAAGATGATATTAAAATTTGGTGAAGATGGGTATTATCATTGCAAACTTTATTGCAGAATGGCTCGGGCCACGTAACGGTCGATTTTTAAACTTCACTGGATCCAAATGTCCCACGACATATTAATAGATGTTTTGATAACAGTTGAAAAGAAGAAAATTTTATAGTAAATTTCTAGCTCAATATAAAACCGTACCATATGACAGTGTGGCAAATCTCGGTTATGTCACTCAAAATTGTACAATTTTTATTGATGCTAAAGCCTTCCTAGAACAACAAAAATAGTGTAGTTAAAATTTGGTACGGATGGGTTCAGTAGTTTTACCATAGTAAATTTATTGCGAAATGGTGCTAATCACATGTTCGATTTTCAAAGTTCACTGAGATCCACATTACACACCACATATTTAAATATGATTAATCATTCAATTGAATAGAAGAAAATATTAATATAAATTTCAAACTCTATATAACACCGTACCTTTATAACTTCTCTTGAATGGCGCTCGCTACATATCGCTACATAGGACTATCTAGTGAGCTTGAAATGAGATTTAAAAGATAATTCTTCTTCATCTTCTTAAATATTAAATGTACTTAATTATCATATGAATATACTACGATATTTATAGTAATCAATTATATCTCGCATGTTTAAAAATATTTTTAATACCAATCACAAACAACAAGCTGTAAAAGGGTAAAAAAAAAACATTTTAAAATCAGATTTAAGACAACAATGCTTAAAATTTCTCTTTGACAAAGCTTGACTGACAGCTAATTTCCTGTTTTACTGCCCACACGTAAACGCTTTGTGCGAATGGGATGGCAAAAAATAGTGCCCCTTTTTGAAGCGGAAAAAATTCAAAGGGAATGTAAAATGATGAAATGAAAAAAAAAAAAGAGTAGCAATATGCTCCTTTGGGTGGAAATATTAGATGGATATTACATTACATCCACATTAAAATCATCAGATATGGTTTTCATTTTACTACTTATTCACATATGGTCCTGCTTCATAGCTTATAGTTGAACAAGGAGGTGATATGGGGAGGATTGCAGATGACTGTCAGGTGTTTGCTCTATGCAAGTGATTAATAACAACAGATATTTAATATGTCCCGAGGTATGTCTTTCAACCCTAGGATAGATTCTAGACTGAGAAATAATGAATAATTGCTTCAGCCGGAGTTGAAACTGAGTCATAGAGTTAAAAAAATGAGTTTATGGTTTCTTTGTTGGGGCTTAATGTACTTATGTACTCCAACTAACCTGTTCCAGCAAGGGTGGGAAGGTCAAAATCCATTCCGTGGGCCTAAGAAATAAACTTAAACCAGCCCAGGATTCGAACCTACGCCGCACAGTGGGGCAAAACGGCCCAAAATGGGTAAA
Organism: Euschistus heros; assembly: GCA_003667255.2. Taxonomy (NCBI): domain Eukaryota; kingdom Metazoa; phylum Arthropoda; class Insecta; order Hemiptera; family Pentatomidae; genus Euschistus; species Euschistus heros. Next base: position 115,218 of record RCWM02000418.1, on the reverse strand, counting down.
AACCTCATATTTTCTAAACGGTTCGTGCTAAAAGCTTGAAATTTTGGAATTATATATTTCATGAGGTGCTGAATTGAATGAAATCAAAATCAGCTTCATTAGATGATCAGAAAGGGTCAACAATAAGTTAAAAAAAATTAATAAAGCAAGTTTGGGGTATATTTATATGCTATATGTGCTGCTGAATATAATATAGCTATTACCAGAACAATGTGATCATCAGAATTGAGGCATGTTTTTAGTTTAAAAATTTAAAAAAATAAATAAATTTAAAAAATCAGGTTTTTTATGTGCTAAATTGAATGAAATTTACAATATTGCTCTATTACAGACTCAACATTCCATTAATTAGGTTACAATTCATTATAAAGTTATGTTTGGAAATAAATTAAAATTTTTTGAAAAATTTTTAATATAATTTGAAAGATGTAATAAGTTTTAAAAAGTAATTTCAGTTGAACTCTATTGAATGGACTGGACAGTTATTTATAATTATCAATCTTATATTAACAAAGAAGTGTGATCTTCATAGTTTTCCATATAATACATAATGAACTAATGTTAATAAAAAAAAAAAATCATTTGAAAAATAATCACAAAAATATATTCACTCGTTATACTAGGTACAAAAATAAAAGATATTAACTATAAAAGTAAAGAAATAAAATATTTCGAATTGTTCCTTTTTTCTAAAACAGTAAATGAGAATCTTTATCATTTAATGGATTTTTTTTTTTTTTTTTTTTTTTTTTTTTTTTATAATCCGTTCTTAAATTACTTATCACGGGACCAGAAGTCACCATAAGATGAAAAACATCTTCATTTGTTTCTGTTCGAGAGAACTTTCTGGAATGATGTTCTCTGTAATGTTTATTATAACATTTTTTTATAATTTGATTTTAAATCTCTGAATTTAGTTATAAATATAGAGTGAAAATGATTCCAGTGGTAGAATATCCTAGCCATTGAAATAAATAAAATAAAAGAATAAAATAAATAAATATGATAATCTTTATAAGAGAATTAAGATATACAATAAATAGAACTGAGTAATAATAAACCCATATTTTGATGGGATCCAAAGTCCAAAACTTTTATTTTCAATTGTTTTTTGTTTTTTTTATTTGAAGGGATATTTTTGAAAATTAATCTTTCTGCAATATTCTGGTACTAATTCTCTCATGAAGAGTTATGTTTAGTTATTTTTGTATAGAAAATCAGATATCATCAATCATATCAGATCATTTTACAATGGATAAAGAAAAGACATTTTTTTAATAAATATATATATATATATATATATATATATATATATATATATATATATATATATATATATATATAATATAAATAAGACAGACTAATAAAAACAAATATACATATATAGTAAGCCAATTTTCACATCCTAGTTATAAAAAAAAAAAAAAAAAAACTATTTCTAAAAATTAGTTTCTGTATAATGAAAATTAACACATAAATTCATCCCTTGAACAAACATGGCCGAAACCGGGATTTATATTTATAACACGGTTTTTCAGATACCTGTACTTCAATTTGAACCCCTAAAGAGAGCCTAGTTCGGTGTAGCTTTTTTTGAAAGACCAAGTAAAATGAAGATGAGTTAGGTTTACGAGACAGCTAACTTTGAAAATTCCTGGCAGTCAAGGTTAAATCGTAATAATAAATGTCGTCCATAAACCAGTAAATATCAATAGTGAAGTTCAAAGGGTTATACAAAATTTTTTGCTAAAACTTCAGTCTCATAAAAAAATTTTTTAACAGAACTTGAAAACCGTGTTATTTTCTTAACTCCAGAAAAGGGCAACTTCAAGGCCGTGTACAGAACCTGGCAATGAAATAATCGAAAAATCAGTTCCACAACCTTATGCTACATTTATTTAGGTATACAAAAATAATTAAAAAAACAAAAACAAAAATCATAAGATTTTAGGGTTTTTTCCACGTTTGCCCCACTGTGCGCCGCACAGTTGTTCGATGTTACGGAAAGGGGGGAGAAAATTATTATATTGCATTCTCTCTATCACTAATCTTTTTTCTAGTCTTTTTATTTTTACAAATTGATATTCTATCATTGAGTAGGAAATATAATAAAATTGCTAAAAAAAAAAGAAAAAAAAAAAAGTTAAACGAAAAAGTATATGCTATATCTGTAAGTGCGAAAATCATATTTAACCTTCCATTAGTCGCGTGCCCAATACGGACATGATTTGTCGCGTGGCACGTGTGGGGTGTTTTTACCTTTATTCGATAAAAGCAATTAAACATTTATTTTATTTATGTTTTGAATCGTATAAAATATATAAATATATATTAATTCTTCAATGATTATTAATTCTCCAGTGAAGCTATACTTAATTCTAGAACCTAAATAATACTGAAGTAGTCGCGTGCACCTCACAGGTGTTGGTGAATTTACGAAGATTATTTGCAATATATTTCACTAAAAAATATTTAAGAAATCCTGCATCTGAGCATTAAAAAACATATAAAAGACAATGAGGCAATAACAAACAAAAAAAAAAAAAAATTATCTCCTTGCGCCTCCAAGGTGTTTTGATATTATGCTGTGGATTAGGTGCTAACACTTGAAGGGACGTTGGTAAAGACCTACCTGGAGTATTACCCTCCCCCTCCCCCCCACTAGCTTGCTACGGTCATGATACGGCCAAAATAATTTTATCATGCACCTCACAGGACCAAAATACTAATGGAAGGTTAAAAAAATGTATTTATACGTATATATTAAAAAATTTTATGTTTGGATTTTTTTTTTTTTTTCGATATCGACAATAATATCTTACAATCAGTTTAAGACTCGAGATTGTTGATAAATCATGTCTCTGCATGTTGCTTAATTGATCTCTCCTTTATGTTTTCTTTTAAGAGTTGTTAATTTTTACTTTTTTTTATTTTTTATAAATAATGCAGAAAAAATAAATTACAATAAGTTCTTACATGTAAAACATTTTAAGTGGTAATTTATTATACGCATCGGGGACTAGATAGTAGTTGCGAGGGTGTCAGTGCGCTTGTTACAATAATAAAGGGTTAATTTTTATTTTGTGAAGGACCCCACGAAATGAATCTTGACGTTGCCCCTCTCCCCTTAAACTGGAATAGATAAGGTAACCTGTAGGATAACCCATTCGCTTTTCCCCATAGCCTAGCAGTTCAGTGGGTAAGGTTTACTGAACTGCGAAGCTCCAGGCCCCGAGTTTGAAGAGGTTGATGGGAGAAAATTTAATTTCTGTTTCTTCGGCCATGGATCGAGTTCGGATTCTCGAGACCCTCCTGGGGCACACCTAGACTGTATGGTACGAGTACCCTTTATGGGGGAAAACCTCGTGGTTGAGCGTGATTGCTGACCATATCAACTCCTTTTATAACCGTTGGTCACGGAACGATACTTCCTAACCAAATTCTGACCCTTGATGAAGACCCTTCATGGGTTGCAGCGATACAGGTTTTTTTTTTTTTTTTTTTTTTCCTTGGAATATATAAGTCAGGAAAACAACGGCCTTGTATTTCCGTTAATAATTGAACCTCTAGACTTGCACACTAGAGAGTTAGAATTTAAGAAATTATTCTAAATTTTACGTTGATCGACATTGACAAGGTTTCGATTGCTCTAGGTAAAAAAAATCCATATACATATGATGTATGTTTTTAAAGATATAGAAACTTAAGAAAACAATACTACAATTAATTCGATAGTATTGTTCAAACTAAAATTTTTCATTAAGACCATGACCTTAGAGCGGATTGTTATATATTTCACCTATAAAATTATAAAGGACTGGAGATATTGTCTTACTACAATTTTATTTCTCTTCAGGTTTACCTTCATAAACTATATAATGTTTATAGTGTCTATCGAGTAAATAATTAGAAAATTTAATCCAACTATCCCGAATCAATTCCTTGCCCGAGTTATTCCTTAAAAGATGACTTATATCAGGAGTTGTAATGTGCATAAAAGGCTACAAATGATGTTGCAAAAGTTGTTTTTATTTAAATAACACACATAATTCCTAAGTAAGTATGTATAATAATGAATCCATCAAATATTATAAAGAATCGAAATTGGCTATAAAGGAAAGTATTGATTGAAATTAAGCGTTTTTCTTTGTTAAGAATTACGAATATTAATTAGTGCAACCTCAGAGAAGATATGATTGCAGTAGGAAAATGAAAAAGAACTGAGGAAGTAAATATCTTTTTTCCCTCTTTAATATTCTTCCTGTCACTGTATATTTATGTGCATCTTATTTACATACTGCCCTCATCATAACTGTCTTCTGGAATTAATTTTCTTTTAATTTATTAAGAATGCAATGCAGGCTTCGCAGAGATTAATTAAAGCCAGTGATACCCATCAAATGATCTAGGAATGCAAAGTAAGGAGAAATTAGAGGTGCACTTCCCTAAATTGGATAGGTTCAACAATATATCGTCTTCTAATTATTCACCAAAACATCAACAGTCTATAACTTTCATATTAGGCTTGAAATAATATCAAAATTATTCTTGGAAGCTACTTGTTACCTGTTCCGAACAATTTTCGATGTAACACACCTTATAAAAAATAACAAAATTATTAAATGAAGCATAACACGTTATGCTACACTGTGCCTCACAATCTAATGAACCTACCTCTCACCAAAATTTCCCCAGTTAGACCAATCAATGGGATATTTAATAGTTAATTGTGAGAGAACTTAGTTAATTTAATAATCTAATAATGTATTTATTAACTAATGTTGTTGTTTTGGTTTTTTCAATAAACAATAATTTTTCATTCAATCATTCATTAACTGATATGGTATAGAAGGGAGTAAGGTAATGGGAACAGCATCTGGTTTTACAGAAACTGACTGATCACCATAACGCTTTAATAATGTGGTGAGATAAATATGTGCATGAATATTTGTTGACTGAGGAACAATGCTTTTTAATGGAAGAATAGGTACAGCTTTTTTAACCTGCTATGCTCTTGAGAGCCATGGTTGACCTATAGCATTATTATAGATTGGATAATGTTCAGAAAGATACACTGACGTATTTTAACTGACATTTTTAATTTAGAAATATTAATTGGAGAATGGATTCTGAAAACCACTACCTTAAATGAGGGATATAAAACAAATAAAGGAGACAAACTTCAAAGGGTGCGGGTATCGAGCAATGTTTTTTTTAATTTTTTACTAACTTTCAAAAAATTGCCAGATCAAAAATAAATGATTCAGAAAAATCTACCTATGATTTTTTTTTTTTTTTTTTTTAATGGAATTCAACTCCTAATATGAATTGTATCCATAAGATATTTTTTCTAATAAATAACAAAACATGATATATTATTACATTTAATGTAAAAAAATATCTGAATTCTTGACTACACCAGCCCTCGCTGTACCATCAGATAAGTGATACCACAAACAAAATACGCAGTCATCTAGTGATCTTACATTTTCTATAAATCTTACTAAACTAAAGAAACCTAGTAATTGTTTTCAAGCATATTATTTATTTTATTTATTTGCTGTTACAACCCAAGTTCAGCCTTGGCCTCACCAAATATTGACGCCCATTCCCGTTCATTTTCCGTCTTCCTTCGCCCACCTTCGACTCCAAGTCGTCTCAGGTTGTCCTCTACATTTTTCAGTCATCTTATACTTGGCTTCCTTCACTAGATCTTTTAATGATTTGAAAATTTATAAAATAAATTAAAATTAATAATTAATATGAAGATAACTATACCTAAAAAGATATTTTCCAATTCACAAACTCTGAATTTTGTGGGACAAAGAGCATTGCTCATGAACATGGGTAATTTCTCTTTAAAATTAAATAAAGGTGGCAAACAATTCATGTACCTTATTGTTCCGAGTTCTTATAACATAATAATAATTTATTGTGCATTATCTATATCACATAATTATAATTTATTGAGTATCACTTATATAATATTATAAAGTTATATAAGTGTTTAATAATGTAAATTACTATAAATAAAAACACTTCGTTTTTATTATAGTTCAAAGTTAATAATCATTACAATAACCATAATAAATATTGCAAAAATGGGAAAAAGCAATAGCAATAAAAAATAAACTAACTCCTCTTGGTTGTTTGTTAATATAACTATTAATATTATCAATTTTTTACAAGAGGTTAAAATAAATAGAAAAATATTAGGTATATTTTCTACACTATTTTAATTGAAGATATTTTTCAGTGATAAATATTCATGAGAGCGAACTATATATATTGGTCCAAATATTTTTTCGATCATGGATAAGACATTCCAATAGATGTACTATTTGATGTGTATATATATATATATATATATATATATATATATATATATATATATATATATATATATATATATATATATATATATAATATAATAATTTTATTCACAACTTCACATTTGTTATCAATCAGTGAATGTGAGGTTACATTAAAACAACAGACATAATCAGGTATGAGGGAGGGAGTCAGCACCTAGTAGTACAAACTCCAGGCGTGATACTAATTTGTTAAGGATTAGGCTAGGTGATCTCTCATCCACCTTATTTTCAGTCTCCGTTGAGTCATGTTAGAAATTTGTAGTATTGCCATATGCTGTACCTTTTTGTTAGAGTAACCACGTAATTTGTCATCAAAATGTCTTTAATTTTTATTAATTTGTGTCTTTACTGTTAAAATACGTGAGTCTATCTATTTGAAGTATATGGATTACAATTTTGAAGTGTGGTATTTTTGTATATTTTCTGTATTGTAAGATAAATGCAAACAACCAAAACAATTGTTTGAATATAAAATTAGCAAATAATTCATAAACCCTAATTGCATTGAATTCTTATAACAAAATAATAATTCATTAAGTATTATTTTTTATCCTTTTGAATAAAAAGTTTACATTTTTACAGTTAATATATAGTAGGTATCATTTTTATTTATATATTATATGCAATATTATAGCTTTAAATATTGATTATTTTATTATTATTATTATTTTTAGGTAGTCGTTTTTGCCTAATCTTAATTGACTTGTGGTTTTAAGTTCATGTCGATATTTGTTTCAATAGAATCATTTGACTGCGGGTTAGTAAAATAAAAAAAATTCTTAAGTTAAGCTATAGTATATTTAACAGTTTGAAATAAATACCGAATATTCCAAGTAAAAATAATATCAATTTTTCATTAGTTAATCCTTTAAATAAATCACCGCCTCTAAATTGGTGTTTTTCATTCCACGTGCTAGCCATAAAGGGCATCCCCCTCACTACTAACTACAGAGCGACCCCATTGGCCGTCAATTGGGCCAATAAGACGAGGCGCCAGTGAAAAGACCCTGAAGGCCAGCCAATCGGAGAGGATTGAGAGAGGCGACAGGAGAGTAATGCTGGGAGGACTGGATTAGGGAGTCCAATCCAATTTTGGGCCTCCTTATCCTCCCACTTCACAGCTGTCCGGCCCCTCCCTCCCCCCTCCACAGGTGGCGGCTTAGCTTATTTACATTTAGTGCTCACCTTCTTAGTTGAGAACTCGCCGCTTAAAATGGAGTAGTGGTAACGATAAAAAGAATTAAAAAAATATGATTTCAATAATTTAATAAATAGTCATAAACCATATCAGATATGCTAAGCACATACCCACGCAATCCATGATTAATCTAAACTAATTCAGTTATGTTAACTGAATATGAAATTTTAAGTTTCGGTTTACTTCAACATTGACTGGCATACAGTCAACCCACTTTCGCTATCACAGTGATGAAGGAACTTCAGAAATATAACAGAAAAATGGGAAGTGCAAAGAAAACAAAGACATTCCTACTAAGATGCAGGGCATGGGTATAAGAACAATATAGCCTCGAAACATCTCCAAAATTATTGTTTTAATTTAACTTTTTAATAGATTTTCCATAACTGTCTTCATTAGAAGTTGTCAATATTTTAACAACTATTTTGGCGACGTTTCGAAGCTATATAGTTCTCATAATCATGCCCTATAGTGAAAAAAACAGGTTACAATTAAAATATAGTTATGCAAGTTATTTCAAAACCTAAAGTTAGCTACAATTTAGGTATATAACAACATGTGTTAGAATAATAAAAATATATATATAATTACAGAATGTAGAGGAGTATGAAACTACTTACAATGTTATTGGTGGATATGGTATCGACTAACTAAATTCTAACAATTCTAGTGCACAACTGACCTGGTGAAATTTGGAAAAAAAACAAAAAAAAAACAGTTACATAGGCTTATGGGGGATTCCATAGAAAATAATTAAGTTGAAATGACTGGTGGTATTCCCAAGATGCAGGTACAAAGATATTTCCGTGTAATATAATAATAAATGGATAGATGATTTATATGATTTATATTAATGTAAATGTAAATTATTGGTCTTAATGTATTGGAATATTGAATGGAAATCGGAATAGCAGGTGTTGAGAATTAGAATGTCTGATTTTTTGTTTATTGCGCGTTTTTAAATTTTTCTACGGTTATCATTTCTTTAATATTTCTTTTAAAATTATTTTGCTTATGGTGAATAATTTTGAAGGAATCAAATTTAAAAGAATGTTTTGTTTACCTGTAATGTGTGGTGAGAGCTGTTTAGTCGGGTTTGATCTACTAAAACAAACAAATACTCAGCAGAAACAACATTTCGGTACATCGGAATAATATCTTAAACGATGTGTGTATCAACATAAATACAGTTGCACGTCTATAAATAAAACCCGAATAAACCCGACCAAACAGCTCTCACCAAACTTCACAGCCAAACAAAACATTCTTTTAAATTTGATTCCTTCAAAATTACTCACCATGAGCAAAATAATTTTAAAAGAAATATTAAAGAAATGATAACCATAGAAAAATTTAAAAATCGCGCAATAAACAAAAAATCAGACATTCCAATTCTCAACACCTGCTATTCCAATTTCCATTCAATAATCCAATATATTCAGACCAATAATATACATTTACATTTATATAAATCATATCAATCATCTATCCATTTATTAGTATACTACACGGAAATATCTTTGTACCTGCATCTTGGGAAAACCACCAGTCATTTCAACTTAATTTTTTTTCTAGGGAATCCCCTATAAGCCTTTGTAACTGTTTTTCAAAATTTCACCGGGTCAGTTGTGTACTAGAATTGTTAGAATTTAGTTGGTCGATACCATATCCACCAGTAACATTGTAAGTAGTTTCATACTCTATATTCTGTAATTTTATATATATATATATATATTTATTATTCTAACACATGTTGTTATATACTTATATTGTAGCTAACTTTATGTTTTGAAATAACTTGTATATAATTTTATTGTAACCTGTTTTTCACTATAGGGTATGATTATGAGAACAATATAGTCTCGAAACGTCGCCAAAATAGTTGTTTTTATTTATTGACTGAACCTCAAGAACCTTACTAAACATTAAATAATGACAGTCAAGAAATTTATCCATATATATAAATTATTCATAAAAAAACAACTTAAAAACTTATAAATACTACCGTAAGGAAGAATAGACCTCTCACAATTCCATCACAAATCCCTCCATTTTGAGAACCTGATAAGTGGGCTAGTATGCAATTTGTATCAATTACAATAACCATTCAGTACTTTAGGTTGTAATATTTGTCATAAGCAATATTTACATAAAAATATTTGTATATTATTTGCATGTATATATTTTAATACATAATATTTGTTATAAGGTCATGATAAAAAAAAAAAAAACAATCAAATTTAATTCAAATATAAAATTGAAAAAATTTATTGTTTCTAGACAATAGATTTATCCATGACAATATAGAACCAGCTACTCCTTGAAAGAGAGAATTCACTTTATTTATAAAGGAGTTATCAGTAAAGGTTCCTTCATCTCTCTGAGATAACCCCGCCCGCCATTATTTTAACGGCACCTTGAACAGTTGAGGAAAAAGGGGCGATTTCCCCCATACTCCACATCCCCTTTTTCCTCTTCCGTTCCGGGCGACCATCACCTAAACGACTGCTGCACTTCCAGTTGGAAGGATCTCAGTGTTCCGTGGACTACAATGGGACTTCATCAAAACCTAACATCTCCACAGAATGGGTTAAGGCCTCCTAAATTTATTGTGGGTAAAAATATGATTTCCTAAACGCGTATTCAAGAAGCAGTAAAACCTTTACAGCATTTCTTATTGGTATTTTTAGAACTTCGGATTCCAATTTTCAATTATTAAAAAAACATTTTCAAATCGATCTACTAGTCCAAAAGCTTTTTTATTTTATTTTATTTTTTATTTCTAACACCTCATTTAAATTTTTTATAAAATAATTAACGATTATAATGTACTGTTATTGACGAGGCGCTCCACCAAATCGGCCCGACCTTTAATTGATCTGCGATATCGATTCCGACACTTCACTTTGAGTTCACATTTATCTATAGTTCTTTCCAAAAACCTCACATGTAAAAATACAACTCTACCGTTTCAATTCGGATTTTGTTGTTTAGTGTGTTATATTTAGTTAACAACGCGAGTTTCAACATGGATTTTGTGTTTTATAAATTGTTTTCTTATTTCATCTCCCCTATTGTGTGAAAGTGTAACACGAGTTAATAACATTAGTTTCTTCTTGGAATTGTGGTATTATATATTTTTTTGTTATTTACACTTTATTTGAGAAATTTACAATCTACGATTCTTTGTAATGCATATTACTTATTGTCCTAATGTGACATAGACTGTAATAATAATTAAATAAAACACATCGATCAAAAATGAAATGTGAGAAAGTATATTAGAAGTTTCATATTTTCTTATTTCCACAACCCTAATGTGAGAGAATATAGCAGAAATTAACAACTAAACTTTCAATATAGATTTTGCGTTATACATTTATAATTTGTTATTTCCACTTCCCTAATGGAAAAAGTTTATCAGAAATTAATATTACTTGTGAATCGGTATTATATTAATTATGATTTACTATAATATAAATTCAACATTCATTTAGTGTTTATTTTCTTATTTCCACTGAATTATTTTCTTATTTCTAGATTTATGAGATGATAAAACAAACGTTATTACTAGTTTGGACATGTATTTAGAGTTTGTGTGTAAATAAGGATGTCTAAGGCGCGGTGTAAACTGGAGAAACTAGTTGTATGAAACGCTGTGTGCACCATCATATGTTAATGTTATCTATTTGTTGCAAGGAACTTCAGTTTCATGTTTAAAGAAACGAGTTTCTCCAGTGTTCACCGCGCCAAAACCTTTCTCCTCTATAAGTAGCGACTAAAAATTTAAAAAATAAAATCGAAACGAGGCTAGAATCGATAAAGTTATTTTTAGGTGCGTGAAGGGGCTGGAGCGCATCTTCGATAGTAGTACTGATTACAAAATTTAAATATATATAAGAGAAAATATATAATAAGTTTACAAAAAAATGTTTTTTCAAAATGTTTGTTTTGTTTTTTAAATTAATAACTCTAATTATTATTACAGGGAATATATTCTTTTTGAATTTTTAAACAAACATTATGTTTCTTATAATTAATTTTCTAGGTCTGTTTAAGCACAGTGTAAATTCTGTATAACTGCTGAAAACCAATAGAGCATAAAACGCTAATGTTCATAAATTCAAGTCTATATTACCTAAATTGCTATTGCTGATAAAATTCCACTGTTGCTTGTAATAAATCAAGGCCGAAGATCAATCTATTCTGGATATTCTCGGCCCCACATTCCACATCTGTTTTCATTCAAGAACTCCTCAGAGCAGAAGAATGCTGGAATCTTTCCAGTATCAGCCCGCTCATCTACATCCATTTCCCCAAATTTAGTTTCCTGCTTGGTCGAATTGAGTATTTACCAACTTATAATAAACACAGTGATGTTTTTTTCTTTTTTCTTTCTTTCTTTTATTTTTGCGTGAAATATGGAGGCCTTTCCCCCATTTACCAAGACTCTAACGGAAATTAATGGTCCTGAAGTTAATGAAATTCCTTCCAGAAACTAGTTGAGGCTATTCTTATAGAACTACTTTAAATGGTTACAGGAACCAGAATAAAAGAACGAAGGATCTTGTTTGTTGGGCAAGAAGTAATTGGAGATAAATTTTAAAACATATTAATGTTTTCCTTATTCTTAAGATATTCTTTTTGTCGGTCATTTCTATTATATTGATGACTGCCACAAACCTATTGAAGGGAAATGGAATCAATAGGTAACATTCATCTAAGTGAAAAATCATGAAAATTCATTTATTTATAACTAGGGCTGTGGATTATATGCAATAAAAACTGAAAAATATGTACATATATATGAGTATATATTTGGTAAAATATGCAATTAAATACCTGAAATATTCAACTTTCTATGTTATATAGAAAAATAAATAAATTGCAATACATACTTATACATATGCACAGATTCAAGTTTAATTCACCAGTTGTGTTGAAAAGAGAAACAATTGGAATAAGATTATTAAAAAACAAAAAGTCAAGGCGAATTAAAAAAAAAAAAAAAAAAAAAAAAAAAAAAAACAGGTATGGAAGGGTACGAACATAAATCGGTATCGAAACCAATATTTTCTGATCTAGGGGCAGTTTGTGTAACAGACGTTTTTTTTTTTTAATTTTAATTTCTTACCTTTGTTAGTTTGGTACTTTCCTGTTTTTATCTGCTGCGTTTCTAAAAAAGACTTTATCAAAACAAATACAATATAAAACGTCCAACGAACTTAAAAGTCTCAATAGAGAACTCAAAAACATTCTTTCCAATAAGATCTTTTGTCTTTGCCAGAGTGATTTTCTGCATTTTACGTAGTACATAAATAAACAATTCACGAATAATAATTCTTAGTAGACACTGTGTGAGAGTCTGGATATTCAAATAATGTTAGGGAGAAGGAAATAAGAAAAAATTAAGTATATTCCAAGAATTCGAGCGGAGTGAAAATAATAAATTGATCCAATAAAACAATTCCAAGAGAAGCAAATGTGATTAAAAGTTCACATAAAGTGAAGGATGAGCACTTCTACAAACACAAGATTATTCATTTGGGCGGGGAAAAAAGAATAGGAGGAGTTCCGGTAGCTATTTTTCGGATTTTATTTTTCGCCTGCTCAGAAACATAAAAAAAAATTCAAAAGTTAAATGCTGATATGCCGGATATGTAGATAAATATGCATTTATGTATTTCTGGAAAACTTTGAAAAATAAAAATGCTGGATATGTAGATAAATATGCAATTACAGTTCAAAATAAGTAAAAATATGCAAAATAAAAATAACTCGAATTGAGTCTAAATGCCTCAAAACATATTCATTTTGATGATATTAGATGTTTTAGTTTGATAGGAGAAATATGCAAATGCATATATTTCACAGCCCTACTCATAGCTAAAAATAAAAGTAACGTATTGAACAACTAAAAAAAAAAAAAAAAAAAAAAAAAAAAAAAACTTGTACAACTCAAAATGGGTTAGAGTGTACTTTTTGGTATAATAAAAAATTTAAATTAGTAGCATATTTTCATTGATATTGTAAAATATTTATAATAAGTATATACATACTCACAATAAAAATTCATATACCACTTAGTAATTATATACATATTTACTACCTTATTGTGACCTTAAATTTATTGCCTTGAGCGAGCACAAGAATATTCCTTTATTAAGATTTAATGCTCCAGTTCACTGCAAGAGGAAAGGAGGGCAATGTACAGGTTTCCACTTCTTTGCTTAAATAATTTTAGCTCTTCAGGGCGGAAATCGAATCCACAACGCCCCTGGCCAAACCCCTAAACGTTCCAAATATCTGTTGCTTCTACCTTGAAGAGGAATAGTTTAAAAAGAAATCTTTTCCTATCACAGAGTTCTTCTATTTGCCTAAGGTAGAGCCATTAGTCCTATTTTATTATATTCACAGACGTCAAAGTGAGATGCGAAAAAATATTTACAAAATTAAATGTGAATTCGGGTAATTTGTTAAAAATGTGCAAAAATATTATTTATTAAAACATAAAGAAAGGAAGGGAGAAAAGAAATAGAGTATCCCTTGACCTCCATTACTTCCTGTTGGATTTCCATATATATTGTTCGCTCTCCTTATTTCTTCTCGGACCAACTTTCTGAAAAAGAGAAAAACTTTTCCTAATGCAGATATATATTCCATTTCCGTCGATAAGATGGTAAATCTATGAATTCCTGAATAATAATATCATTGATTTGAGAATCGATCTCCAATTAATCACTATCTTAGTTTAATCAATCCTAACATTGATAGAACAATACAACGATCTACTAAACACTTTTAAATGTAACTTTTTTTATAGTGATTGCCGAAGATTAGTCAGTGTGAAAAAGATAAGGAGCTAGATATAATTATTATATTGGTATTAATTCCATATTTAAATTGATAATTTGACTTACCAAAAGAATCATCTAAAAATATATATGTATATATATATATATATATATATATATATATATATATATATATATATATATATATATATATATAAGTTACACTATATATTTTTCCTTAGATATTTTTAATTTTAAGCTTTCAAACATAAAATCCTAACTAAGACGAGATCCCAGTCTATACTAAAAATTACCGATATCCTCAAATATTTCAAAACGAAGGGAAAAGACAAATTGGACGAAATGCTAGGGCAACAAATCATTCGCCCTTCTTTTTCACCTTACAATAGTCCAATTTGGGTAGTTCCAAAAAAATTAGACCAATCGGGGGGGGGGGGATACTCATTTTGACTACCGGAAAAAATGGAAAACGGGGGATGATAAGTATCGCGTATTCCGCATATAAACGAACTGACTGGAGTAAATTAGGCAAAAAAAAGCCTAAGTTCCTTGTCAACAATCGACCTAACAAGTTCGTTCATTCAAATTTTAATATCGCATGAAGAGAGTATCCCTATAAAACAGCATGTCTCCAACCGTAAACGGTCAGTTACGAGTTCACAAACTTAGGTTGTACTTTTGGATAGAAAATAGTCCACAACATTATGAGAGTGTATTAACCACATACTCATGGGCGTTCCAAATGGGTTGCTATTTAGATGATATAATATTACAGTAGGCCCTTCAGGAGCATTTATCAATTTTAAAGCAAGTTTTTAAAAACTAAGAGAATCTAACTAAAAATCAGCCCGATTAAAACGAATTTCTAAAAAGGAAATGATTATTTGGACATCTCACTATCAAACGGAGTAAAACAAACCCTAAAAAATCCTTGCTATAAAAATTATCACATACCGAGGACTATAACAAATTAAAGCTTCTCCTTGGATACTAGGAGATTATGCGTTTACTCCAAATTTCGACACTCACAAAACCTTTGACAATGTTTAAAAAAAGGATCGGAAATTAACATCGCTGGATAAAAATTATTAGATAGTTTTGAAACCAGTAAAAATATTTGATTAATATCCCACCCTGCAATATCGGACGTCAACAAAACATGTGTTTTTAACGGACAGATGCATCAAACGGACCTTGGGCGCGTAGGTCGGGGGACACACGGAGGCCATATATATATATGTATATATGCCTTCTGTCAAATGACAATGCTATTTTATTACATAATGATCACAAATAGTGTTTAAAGAGGAACCCAAAAATAGTTTTAAAATAAATTTTTGCCACTTAATACCTAATAATAATAATAGAATTATACTAGCAAAAGCTTTTTTATTCTTAATAAAATCCAAAGGTCTCTTCGGAGATCACTGTTTACAAAACAGTAATAAGACCAATGGTGAGAATGGGAGGATATTGTGGTTTTGGGAAACAAAGGTCCTTAGAAAGATCTTCGGTCCAGTGAAAAACCACGGAAATTGGAGAATCAGATCAGACATGAACCTAATATGGAAGATTGTTTCCATCATCAAAGTGGTTTGGTTATTGCGAAGGATGCCGGAAGACAGACTCCTAAAAAAGATGATGTGCTGCAGGCCGGGATGGAAGAGATTGAGAGGCAGCTGTACAACAAATAACTTGGATGCTATAATTATCCTTTTGAACTTCAGAACCAGTCAGAGGAAGTAGAAATCAAGATTAGAAGGTCTCTCCACCACCTTCTTTTCAGACACTTCACAGGGTTATTGAGTGTGAAGCAAGTTAGGAGATTAATGCATTCAAGTGGGTATGGCGTTCACTATGAGAGAACAGGTATCTGGAGTGGGCCAAATCAGCTATATATGGAACACCAAGACATTCATGGATAAGTTTATGATGAGCATTGAAGATTTTACAAAGAATTTTGGATTGTAAGAATTGGATACGAGAAGAGTTGGAAGGTTTAGTGGAGCCCCAAGTATGTCCTATGTCCAAATTGGTACAATTACTGTCACGTAATTAAGTATTTTGTTATATAATTATAAATTATAATTATGGGAGCTTTGAGCTCTTGTCTCGTAAATGTTGGAGTTGTCGAAAACGAATATTTTTTTTCTTTTGAGTATCGTATGAGAATCCTAAGTAAGTAGTTTGTTCATATGGACTACAAGGTAGCAGATCTGTTCAGCGGGGAGCAGTGGAATATTATAAAGGATAGTACAGGAAAGGAAGTCGTAGGTTTGCAATGATAGGTAAAGGTTATTTGATGAGATTTGTTTGGATTTATTTTAATTCTCTATTTTTTACACCATTCATGAAGGTTTGTGATAAGAGATTTTAGTGATTGAGATGCAAAGAAAGGATCATTATTTATGGAAAAGAAGATAATGAGGGATTCAGTCAAAGAGAAACACCACGTCTAAGTAGAAATACTTTAATGCGTGCCAACGTTAAAGTTAAGGTATTTCTACTTAAACGTGTTTTTTCTTTTTGACAGCATCCCTGATTATCTTCTTCTCCATTCATCTTAACAGTCAACTATACTTTTATCATTCATCATAAAAGTATAGTTGACTGTTAAGATGAATGGAGAAGAAGATAATCAGGGATGCTGTCCTCAGCACACATGTGTCATCAGCTTACTTGGTGAAGATGGTGCAAGGATGGGTCGGGATGTCTGTTAACGTTAAACTTGACTCAATAAACAGATTAATTCTTAACTGTATATTTAGGTGGAAGAATGAATGAATGATTAGGAAATAGCAGACCAGCGGATCCTCTAGAAATGAAAAATGATTATCTTGACGCTGATCTACGGCCCATTCGAACAATCTAATGATCGCTATCGAATTCGACTCCATTACGAACATTGATCACAGTGAATTAGGTTGAATTACTACAAGCATTGCTCTCTTCGTCAAAGAATCTTCTAAAGTAACATTAGTAATAAACAATAGTAGATAAGCCATATATATTTTTATTATTAATATTATTATTTTGACTGTATTCGAATTGAAACTGTTATGCATATATAACTAGTAGATTACGAAAATCCTTTTGTCAAAACTAAGTTGCAGTAATTATTGTTGTTTTGAAATTTGATTTAATCGGTTCGTTTATTACTGGCCACTCTCTTTTCCGTATTTAGGTAGAGCCGCTTGCGGATACTTATTTGAAATATGCCTGATTTACGAAATATATCTGACGGTCAGATATTTAACTTTTTCTAATTTTCTCTAGAGTCTCTTGTCTCTGCTAAGAGAATTTCGTTTCAATTTGAGTAGTAGAGAAAGAAAACTGCAATAGTGGAATGTTCAAAAAACAAAAACGCCATTTTGTTTCTGTTTTCACAATCTGACCTATTGATTTGAATGCAATAGGCATGTAACGTTAATTAAGAACTGTATTGACTGAAATTCTTCATGTTTTTTTTTGTTTTGGTTTTTATCAAATTTATTTTTTTCTTTAAGTTGTATTGTTTTCTTTTAACAGTTGGAAGGTTTTTTTTTATTCCTGTATACTTCAACCTATATGATGTACATGTAGTTATTGTTTTGATTAGGATTTTTTTTTATAGGTATATATGTGTAAAAAAGAAAATGAATATAAAAGAATAAAAAGTAATGAATTAAAAAAAAAAAAAAAAAAAACAAAAAAATATTAAATTATTAAAGAAAAAAAAATTAAAAATTGACTTGAAAATTATAAATAATAGGTATAATTTAGGTAATAAATAAAAAATACATATCTTTAAAAATTTTAACTTTTTTTTAAATTAATATCTTTATTTTTTAAAATAGTAATTGTAAACGAATATTTCAGAATCTTGGTATAAACGCTGTGGGTACTGAAGTTGAAATTGGCTAAAAAAGTGTATAAATCTTAACGAATAATGTGTTTGTGGAATCATGGCGCATGCAATGCTGTTTGGTAAAAAAGGAAGAAGCATATTCAAGGAGGAGTTTAAAAAAAAAAAAAAAAAAAAAAAAAATTAACAATATAACGCTATATATTATTTTGAGAACTTTAAATAGTGACAGTAGGTTATAACTGTGCCCTATTGTTTGTAATAAGAGGCATTCCAGACATCTTCATAACGTTAGAAGCTGCCACGATCCGCTTATTTTGAATGGCTTAGCAAATGGTTCGCTAATACCTTTAACAAGAGCTTCAATTAATTCTCTTGTGAATAATAAATCGGCCTGGAATTATTGATGAAATAATAAATATTAGTAATAGGTTTGTAATAGTTTATTTATTACAAATGTATTTACTAAAGGCAATTAAAAAATAATTGATAATTAAGGAGCAATGCTAAAAAAAAAAAAAATCGAACTTATGTGTCAAGCAACCTCAACCAGATACTTGCTTCTGTGACGTATAAACGAAACAAACATTTAATGACATTCTATATGATTGTCCTTAATTTTAAAAGGACAGATACAATTTGATCAGTAGCGTGGTTCTGAGAGGTGACAAATGGCCACTCAAAGAGAGTGAAATACACAAAAATTAGAGTACTGAATTTAAAAGGCTTGGCACAAATATTTACTTTTAGTTGCTAGAACTGAAGAAAAATAAAAGGATAAGATTTGAAAAGAATTCACCAGTTAATCTTGTTTATTTTCCATAGGTATTTATTATTTTTGTATGGCGTTTATTTTTTATATTCTTTATTTTAAATATGTTTTTCTATCATACTTATATGTGTTACATTATGTATCGTATTCATATCGTATCGTATGTTTATTGTAATATATTTTTATTTTTCGTAATTTATTTTTCATGGTTTATTTTTTGTATTGTTTAATTAAATATGTTTCTCCATCGTACTTACATGTATGGTAAATATGTTTTTGTATCTTATCTATATATTATTGTATTCTGTATCGTATTTATTTTTCATTGCATTTTGTTTAAATCGTTTTATTTTTAAAGACGTTTTCTATCGTGATTATATCTGTTATATTTCGAATGCCAGTAATGGTCACATCTTAAGTGAGTACGTGTACATGAATTTTGTCGGTAATCTGTAATAGAGTGCATTTACATGCATTTACGCTAACCTTATATCACGGAATATGCAAATGTAAATAACAAGTGTGATTTACTAGATTTTTATTCCAATTGTAATAATAAAATTTACTCATATTGTATACATACATCTAATCAATTTGCTTAATTTCTTTTACAACTGTGCAAGTATACATCAAGTAAATGTGTTAAAAAAAAGTTTACAATAACATGCCTAAACTTGAGAAGAAATACTCATCAGTAGCACTTGAGTAAAAAAAATGAAAAACAAAATCTACACAAGAAGATCTCTGGGCCATCTTCTTTTCAGACGCCTCGGAGGATTATCGGGAATTGAGTGGGAAGCAAGTTGAGAAACTAGGGAATTTGAGTGGTTATGGAGCTTACTATGAAAGGATTGGTATCTGGTTTGGGCTAAATCAGCAACATATGGAACATTAAGATCTTTATTGGTGACAAAGTAAGGAGCATTGAGGTTAATTTTAACTTTAATAATACGAAAACTTGTAGAGAAACCACCCATTGTTATATTTTCTTGGCTGGGAAGACATCTTGTCAAAACCCCTGGGTATTTATCAAGAATCGATTTGGAAGCAAGCTGAGAGGGTTGGATTTGTATGGTTATGTAGTTTAGGAAAAAGGATAAGTGATTGCTTTGTACAAAATTTGAAACATATGAGGCATTAAGATCATTGTGGTTTAATTAAAGGATTGATTAACAAACAAGGATTTGAGGAAGGAATTTGGATTGGAAATACTGGATACAGAAATAATTTTTAAAGAAAATGTCAGAACAAACTGAATGATAAAACAAAATTACATTGGGAAATGACATTTTATCTCTCAAGATTAATCATATTAATTATTTTTTAAAATCTAACCGAGGCACATAGGGGTATTTAGCTAATCTAGGCGGCCAAAAGTGGATTTAATGAAATCTACAGAAGGAAAAAAAACCAAGCTATTTATAAAGTTGGATAAACATAGGACCTTATATGACCCTTGTTCCTTCCTTCCCTGCAATAACTAACTTGTACGACCAGTCGAAACTGCACCATCCCGTCAGGCCAACGGATCTCTCTCTGCTTTTTAAGTGTACTCGCTTCAGTTAAAAGGGGTTTTCTTCTATTTAGTGACATTCATCATAAATAGAGTTATTGATCTGAAAACTGCAGGTGAGGATACACACTTTTGAAGTGATTATTATTTTATCAATTAATGTATCAGCACCATTTCGGCAGTTTGAAAAATATCCTATTTTTCGTTTATTTGCAAACACATTTTAGCATTTAGAGCATTAGAGCTATTCTAGTGACCAATAAAAGGACATGAAGTACCAATTTTACTGTTTAAAATCTAAATTTAAACAGAGATGAAAAGAAGTTAGTAAACTGGAAAACAAAATCCTTATTAAAAGACGATTGGATGCTGAAAACATTTGAAATACTTATTTTAATTAATTAATTTTATTAAAAAGCACCACATTTGCTCTGGAAGACAATTGTTATACTTTGAAACATATCCTGTCACTTACTCTAATTGACGCAAATGTATGTAATGCCGTCACATTAACATTAACTATGAGGTCCTACATTTGTGGTGCAATTTTTAAAGAATTCCATCATTTGATAAAAAAATAAAAATTATATTGATGCCGATGCTCTTTATTTTGGTTTTTCTATATTGCACGCTAGGATTTGTCTGTTTGAAAGCATATTGCATCTTTCATATTAGCTTTATGTAAAAAAAGGGGGCGGCTAAGACAAAGCAATCGTTATGCAAAGGAAAAATGAAATTCATACAAAAACCATAATTGATTTTGTATGTCCCTAAAGCTGAATTTGGCAACATTAACAATGGTAATGCCTTTTTTTAATGCAGATATTACTGGTGTTGATTTCGATCTGTTATACCAGTTTTAAAGTCATAATTTATGTAAAATCTAGTGGCTATAAAGTTCATTTACAAAGGTTTGAAGATTGACATTAAATATTAAAACTATATATAAGTCATTATCCACCTAAGATGCGAAAAATTCTTATTCACAATGCAACTTTGATATAAAAATACTGCTGCCAAAAAGGTTGTTCTCCGAAGAAGCTACTGAGGCACACAACAAACATTTCAAGTTTTTTGTTTTGTTTTTTCCTTTTTTTTTTTCATAATGGAAAGTCTGAAAAAAACTCTTTTAAGCTTAAGATGACTTGTAAATATATTTTCGACAGTCAACTGAGATAAAATAATTTTGGCCACCTAGAATCGTAAAATACCCCTCCCTATGTGCGAGGGTTTGATCGCAGTTCACATTATACTGTGCTTTCCAGTTTTTAAAACTAATTTTTTTTTTAATTTACCGCAAACAGGATGGCGATCGATGTATGAATATATATTTACTAGAGAATATATATCTTGCTGATGCACGATCAATTCCTGAAGAAAAACGAAATAAAAAAACTAAACAAAAAAAAAATGACTAAACCTTGTTATTTATTAGTTATAAATCACACGGAAGTTTCTGGGATATATTTTTCATGGTCAAATATCAATGTTTTTGATTTTTTTCTTATTCGTCTTGAAGTACTATTTCTATAGTATATGTTTATAGCAGTAAATGAGTCAAATATAACACAATGAAATAATATAAATAATGATTTATATTACATAAAAAATCGTTATATCTTAGGATTAATCTTAACTTACATTCGATTTGATTATTATTTCCATTGTGTATAAATTAGAACCGGGTTTATTAAATACATAACAGCTTTTTTTACAACTACAAAAAAAAAGAAAAAAAAAAGAAAAGGGAGTTCCGATATTGAAGAATCCATGGAATGTCAATTAATTTTTTTTCCGGAATCTGCACAAATGCTTTCGCTTTTGATATCACCGTCCATCATGAAACGGAAGATTCCATGAATTTTATGGCTTTCTGACTTTGATATTTGACCATGAAAAATATATCCCAGAAACTTCCTTGTGACGTATAATAAATAAATAACAAGGTTTAGTATTTGTTTTTGTAATATATAGTATATTAGTAAATATATATTCATATATTGATCGCCATCCTCTTTACAGTAAGAGGATTCTTAGTACTATTTTCAATTATTATTTTGAAAATATGAGCCTTCCTCTCTCCTTTTGTTTTTTTGTTGTTTTTTTTAGAACTATATTTGGTTTTATATATCGTAACATATAAACTGGATGAATGATTTCATCGATTTATGTTTGTTTACATTATATGTTCGATTGGCCTCTCGCAACCAGAAAGCAAATAATTTGTTTGACGACAAACAAGTAATAGAGACCAAAAGTTGGTTTTCATTTTGTCATAAAGGAATTCTCAATTAAGTTTTGTAGTGTTTGCATGTTGTGTTAATCGATTGTTTGAAGACTGTTTGAAAGCAATAGTATGGAATGGTGTCCTATATGTCAGAAAATAAAGGCTTGTATAATAACATTCGTATTATATCATATTATATTCCATGTATAGATTAATATTTTACTTATTTATTTATCTGACGAGGGGACGTTTTGACTTGCAACTTACAGATTTGAGTGCCGATTTTTGTGTAGGGACCTATAATAGTGCAAAGCTAGAGTTATAGCCACCAATGAGCATTGGGAGCCGGGAATAAAAATAAAAAAATATATGAAACTCAGGTATCATTTTTTTTTTCTCAGCACTCAGTCAAGATAGAGAAATGAATCTTCCACATTAAATTGTAGTTTGATATGTTATTTGAAATAAAAATACTTTTGTTATGCTCAAGACATAACTCGGCTTTAGGGGGTTCAAAAACTCAAAAAAAAAATCCAATAAAATCCGCTGTTAGAACAAATGTTTTGGCCGTTAGAAGTTGATGAAAAATTTTAACATCCTAGAAAGAGGTAAAAAAATCAACATTTTTCTTATTTTTATAAAATTTCACATATAAGGGTTTTTTGGTGCGGTGAATTGAGATTTGAGGACAATTTTTCATGAAAAAATTTTCGACAGATATACAGTGGATTTTATTGGAATTTTATATTTATTTATTTGTTTTGTTTTTGTTTTTGAGCACCCTAAAGCCGGGTCGTCTCTTGAGCATAAGTATTTTGATTTCATACAAAACTGCAATTTAAAGTGAAAGAATCATTTCTCTATCTTGACTAAGAGCTGAGAAAAAAAATTAAATGTGATTTTCATTTTTTTTTTTTCCTGACTCCCAATGCCCATTGGTGGCTATAACTCTAGTTTTGCGCTATTATAGGTCCCTACTACCCACACAAAAAACGGCATTCAAATCTGTGAGCTACAACTCAAAACGTCCCCTTGTGAGTAACAAAGCAGAATACCAAACGTTTTTTCTTCAACTTAAGAGTACTCTGAATGTTTAATTTTGCAGAGAGATCACTGATGACTTCCAGAAAAGGAATTGAATTAATTTTAAAAAAGTGGAAAGATTCACTCTAGAACCTAATTTAAGACTTCATGAAGACCTAAAAAAGATAAACGACACAAAAAGACACAAAGCCGCATAGTTTTATATTTTCATTTTTTTTTTTTTTTTTTTTTATCATCATCTACTTAATTTTTTTTACAACTGATGCTACTTATTATACAAATTTAATCGTTTTTTAACTTGTTAATGATTAGATTAATTAAATCTTAACAATTTTTTCTTATTATTCCAAAGCATTTCAAATTTCTAAATTTAGGGTTGCTGTAAGAGAATACAATCTCAGAACCCAGATTTACAAGGCCAGAACTAATTAGCACTCGTTTACTTCTTGATAAGGTTTTAACATATATTCAACCATCTCTTTAGTTCTAATGACTATTTCAGCATTTATTTTTGAAACTAAACAACCCTTAAAGTGCATTTGTTTGCATTTAAATGTCAGTTATATGACATTTTTAAGCTACAATATGTCAGTGTTGTAATAGACTAATTTTCGAAACCTCTAATTATTTATTTATCATCTATCTATAAGAATATATAAAATAAATATAATAACGATACACACGTTTCGAAAGAAATGAAATTTATAACAACTAATAAAAAAAGTTATAGGGTTTTAAAATTTTTAATAACGAATTATGATGGCGCTAAAAAATTGATCACCAAACCGCAAGGAGGCTAAAACTGTTGACAAAGAACACTAGAACTCTTGTTTGTCAAACAGATGTTAGTAATCAGGAAGTTCTAAACCTCATAACAGTCATAAGACAAAGACGTTCTGCAAAATCTTGTGATTAAATTCCTTGACTCCTATAACTTTCCTCTCCATATCTGGTCTGGTATTTATTTACGATATCTTGACAAATTTCGCAAGATTGCTACTATTGCGACTTTTGCTATGAAAATAACTTATTGCTGTACAGGCAAGTGTTATTCTAGCAACCCAACACTAAATAAAAACAATGGGATCCAAAAGAATGAAGCAACGGAGATTGATAGCAAAAACTACGTAGTTTAATGTTTAATAGATATAATATCGAAAATAATTATTAAATTACTCCTTAAGTAATATTATCAACGAAAAGATATATGAATAACAAAAAGAAATATAAATACAAATATTTATAGAAATTAAAATTTATTTTCATAAAAATAAATAAGATTACATTTTAACAATGAGAATTAAGAATAGAATAGTAAAAATTAACATTCTTAAAATCATCATATTATATATTATACACAAACACACCCATACATACACTCACACACAAATATATATTTTTTATTGGTCAAGTGTCCTCCTAAGCCGCTTGTGTCTCCACTCTTCTTTCTACAACTGCCCCTTCCTGGATTTACCCTTTATATTTCCTCTTCCTTTATTCTGGACATCTTTGCTATTTTTTATCTTCTATCCTCTTAGAATGTCCGACCATAGAACCTAAGCCTTCTAGATACGATAGAACAGGTGACAGTATTCTCTCGTTGTCATATTTCTTTCAAAAACTTTATTCCTTCAGATATTTTTGAATAAAATAAGTAAATATTGATGGTTGGTTTAAAATATACCAATTCCGTTTTATTTATTTATAATATTTTTTGTCTTTGGTGAAACGACAGAAATAGGTAGCGATATAGATACTTTTTGGAATCGAAGGTTATTTAAAGTCCTATCCAAGTTATATATCATTGGAGGTAAGAGATAGAATAATGAAATGATAGAACAAAAGAAAATGAATAAAAAAATAGTATTATCGGAACGCTATGGAGTGTGAATTAAGGAACATTCAGTCATCGTTTCTACAAATTAAATGTTAGGAATGTGAATTAAAAAGATTTTGAAAAAAAAAAAAAAAAAAAAAAAAAAATAGAAGAAGTTGGTTTCAGCTCAAAAGCTAAAAATTTATAACTGAGAACATAAAGTTGAAAAGTTTAATATAAATCTCAATCGTAAAGAAGCTATATAAAATTTAATTATTTTTTACGAAATGAGCACAATTAATAATTATAACTTTAATGCCAAGTTTAAAGAAGAAATGTCCAGGAAATATAGGGATACAATTTAATTAAGTAGGTCCGTCTCTTTTATTATAAGGCTGATGTAATTAAATGTCTCACTCAAGACATAAAACATTAAAGACGGTTGTATAGAAAATATATTAATGTTGTCGTTTTATTTTATTTTTTTTCTACAATTTATCTGGCTCCAATTACAAAGCATAACAAGCTACGTTTAATTAAAGAGGAAAACCGAGCTTGGTTGAAAATCCCCGGTCTCAACGAAAGAATTATTCTTTATTTCCCCCGGATGAAAGTGCTTTTATTTATTTTTTTTATTTAGCTGATGATTAGAAATTAAAACAGGGTAAAGGTAAGTGCTACTTGTTATTAAATAATAAACAATTTATCTATATTTTTATTACGGATATTGTGTTTTTTATTGTTCATTTTTTAATTTTAAGTAGCTTGTAATATATGTGCAAATCCACTTATAAATGTCTATTGTAGTTTTATAAGATAAAATCAATTTAAATCCATCAATTTTAATTTTATGTTGTCAGAGCCGAGAAGACGGTAAGTGGTTCATGATGTTTTATAAAATGTAAAGCTCTTTTCTTTTTGCTTTTTTTTTTTTTTTTTTTTGTTTTAATTTCATTTCATTGAACTAGATCTGGTCGGAAGATCACCAGAAGCCGTACAACAGGCATTGGTATCAACAGAAAATTCGGCGAAAAGACTAGGACTCAAACCAACGGAAACAAACCAAATAAGTGTGTATCGAGCCCCCTAGTCGGTCATTTGGTGAATATGTGAAGTTATGACATGATATTAAACTGGTCCAGGCATTTGTAAATCTTGGCACGCAAGTCAATGTCTGAAATAGGACGGCGTATTATGTCAGCCCATCGACGCCTATGCAACAGCACTTGAGGAGCAGCTTGTTGTCTAAGAATACTACGCTTAGAATTCATAAAACACTTGCCAGTCCTGTTATCACGAATTCGTCACGTAATCTCACGTATAATACCGGACGATTTCTAAAAACAATGAGTTATCTATCATTCATGAGGAATGAAAGGAAATTTCTCCAGAGAAGGAACATAGTGTTAGAAACCCAAAGCCTGTAGAACGATATGGATATTTACCAATTTATTAAGCTCTTTCGGATATGATGTGCGTCCTGTTGCCTGAATGACAGAAGGAAATACTCGTCAAGGCTCTTCCTAAACAGATCCAAGGTACGAGGCGTATCGGAAAACCCAGACTGCGATGGAAGGATGGTATTGCGACAGATTCAATAACTTTACGTGGTGCTATAAACTGGAAGGCGGCAGTACTCAAGCGTTAAGACTAGTGAGTGAACAATGCTAGAGTAAGCCAAGTCTCTAGCAGAGGAGGAAGTGTTATGTTAATAATAATAATGTAATTTTATAACTTACGGCAGGTAGACGCCTATAGGTATAACTGCAAGCTAAGGTCAAACTGAGAGTGCAAATAAAAAACTGCAAGCCCATATAATCCAATTAAATTCAAACGAATTTGAGTTTTAAGCTGCAAATGTCTTGCAGTAATTTGATCCACATTCAGCAGATCTGTTACGTAGGATTCCACCTTGACCAACTTCTTATTTCAGATCCACAAAACTAAATCGATTAGAAACTGCTGGTCGTTTTCGACTACTCAACCATTTAACAAAAAAAAACGTTCAAATATTCCAATTATTTATAAAAACTTACCCTCATTACGGTAGTCCTACTTGAACATAAAGAACCTTGGAGCACAACTAAACGCTCCAATTCATCTTATCCTTAAATTCAAAAATCCTTACCCTTTCAAATTCACTAGTCTTCCAACCTGTTTCCTTTTCTATTCTAGATAACCCTTGAGGTATCTTGAAAGAAGATGGCCTGGTGACCTTCTAATCTATAACTTTTATTGAAGTGCTACCAATGGGTAGTTTTTGGCATAGCATTGTTTCCCAGTCCCACTAACATATTTATTGTTTTATTGTACTCTTGGAAATGTCACTATAGGGGATTATTATAATTATTACTATTTATTATTTTTATATTATATTTATGTTATGTTCTTTTTAATGTAAATAGTGCTCAAAATGTTGTCCTCTTACACCAATGCAAGTATTACATCCAGCACTCATTTGATAAATTGCAGCTAAACATTGTTCTGATGATATTTGGTGCACTGCATCTATGATTCGGTCTCTTAATTGCTCTCTTGAATTGATTGACACCGAATAACCTTTCTGCTTCAAGGTTTCCCATACGAAGAAATCCATGGGTGTCATATCAGGTGATCTGGGTGGCCAAGGTACTACTCCTCCACATCCAATCCATCGTTGTGGATAATTTATATCCAGCCAAGCTCGAGCAACTCTGCTATAATGAGCTGGACATCCATCGAGTTGGAACCACATTTCAATCCGCTGCTGTAAGAGAATGTCATCTAAATAATTAGAAAAGCCGTTCTCCAAAAAATGTGTAAATGTGATACCATTCAATCTTACAGGTAAAAAATATGGTCCTACCAGTAATCCGTTTTAAATTCCAAGCCAAACGTTAATAGCAAATTCATGCTGAAACCTATTCTCTCTAGTAGCTCTGGGATTTTCAAGAGCCCATACATGATAATTTCTTTGTTTAACAATTCCTACTCTTGTAAAGGTAGCTTCATCGGTCCATATAATTTTTAATGGAAATAAATTATCATCGCGAATTTTGTCAAGAAACCAGTTACTAAAATTCAATCTCTTGACATAATCTTGAAGTAATAAATTCTGAACTTTTTGAAGATGGTATGGGTAGCGATTATCACCTTTCAAAGTTCGCCATATTGCTTGCCGCGATATTGCTAATGCAGCAGATGTTCTTCTAATGCTAGTCTCAGGATTGTTATCGAAGTGACGTTGGACAAAATTTCCTCTCCGATAATGTGCTCTTATTGCTGCCTGGAATTGGTCGCATTCATTACGTATTAAGAATGGCCCAGTCTCTCGAAGTCTATTAAAAGTTAACGAAAAGGCTCGTCGTTTAGCACTCTTCTATTTCGAAATCGGCGCTCATACTCCCGCACCGCTTCTAAAGCATTACCGTTACAGAAACCATACACAAAAATCATATTAACGTATTCAACATTAGAATATGTATGCGGCATTGTGGCTGATGCTATTCACACAAAAATATCTGAGTAACTGACTGAAGATTGATTTAGGAATTATAATCCTAGAAGGAAGCCAAAATGTAAACAAATAAAGAATGTAAAGGATAACATTAAGTGTTTACATATCTCACTGCCTAGCCTGGCGAACTTTGAAAGGTGATAATCGCTACCTGTAACATTTTTGTTTTGTTTCTTTTTTTTGTGATTTTCTCTAAAACTAAGCAAAACCGAGCAAATCTCTAAAGGACTTTTTGTCTTAGTTTTTCGGTTCCCTATAAGTTCCTGAAGTTTTGCCATTTAAATTTGGGACACCCTGTGTGTATATATATATTTTTTTCTTTTCTTGGCGTCAAGGCGTAAATCCTATATTGCCAGTACCAGTTTTTTTCATAACTATATGAAAACAATAATCGATTATTGTACCATTTAGAGTTACTTCGTGTTCATAAGGTAGTTTGTGCAAACGTTATGCACATTTTTTGATCACCATTTTTTCGTTTCGAAAATTCTTAATGTACGTCTTCTTACATTTAGAGTAGGTCAGGTAGGAGAATAATTGGAATTCAAGATGTGAATTTCGATCAAGAGGAGTTCGAAGGCTATCAATTCCCCAGCCAACAACAATATTCTGGAAAAATTGCCGGCTTAGTTAACAAAGAATAGAGCAAATTTGAACGAGCTGATGATGAATAGGAACTGAAAGCCAAAGACAACTAAGAACAAATGAACCGCCTGTTTACTGACGACATAATTGACGTCACTCTACATCGACCGCTTTTCATGAGAAGTGCCATTGTACAACTGAGTGTGTACTCAGAACTTTGAAACAAAAGAAAACGTGGTATTCTCATTAAAGTAGTGGTGCGTAAGTATTAGCTAATTAATTAATTGAAAAATAAGTGAAAATTAAACTGTAAAATTATTGATAATTGCAGAGAAATGTAAGTATGAAATAAATATTAAAAATATTTGTATTTTGATCCTTCCTTGAATATTAAGCTTGCGTTTCTTTTTCAAATTATAAATATAATAACAAATATATATTAGATTAAGATACTGCGTTAGGTCACTCTCTAATAATATTAGCAAAAAAAAAAAATAATAGATTAATGAGACTCCTCTTATAATGTTTTACCTAATCTAATTGTCATTAGTTGTAAAATATTGCAGTTAAATTATATTAAATTCCAGCTGTAAAGAAAATGATTTCCTTTGAAATTTTTGTGGTCATTGGAGATTAATATCATATTGCAGCCCAACTAGAAAAAAAGGACTGGTTATCCTTCAAGTTACTAATCTATTCTAGCTTAATTAAGACTGTCACAGTTTATCGACCCATCGAAAAACTAAAAAAATACCAATAGTTCACTAATTGCTACATAAGGTTTGTCCTCTGATCCTCAAATGCTCTCATGTGTCCCATCTCTACACCGAGTTAAATTGGCTTTTCCCTATCTTCCGCAGAGATTAGTTCCTTGGTATATTCCTCTTCCAAGCTAGTTACACACATCACCCTCCTTTTATCCCTAGCATCCTACATTTCAAGTCCTCAATCCAATCACCACACACAAGATCGTGTCTCTTCAATCTCTACACCCCATCCTACAGAACGACAGCATTCCAACTTTCTTTTCTTGCCCGTTCCGCTATTCTTTGGAATTCTCTCCCTCCCTCTATTCGCAAAGCATCTTCCCTCAGAATTTTTAAAACACACCTCTTCACCACCTTATCTCCCTCCAGACGGATGCTATTGAGTCATATAGATGCTTATAACGAATGTCATACCAGCATATTAACTAAAAAAAATTTCAATTCTTCTTATGATAATGTTTTAACTGTTACTCAAATATTTTTCCATGTTTATTTTTTCATTATCATTTTTGTCTGTTCCCTCTCAACAAATATTATTTTTCTCCATACTTCACTAGGTGTAAATCCAGAAATTTTATGGTTCAATCTATTTTTTTCCTTTACCGAATGTATATATAGTTTAGTGTGCATATAAGTGTGTTTGTTTATAGATTTTTTTTTCTTTAATTTTTTTTATTATAAACTTGTATTTACTTTATGTTATCTTATTTCATTATTTTATTTAAAATATCTTGGCCAGATGTGATTTAATTTTTATAATTCATTTGTTGTTATTCTTAAGGGACTTTGTCCCAGCATAAAATTTATTTTCTATCTATCTAATTAGTTGCGGTGTGGAGGGGCTTGGTTGCCATTTAGAAGCTGTCATCTGCGATTATGCCCTATCTCTTTTTCGAGACAGTGGTCACCACAACATTATAAAAACTAAGCCACTGCCACATGTGATGATGCATCACCCACTCCAGTATATAGGCTTGGTTTGAACAGTTCTGACATCGGTTAAGGCTCTGAAACTATTTTAAGACTAGGGATGCCACTTACCGAAATGCAACCACAACTATTGTGTGTTGGCATTTCGGTTTTGACGGTTTTCACTGATGGTAGAAGGAGAGATTTCCTGACGGACAGTATTTCTTTTCTTTCGGTCAGCATCTTCATTGGCGCCTAGTTCTTGACGCTGTGGCTCATTGTGCATTTTTACTTCTTCCGTTCGGGAACAGCGTAAGAGGGAGTTCCTGTCCTCATTCTCCTTGTCTTGGAAAGGATGTATATTATGTAGAAGGGTGGTTAGGATTTCTCGCTGAATTACGGCTATACAGGGTGTTCGGAAGATCGTTGGCCAAAAAGATATCCCGGGTAGGGAGGTTCATTTGGAACCTATTTAAGGTCACTTACCTATATACAAAGTCTTACGGTTTTATTTTAATGAATTGTTTTGTAAAAATGTCCAAATCCAAAACTTTATGCCTTATAACTCCTTTGTTTACTGATATATCAACGCCATTTTTTTCTGTAATTACTAATACATTGTCTATGTAAAATAAAAAAGATATGGTGTAAAAAACAAATACCAAAAAAACGGGTGATCGTTAAATCTTGCTAAAGGCAAAAATAAAAATTATGAACTTTAAGTTTAGTTTCAATAAAAAAAAAAGTAAGCACAACAGCCAAATCCAAATTGTTTTAAAAACTTCAATAGTTAATACTCTTTAAATAAAATGCCATTTGCAGGCACGCAACACATCTAGTTTTTTTTTATTTTTATAAAGTAACAAAAGGGTGCCATCAGCGCACACTGACAATAATAATGAATTGAATCATATTTTTTATGCAAAACGTAACAAATAGTTGTGTTCGGTGGATATGGATATCGGGATGTGGATATTATCAGAGTAAACTTTATCTACATTTTTGTAAACAAAAATCAGGGAACAAAATTAAACTAATTTTAAATTATTCATAAATTTAATTTGTAGAGTATTACAGGTATTGCTCAAAATTATCTCTACTATTTCTAATACTTCCACTACTGTGGTAGTTGTTCTAAAAATAAATTCTTAAAGTTTTGAAAAAGCCCACTACAACTTATCTGTAAGAGAATGTTTATACAATTGTTTCCCACAATCCTGGATAGGAAGACGGGGTCCAATTGAGTGGCCAGAACGGTCTCCAGACCTCACGCCGCTCGATTATTACGCCTGGGGCCGTGCCAAAGATTTGGTTTATAATGAAGAATTTTAATCAAAACAACAACTTATTCGAAAAATCAATGCCGCGTTTACCATAATGAAGGAAGAATTTATTTTAAGAACAACTACCACAGAAATAAGAAAAAGATATCGTACTTGTATTAGAAATAGTGGAGATCATTTTGAGCAATACCTAGCAATGTGATACTCTACAAATTAAATTGTTTACAAAAATGTAGATAAAGTTTACTCTGATAATATCCACATTCCGAGAAAGAAAGAGAAAATATGCAGTTTAACCTATGCTATAAAGAAACAAAAAAATATGATTCGATTCATTATCATTGTCAGTGTTTTTTTTTTTTTTTTTTTTTTTTTTTTTTTTTTTTTAACGATTTTTTTTTTTTGTATAGCCCCTGTTGGATGATTTCTTGAGTTGGATGGAATTTAGGAATTTCTAGGGATGTTTGGCCTTTTTCTGTACTGGGTACACTGTAAGGCCAACAGGAAGTTTGTGATGATATCTTGATCTGTGGGTTTCAGAAAGAGTATGTTTAGATGATGGGGCTCACCTAAATCATGTAGTAAAGAAAACTTAAAACTATTTACACTTACGACTTAAAAGAGAAGTGTCTTTATTGTCACATTTTTGACCAGTGGCCAGTGGGTTCTGATTTGCCCGTTGGTATCTCTTGGTTATGGTCCGGTTGTTAGTTGCCAGCGGACCGGTGGTGGCGCTGGTGTCAAGGTTCTGAACAGGGGGTTTGTCAGAAACTGAAGAGAGTCCAGAAACTTGACATGCCGGCGCTGGATGAATTCCGGGACCGTCGGGAGGTTGAAGATCTCGTGTATGTCTTCTGGCTTCTTTTTCTTCAAGGAAGTCGTTTTTTACAATCTTCTTAAGCATTGAGTCCTGGAATCGCTGCAGATGCCGTCTAGTTCCGTCAGAAAGGCGGGTGAGAAGAGGGGCACCATACAGGAGTGCAGGCCTCAACATGCTTTTGTAGATGCACAACTTCAGTCGCAGGGAAAGTGCTGGAGAGGAGAGGAGGTGGTGGAGACGGTAAGATCTTTTCCTCACCTTGCGGTGCGCCCTGTAACAGTGAGCTGAGAATTTCAGCCCTCTATCCAAAGTGACACCCAAGTAAACGATACAGTTAGAGGGGGCAATGGTGGTGTCTGCCACTCGCAGTGTCTTCGGAAGTGCGGTCTTTTTCCCACGCTGGTGTGAGAATACTACGCAGTCCGTTTTAGCTGGGTTTATTTGGATGTTAAGTGAGTTCAGCCGTTGAGTAATCTCTGTGCAGGCAGTTTCGGCTTGGCGTAGTGCTCTTGTGGGGTTCATGCTGCTGCTGGTAATGGCAATATCATCGGCAAAAGCCGCTACTGTTGCCCTACCATAGTTTTTGCCAACTACGTCAGCAGTGTAGATGTTGAACAACACCGGAGATAATACTGCTCCATGTGGCACACCGCAAGTGAGGGGTACTGACTTTGAACAGACATCACGAATCATCACAGCGAGACTTCTCTCACTGAGAAAGGAGACAATGACTCCGTATAGCTGCTCAGGGCATTCAAGATCTTCCAATTTTCTGCAAAGGATCCCGTGAGATACCGAATCAAACGCCTTCGTGCAGTCTATGGATATAAGCGCTGTTGCAGTGTTCCTGTTGAAGTTTGTGCATGCCTCAGTTTGCAGCTTCATCAGGTTGTGTAAGACTTTGTATATAGGTAAGTGACCTTAAATAGGTTCCAAATGAACCTCCCTACCCGGGATATCTTTTTGGCCAACGATCTTCCGAACACTCGGTATACAATGTTGTTACGGTTTCTAATCATATAGTACAAACTATCTTTAATCTGCGAGTTGGGACAAGGGTCTCGGAATAATTCCAGGCGACTAAACTTCCAACCCTGGCTAGAATAGGTCTGTAAAATGTAGGATAGGCCGTCCTTCCTGCCCTAGTTGAAGAACAAAAGGTCGTTTATCCTCAGCCTCCAAATAAAAAAAAACATTATTTTTACAAGTGAAAATAACTATTTTAATAGAAATGCTCCAATTTTTGCGCAAACAAATAACGTGACCCAAATGTTTGAAAAGCTCCATTTACAATATCAGTAGATAAATGTATATATTGCCCAGCTTGAGTGAATATTAATAAATTAAAAAGTTTAATATCTTTTTATATTGTACTATAAAACTTTATATCATAATTTTTCATAAAAAATAAATGAAGAATATTATACAATATATACTACCAAAAGGAGAGTTTAGTTATAAGGTGTTCTACAAAAAACAATTTAATCTCCCATCAATATTTATTTAAAAACATACCATATAAACATGATTTTCTAAAAAATTGCGACGTTTCATGGCTATTGCCACATTTTTAAGGCCTAAAACATGCAAAAACATACATGTACGACAAATGTGAATTAAGTATTGATAATGTGAAAACAATATTCATCTAAGCGTATAATGTCTCTTGAATCTATATTATTCTTTACATGCTCTATTATATTTTTGTCGTTATTATTTATGTAAAATCAGTTATTTTCTTTTGGGTATTTCTATCTTTTATTTGGTTATCTTTTATTTTGTTACCGGATGGTGTGGCTAATTGGTTTGTATGTATTTTATCCTTATTATGATTCTTTTGTGTTTAAATTTTTATACCAATATTTGTTCATTATATGTTTCGGTATGAAATTGTCTTCCCTGATTTTATAGAAATTCTTTTTAATTTCTTTGATATATTCTATGTGAGTTATGGCTATTGCTTTGAATATTACATTATTTATAGTGTTTAATATTTGATGTTAATAACTGATTTTTACATAAATAATAACAACAAAAATACAATAGAGCATGTAAAGAATAACATAGATTCAAGAGACATTATAAATAATACATCAAAAATGAGAAATAATATAAGTAATCCGAATATGTTCCATAGAATAACATATATACCAGGACTAACCAATAAGATAATCAACAAACAAAAACTTTGATTTTAATAAAAAAACAGCCCCAATTAATAAAAACAAAATCATTACCATCATAAACAGGAAAAACAAGATAATAGACCCTATGCAAAAAAGAAAAAAAAAAATCATTTAATCTATAAAATTAAGTGCGATACATGTAATAATATATATATTGGAGAAACCAAACAAAAACTTGAAAATAGAATCAAACAGCATAATTCAGACACCAAAAACATAAAAAATATCAATAAAACAGCATTGGCACAACATGCAATAAACTATAGTCACAAATTTAATTTTTAAAAAAACCAACATTTTATTTTATGAAAAAAACAATTATAAAAGAAAAATTTTAGATTCCATTTTCATAACAAAAAAATTGGACACAGCCGTAAATTTCAAAACAGACACACAAAAATAGGAGCCCACTATGCATTATTGATAAACAAATTAAATATTTAAACATAACCTTTAGACCTTATTGCAGTAAGTGACAGAGATAAATATATGTAGTATGTGATCCATATTAAAGTTCAAAAGAGATTTTTGGTTATTTAAGGTAATTATAATAATTTAACAATAGCCATAACAATAATAATAAATTTTGCAAAATTATAGCAGTGTAATAGAACATCATACATTTTTCATATTTTTTATTTATTTATTTTTTATATTTATATTGTTTTTATTTGTTTATTCATTCAAGTTTTAATATATGTAGAAAAATGACAAGATGCAATACCAATGACAAGACTTTTTTAGTCGTTAAAAGATTTTGTTTGTTCATCAGACGGATCCAAATATTAAAGGACACAGTAAGGATAATTCATTAATTATATATAATGTACTTAGATGAATATTGTTTTCACATTATCAATATTTAATTCGCATTTGTCGTACATGTATGTTTTTGCATGTTTTAGGGCTTGAAAATGTGGCAATAGCCATGAAACGTCGCAATTTTTAGAAAATCATGTTTATATGGTATGTTTTTTAAATGAATAATGATGGGAGATTAAATTGCTTTTTGTAGAACACCTTATAAATGAAGAATGAAAAGCATTACTATCCTCAATAAAATAAAATAATTATTTTACAGTTTAAATAGTCTAAGAAAATAAAAACGTACCTTTTGAAGAAAAAATGGAGGTTAAAATGTAAACCCAACAACATGGATTACAAGCGTTTCTTTGTCCTTTTATATATACAGGTCACATGATTGTTACATTTTTTCGAGTATTTATAAAGTTATTCAGATTTTTATAATAAGAAAAAAAAAAAGTTGTCTCATAGATTATGAATAAGTATAAAAAAAAAAAAAAAAAAAGTTTTCTCATAAATTAACTTAAACATAATTTTTTTTTTTTTTTTTTTTTTATGTTGCTTTAAAAACAAAAGTAACTTAATAATAATTATTACTGTATAATTTTTTAATTATATATTTTTTTGATGGTGCATAAGTATTTCATACTAATTAATGATAATTAATAAAAACACATGCCTTAATATACATAAACAACTATGATAAAATAGAAAGGTTATTATTTTATTTGATTGATTCATAGTTCTTATGGTCCATTACCATTTTTATTGCTTTTAAAAATGAAATGCAGTTCTTATTCTGTATTTTTTTTCCAATCTTCAGGCTAGTGAAAATTGTCTCAATGCTTATAGCAATTACTTATATTGAACAATTAATTAGAATGAAGGAGTAGAAAAGGCTACAGAAGTGCAAAGCTTAAGATTTTTATAATTAAGTCTTTATTTTACTAAGGAATAAAAGAGCATAAAGAATTATGCATAAATGGAAGCTGAACTAAAAAAAGAAACATTAATTTTCTTTGAGATCAAACCGTGAAATAATCCTATTTTACTTGTAAATTTAATATGAAAATGGGACAATTACGCGGAGGAAAGTAAAGCTCTGAAGTAAATGGGATGACACTAAGGTTCCGTTTCAATTCTTTAAGTTCCATTACTTGCCGGGATTACGGTTTCATCGATATTAAAATAAAATTTCAAACCTTCTAATATTTTTAAGGGAGGCAGTTAAAAGGGTATTCGACCCTTAATTCCATTTTATATCATTTTATGTCGAGAATAAAAGCTCCCTTTTTTACCTCTATTAACATCAGATTAAATCTCCTTTCCCCGGGGGAAAAGTTTCAAGTAGGTTTCCTTTCGCAATAACCGCGGAGGGCAATCATATTACCCGGATTTCCGCTTCCATTAATACCCAGATTGCGGGCTTATCTTTCTCCAGAGGACCGGCAATATCGTCACGGGTTCGTTCACTACCGATGGTAAAAGTAGTGATTCTCAATTTTAATCTCTCACATGATGGATTATGTTTCTGGATGGCCCCGACCACAAAGGGTCTACTCTCCGATGGACTTCTTTATTAGATTCGAGCCGTCTTTTGAAGTGGCTCTCTCTCCCTCTTTCCTCCTTCCCCATCCTGTTGTGTCCGTGTTCTTTTTCATCTCCCCTTTCTGTATGATCCCACTCTCAAGTGAAGCCAAAGGATACTATTTTTAGATCCGTAACATTCTATGCTCCTCAATCAGATATTTGTTTAATTTTCCGACTCAATGGTATAGAAACTCGAATAAATATTGATCGTTTATGTCGTACATAAAACGTACTATAAAACGTCCATTGAAGCAATGGTGTCAATTGGTAAAGTTTATGATTGTGACAATGGTTTAGATTGAAATTCGAAGTATTGTATTCCTACCGAAAGGCTGTTTTGCCCCTGCTCACACGCAGAATACACTTATCACTAAATATTAATTTTTATTTTTAATTCACCTCTTACTTCTTCCTTACATGTTAATGAACTTCTTCTAGCCTTGTCAAACCTAAATATTGATCAAATGTCGTTTATAAATCATTTTTATATAAATCATTAGGACGGTCAATCATTTTTCGTGCTATATTCTGTATCATGTTTTAATGTGACCTTGAAATATATAAAAGCCTCTTTCGAACCAAATCATCAACTTCCCAAGCTAAGGGTTAACTCTGGAAAATTTTAAGAAAATAAAAGTTTAAAGTATAGTATAAAATAAAAAAAAAATTCTCCCTGAATGAAAAAAAATATAGATCATGGATGTGTTTATCTATAGTCTACTGCTTCTGATAAGAAAACAGTCATTAAATTTTGGATCCGAACAACACTAAAAGCCAGTCAAAATATGCTTAAAATGAAGGAAAAACGAGATTTTTTTCATTCAAACCAAACAAACTTTTATTTTTTTCATTCAAAATTATCATTTTTCATAAAAATTAGTTCCTATCAAAAAACGCAATGAAAAAAAAAAATGTTTTTCATTAAATTTCTGATCAGAAAACTGTCGCCAAATTTTCGATTTGAGCAACACCAAAATAGATCTTGCCAAATGTAACATTTTTGATTGTGAAAATGTTAAAAAAAAAAAAAAAAAAAAAAAAAAAAAAAAAAAAAAAAAAAAAAAAAAAAAAAAAAAAAAAAAAAAAAAAAAAAAAAAAAAAAAAAAAAAAAAAAAAAAAAAATACAGACGTCAAGCTAAAAGACATGTTCATATCAAAAATTAAAATATATATTTTTAAAATTTCATTAAAAAGTTTAAATTCTACAATGTTTATGAAAAGGTATTACATGAGGAAAAATCGAAATCATATCAAAATACTACAATTCATTTCAGAATTTGCCCTAGTTAGATTATCTAAGTTCAGTGATCGTTTTACGATCAGGCGCTTAGAGAGGTCTTTTTTATAGACTGAGGCGAACCAAAATGCCCCTGCTATGGCCGGATTTATGACAAGGAGTTGGTTTTTATAAGGGAAGAACAATCAGAGATCTGGTGAAGAGAATGAGGGAAGAAATATTACTTTTGGTTGGAGTCCAAGGTGCCTCCCTTTTGGAAACCTACCAATCCCCTTGTCAATGTTTACTTAAGCCTTATCTAGCTGCTTTATGCCGCTCCTCTAATTGCGCCGTTAGGGATATTGGCTTTTCACTCTTCTATTTTATTTTTATTGTCATCTCTTTCGTTTTTTTTTAAGGGTTATTTTCATTCTGTCTTATTCGGGTTGAAGGAGTTTATTTCCAACCATCGCAGCTTCTAACCTTGCGATTGGGATGACTGAGTTAGCAAATCGGAGAGAATTTCTCACTGTATTTATAATAAATCAACCCTTACGGATTGTGATGTAATAAAGGATATCAGATTTTAATTTCTTTGATATTCATTTTTTATTAGTCCTAAATATCATTTTTATGTTATTCTGTAATGCTTCGTACAAGGTATTTTGCTTCTTATTTCTTCACTTTAACAGTGTTCATTACAATTAGGGTTGATAAGTTCTTTGCCACTTCTGTTGAACTTCTATTTATTTGAAGATTAATTTTGAATGAACATTAGTAATCAGTTTAAAAACATACAAACAATTTTAATTGTCAATGGAATCACCCATCAATTAATTAATTATTGATTAATTAATCATTTGGAGGACAACAAACCTATAAAAATTCTAGACCCTAGAAATCACGATATGAATTCTTAATATAGAGGAAACCTCCACACACACATAGTTGCAGTTATACATAATAATGCTAAAAGAGACCGCAAACACATAAGCTCGCATTCTCTAATAGCATGACTTATGTATTTTAAACATATCGTTAAATCTAAACCCAAGATTGCGGGTTCACAGCCCGGCAGATGACCTTAAGATTTTTTAAAGGGAGTAAAAAATCTTTAGCTATACCGTCCTTCGGAAGGGACGTAAAATGGGGGTCCCAAGCCTGTGCGATGTCAGGTACTCGTTAAAGAT
This sequence comes from Euschistus heros, assembly GCA_003667255.2. NCBI lineage: Eukaryota > Metazoa > Arthropoda > Insecta > Hemiptera > Pentatomidae > Euschistus > Euschistus heros. Next base: position 74,769 of record RCWM02000418.1, on the reverse strand, counting down.
CTCTATCCTAATTATACCTGGATAGGCCAAATTTAGGACTCCCACCGTAGCATCGTCCGATTAGCCATAGCGGCATAAAGTGACGTTAAACGAAATAAACAATAAACAAACATATCGTTAAATGAACAAAATCATAATAAAGAAATTCAAACCATACACACTGTAGTAATAACGGGTTCATTTCAATCACGATTGAGAACACTTTAAAAAAACTTCCTCTTTGAAACGGTGTTTCCCTTCGCCGGGTTTCCGTCAAGTCAAACAAATTCGTAAATAAACTATTTAAAAAATTTCCACCTGTGATTTTTATTTATCATAGTACATGCATTGTCTTATACCTTCTGGGGGACACCAGACCTCCGGCTTTTCTCAGTTTAAAACAAAGGATACATGGTACATTACTATTTTTTTATTCGCTTTCATTTGTTTGAAGGAATTTCATTGCACATTTCCTTACATCGTTGGTTCAATATTTACTCCATAGGACGCCCTTTTGTTTTGTTTTATTTTTAAATCAAACTCTTGGCAGGTAATAAGCACCAGCCTCTACAGCTTTGCCAGTCACTTACTTATCTTGCATCAAAAAACGTACTTGCTTAGTTCATTCTGTTTAAGAATATTTTATATTCCAACTATATAATTTTTAGTTCTTTTAATTCACAGCGTATTGGGGATTGGCAGAACTCAATGCCTGAAGCAGTATTAAGCATCTATATGTAAAATGTTATTAAAAAAAAAAAAAAAAATTAATAATCGGTATTTTTTTTTTTGCGAGCAAGCAAAACATATTAGTAATAATGTATATTATTTAGTTTTGCTCCTATATTCAATATAGTCTATTGAAAAATACGCCGGATTCATTCAATTATTTTACTCAAAGTAGTAAACTTTATCTAAAGAATTACAATGCTGTTACCAGCGAATTTTGTTGCATTATATGGTCATAGCTTTATTCTAAAAGTATGAAATCAAGGAATCGGTATGAGAGATAAAAGTAAAAGAATCCCGAAATTGAACCCAAATTGATTTTGAGAGAGATAAAATTGTTTGAAGTTGAAAAAAGTATAAATCACATTGTCATACTCCGGACAAAAAATATTTATATTGAAATCTTTATTATTAAAATAATAATTATTATTAACTAACTAGTTAGTCAATATAAAATAAAAAGTAATAATACCTTCAAAATGATGAAGACAATTTTTCTCACCTGAAAAATATAAAAATAAGATCAATAAAACAATGTAAAAATTATTATTATTCACAAATTTTTAAAATAATAATTTTTAAAACTGATTTGCCTTTTAATTATAATAAATATCTACAAATATAATATTACTGTATGTATTTTATTGAGATTTAAAGTATAAAAACAAAAATTAGTTTGTTTTTAGAGAAAATGAATACTGCAGTTATTATAAATGCGGTCTTTATTCAAACCTGAAACACTACTCATAATGTATGATCATAATTATTCACCTCGATACATCATGAATATATAATAATATAATATATAACATATATTATGTATAATACAATTGTAAATGTTTGCACTGGTAGTTAATAATAATTAAAGGTATGGTTAACACTATAAAAACATATAGTGTTCAGAGAGAGAGAGACTATCAAGGGACTTTTATTCTGTTCTACGTTAATATTTAGGTAAGATTATTATTGTATTCGTTTAAAGTAATTGTATCCGATGTAATAAAACTAATAAATTATGTTATATGTAGCAATCGTCTAGCTGCCCTTTATCAGCGAAGTTACACATAATATATTAATATCATATAAGAACATATAATGACGAATCTTTGAAGTACTTTACAATATAAATAATTACAAAACATATTAATATGTGTAATTTATTTTAAGATAATTTTATAAATTAAAATATCAGATGAGTGCATACTAAATCTATACATTATAAATGTGGACTCAGTATTTTTATTAAAAAAAAGAGGGGGGTATTTTTACGAAAATACAAAAAGTTCGTAAAAGATTGATATAGCGAGATACGTTTTATATAAATTATTACAATTTTTTTTAAATTTTTTATTTAATAAATTTTTAGTTGCGAATATTTGTTCATAACACATTTTGAAAGATCAAAGAAACATTAAAATGAAATTGCTAATAGAACAGCATTCATCATTCCTTCGTAATTATTCAAGACTTAAAATTAGTTTGAAGGTTTTTTAGGGTCACGAGTTAATGTCAGAAATAAAAACTATTTCAGTATAATTATCTAATTGAAGATTATTTGTTAATTAGGCAACTACATCGCTCATAATTAAATATTAAAAATATTTATTGAGAAACAAAATTAACTATTAACTTTAAATGTTACTCTGTATAAGACAGCTTTTGAATATTTTAATTTTTTTTAAAAATGATAAGCGAATTAAAGTTGAGTACATTATTGAACGATCAGATATTGTCTATATTTTCTAGCATGCTTCGGGGCAATATAGTGACTGATAGATCTTTCAAGGTTCTTTATAATGCATACATACATTTGATCAATATTCAGGGAATTGTATGACAGAATATAATATAAATAATGTAGTCAGACAGTCTTTAATAATTAATCTACAAGTAAATAGCTTTTTGGTATTAGAAGAATACTTTGAATTGTTTTATTGTATTTTTTAAATATCTGACTTTGCGGTCTCAAATGTCACCAGCGTTGATTCGGTCTGGGAGGGATTAGGTGCGGAGAGGTAGGCCGGCTCGAGGGGTCGGTAAGCCTCTTGTATACGACCAACTCTAAGCTCCCAGTCCTCTACCACTTTATACTTTATTAAATAAAGTACCTCGGTCCAGGTAAAAAATAAATAGATACGTAAATAGAATATCAAAGTCTGAATGATAAAAAAAAAAAAATATCAGTGAAAATGTTGCAATAATTTAAAATATTACTCTACGACTAGTTCAGTTATGTTTTAATTTATTTGTTTTTGTCTGATTATACTTAAAAAAAAGAAACAAATTTTGCAAAACTCAATGTACGGCAGGAATATACATTAATACCATTTATACAAATAAAATTATATAAAAATGTGACCTCAAAATATCTAAGTGTGAGCAAAGAATTAGAAGAGTATTTTTTTCCAAAAAGTCATTTGGAGTCAGGGACATGGTTAAGGGCAAAGAAGATCTCTAGGGCCCCAGTGTGCATAAAAAAAAAAAAATTATTGAAGGAACTTTAAAGTTTAGTAATACAGAGAATTATGGTTGTGGATTCATGAAAGAGCAGCTAATAGCTGATTATTCCCAAGAAGAAAATAGAAGCTTGTAGAGATTATTTATTATTTTCTTTCTTTAGTTCATGAGAAAATATATTTAAAGCAAATAGTAAATTGTGATAAAAAAAATTAAATTATCGTAAGTCTACGATATTTTTAAATATAATTTTATGTTGGCGTCAAATATTTGGTTTAACAATCGTTAAAATATTTAATTTACAAAACCAACTAAAGAATAATGATTTTTTTAAAAATCAATCTATCTTTTATTTCGTTTATTTAATTTGTTTGATTAGATAGGTATAATTCAAGAAGGAAATTATAATTATAAAAATTATAAAAAAAATAAATAAATAAATGAAATTATTTAATTTACAATTAATTTTGAAAGCAGTAATTACATTTTTCAAACAATATTTAATGAAGCAGTGGTATAATTATTATTCTGTTTTAATAACCAATGATGCAGACGTCCTTTATATATGCAATTATAAATATGTTTCCATATGTAATTATTTAAATTTCTAGTAAAACATATGTAATATAAATATCCAAATTCATTTTTAAAGATCAGATAAAAATTATAAGTGATTAAACAAAAGAGAAGGTGTTGATTAAGTAGGCAGTGAGAAAGATGGAAAAGACATGTTTAGTTATTGACTTGAAAATGAGGATCGAGTCAAAGAATCGAATACAGGTTAACCATATTAGCTCTTGGTTGTCTTCAAGAACTATTTAAAAATAATGAAGTGAATTAATATCGAGCTGTGTTACATCTGCGAATTTATGGCAGAGCGGCGAAGAGCTGATTATTTGATGGAAGGAATTTAAAGAACCTTTAGTTCATCAACTAATAAATTAAAAGAACATTGTAAATTGGTTTTTAAAATCTTTTAATTTATCAAATATGTGTGTTACTTATAAATATCATTTTATTTTAGAGTTAAATATGTATTGTAATAGTAGTTTTAATTGAAAACAGCGTTGTTAGAATACCTGGGAATGAATTGGCTGATGCAGCTGCTAAAGAGGCGAATATGTTTCCTGTACCCAACTTACCAATTGTACTCAGCGACCACCAAATGTATATTAAACTGAAGTGCAAGGCGGCATGGATTTATTATTGGACCAGGGTTCCGGATACTAATAAACTAAAAATGATCTGCCCTAATGCTCAACCATTGCTAAACGGCTCCAGGAGGGAACAAGTGGTGATGACTAGGCTGCGCATCGGAAACACAAGACTAACACACCAACACCTACTTCAAGGTACATCACAGCCCATGTGCTCAAGGTTCCATGTTCCTCTATCAGTAGAGCACATATCTAGTAACTGCGGTCTACACCCTACTGCTGGAACACCCATCTTCAACAAAGACCAGGGTACAATATTCAAAAATTATCAACCAGATGTTCTGAAGTTCCTCAGGGATTGCAGAATCTTTAATACCATTTAGATAAACCAGAAACGAAAAATTGGTGCCTCTGGCCATGTTGCAGTATACAGCACCTTAAAATAAATAAATAAATACAATTTTCAATGCATTGAATTTGAGTTCAGATATATTATTTTTTGTTTAACTTTTATATATAATAAAATAATTTAAAAATATTTTTAATTTTTATATATATTGTTTTTTCTTAGCGCTCCCACTCAACCGTGACGCAGCTGGGAGAGCAGCACTGGGATCTCTTTGGGTCTGGCCTTAATTCCCAATAAGTGGGGAAATAGACTCGATTCGGAGTTACCCAGGCTGTGTGTCTGCATTTTATATTTAGATAATTTTATGTAATTATTAGTTTCATTTTTATAATGATTATTTTTTTTCTTTTATTATTATTAATTTTGTGTGTATGTGTACTAGTATACATGGTATGAATGAATACTTCATTAGCACTGTTACCTATTGTTCTCCACTGTGGCAGATTATACATACACTTTAATAAAAGTTTTTAAAAAAAATTAATTGTTTAAGTACGTTTTGGATTCCCGTGCTTTTCTAGTTATTCATCGCATTAAGGCCGTTTGGTTATTCAAACATCGGAGTGTTATTTGCTCACTGCCTATAAAAATTAATGCTCCTCTAATAACTTTACTAAACTTAAATTGCGATGGGAGTGGGAGAGGTCTTGGAGGTGGTGGGGGGAGGGGAGTCATTAATAAATTAGTAGCGGTCTGAGGAAGCGACAAGAGCACTTGAGGGCTAAATACTTGTCAACGAGCGGCTCCTCTAACTGTTCAAATTCATTCTTTACTCGCTATTATTCAACGAGTCCAGGTGGTTCCAGTTCTCGGAACTGAATTAATTAATAATATAAATTCCAAGCGATTATTTATATTCAATAAAAAAATAATCTATACTATTGTATGAAAGGTCAAGCAATTTTTCGTTTATGATTACTAACCACGAAAACTACTGAACCAACCCTTACCAAATTTTAGCCACATCATTCATATAGCTCTAGAAATATTTAGCAATAATAAAATATGATTATTTTAAATTAATTTGTAACTAAAAAATGAAATGTGGATAACAGTGAAGACTGAAAATTAACCAATAGGAGGTAACGCCATTCTACATGAGAGGTTGAAAAGGTACGGCTGGTCCGGGATGTAGTATCACTTTCAAACAAGTGACCGATCTCATGAAGAATTTACTCCCATGAGTAGTTCTCCCATTGCCTGTATGGAATCCACTCGTCAGACCGCACAGCTGCGGTGAGTGTGGTCATGGGAGTCAGGAAAAGTGGTACTTTTTTTTTTTTTTTACATCTCAAAGCTGGTTAAATTTACTATCAGACCTTATATTAGAAAATTTGATTAAATTACGCATAAAAAGGTGGATTAGTAGGTTTTATGTTATATGGTCCTAATCGAAAAATGTGTTAATAACAAAATTTAAGTTTATTAAATTGTGCGTCTAAAGACATCTCTATAAATTATATTTGGTTTAACACATTTTGATTAAATTCTCTGAAATACCCACGCTAGCACGCTAAATGTATATGTTTTGGCCAAATGTCAGCGGGCTGGCGTGGGTTTAATCACGGGAGTTTTACAGAATTTAATCAAATTTTCTTATATAAGATCTGATAGTTAATTTAACGATCTGTTTTTTTTTAATTTTTTTTTTTTTTATTACTATAAAACGTCACATTTATGAAACATTCACAGGCCCCTCATGGACCATATAAAAACATAAAAATACTTTACTTTACGGAATTTAATCGAAGTATCTTATTTAAGGTCTAATAGTAAATTTATGTAGCTTTCGGATGGAATAACGAAATTTTGGATGGACCAAACATTTTCGGAGTTATACTGAAAAGTGTGCTAAAAAACGTGAATTTCACAACAGTGGTTTTTAGCGTGCTGGCGTGGGTACTTTACGGGTCTTGATTAAAATTTCTTATATTGGCTTTAAGAGTAAATTTAATCAGTTTTGAGATTGGAAAAAATAAATTTTTGATCGAACAGGTTGTTCCGTAGTTATAGCTAAGAGAGTATGGACTTCTTCGAAAACATTTCCTTACCATTTCCTTGATTCCAACGCCCACACCCACCGCGGTCGCGGTGTGGTACCGTCTGACGAGTGGATTCCATACAGAACTACTCTTGAGAGAAAGTTCGTCGTGAGATCGATTACTTGTTCGAAAGTGACACTACATCCCGGATTAGGTGTTATATATAACATGCAATCGATAATAAAATTTAATATTCAGTTAAATAACTGCAAAAGATTTATATTCATCTCATTTAGAAAATCGATGATGGTTAACCATTTTACTTCGTACCAAATTTTAACCATGTTACCTTCATAGTTCTAGGAAGGTTTAACACTGATAAAATTCACAATAGTATAAATTTAAATTAATGTTGAGCGGCAGAAACAACATTAAGCAAACTGCCATATACTTATATGATTAGAAATAAAAATCCAACCATATGAAATCAATATTTGTATAGTATCGATTTTTACACACTTATTGATATAGTGTGTAAAAATCTAGTCCCATTGGGACTGCAATATTAACCACTGGTAATGCAGTCCATATTAATAGTTTCTAATTAGTCTACGTACATCTAGATTACCAATTCTCATTAAAATTAAAAAATGTGTAATTATGTTTTTACTCAATCTTCAATCACCTAATCAATTTAGTTTTAACCACGTCAAAAAATGCTGCTATACGTAAATAATGCTCGATTGCATAATTCAAGATTTTTATCGATAAACAAATAAAACTTTCGATATCATTAATTTCGTATAAAACAAAAGTAGGTATAAAAACTCATAGGTTTCTGTCAACTGACTGTCAAGGAAACATTCGACTTGAAAGAAATGGACCAAAACAGATGAAGCCAGGTGATACAGGAACGAGATCTGTAAATTATGCTCTACAGACATCCATCACAATATTACGTGTGAAAAGAAGTCTTAATTAAAAAGAAAAAAAAAACTGAAATGCTGGAAGAATCTGATATTTATTTTTAATACAATTTATTCAAGATGGGAATTGATTTAATAATTTTACAAATATAGCATAGGCGACGAGATCGCTGATCAGAAACTACCAATTGATAGTAGCATTTCCATATAAGTTAAACAGGGTGTCCCGAATTTCAATGGCAAAACTTCAGGAACTTATAGGGGACTGAAAAACTAAGACAAAAAGACTTTTAGAGATTTGCTCGTTTTTGCTTAGTTTTAGAGAAAATCGAAAAAAAAAGAAACAAAACAAAAATGTTACAGGTAGCGATTATCACCTTTCAAAGTTCGTCAGGCAAGGCAGTGAGATATGTAAACACTTAATGTTATCCTTTACATTATTTTATTTGTTTACATTTTGGCTTCCTTCTAGAAATATAATTCCTAAATCAGTCTTCAGTCAGTTACTCAGATTTTTTTGTGTGAATAGCATCAACCACAATGCCACATACATATTCTAATATTGAACCAGCCTTTCCAGCCAATTCCAGGCGGCAATAAGAGCAGATTATCGGAAAAGAAATTGTGTCGAACACCACTTCGATGACAATCCTGAGACTAGCATCCGAAGAGCATCTGCTGCATGAGCAATATCGCGGCAAGCAATATGGCGAACTTTAAAGGTGATAATCGCTACCCATACCATCTTCAAAAAGTTCAGAATTTATTACCTCAAGATTATGTCAACAGATTGAATTTTAGTAACTGGTTTCTTGACAAAATTCGCGATGATAATTTATTTCCATAAAAATTATATGGACCAATGAAGCTACCTTTACAAGAGGAGGAATTGTTAATCAAAAAATTTATCATGTATGGGCTCTTGAAAATGCCAAAGCTATTAGAGAGAATAGGTTTCAGCATGAATTATTACAGGTGGGACCATATTTTTTACCAGGAAGATTGAATGGTATCACATTTACACATTTTTTGGAGAACGACTTTTCTAATTATTTAGATGACATTCCCTTACAGCAGCGGATTAAAATGTGGTGCCAACTCGATGGATGTCCAGCTCATTATAGCAAAGTTGCTCGAGCTTGACGTGGAGGAGTAGTACCTTGGCCACCCAGATCACCTGGTATGACACCTATGGATTTCTTCGTATGGGGAACCTTGAAGCAGAAAGTTTATTCGGTGTCAATCAACTCAAGAGAGGAATTAAGAGACCGAATCATAGATGCAGTGCACCAAATATCATCAGAACGATGTTTAGCTGCAATTTATCAAGTGAGTGCTATATGTAATCCTTGCAAGTAATGTGCAAGAGGACAACATTTTGAGCAATATTTACATTAAAAAGAACATAACATAAATATAAATGTAAACAAATTATAAAAATGAAACTTGTTTTGTTTATTTTTTTGCAATTTTCTCTAAAACTAAGCAAAAACGAGCAAATCTCTAAAGGACTTTTTGTCTTAGTTTTTCGGTTCCCTATAAGTTCCTGAAGTTTTGCCATTTAAATTCGGGACACCCTGTACAATACAATGTCATCTATTTATCTAATGCCTTGATGAAATGTAAAAAAACAAATGTTAGAACCAGTGAGTTTGAGTGAATCTAGAGTTTATTAAAAAAGACTACTACCAAATAATCAAAATTTGGGGGTATTAAGGTCATTAGGTTAGGGAAAAAGCAAATTTTATTCCTAAGGGAATAAGTATAAGCGGGAAAACGTGCAAGGTTAGAACTTCATAATAAAGTTTAGTGAAAGTAGGAGTAGAGTGACTGATCTAAATACTAATAATTGGCCTTTATTACTTTCCACTTTAAACAAAAAGTGAAAACATTTTTTTCTTTCAATTAAATAAAAATGTTAGTACATATATGATTATCAGTTTTTAACTACATGTTTTTTGTCGTTTATTGGGGCTTGACGTCATTATGTATTCCATTTAGGGCAGAAAGGACGGATTATCTTAAACACTAGCAACCTTTGTTAGCCAGGGTGGAAACATCAAAATTAAATCCGCTACGAAATTATTTCATATACCTACCCAAGTGGGATTCAAACCTACGACATTCAGTACCGAGAGCGCTAAGACTCTCCTTGGCCTCCTTCATAATTCGTAGCCACTTCTTATCATTTCGACATGAGCCAGGCTTTTCAATCTTGCCTTTTTAAAGTACGTGACCATGTAGATCTCTTCGTAGAATGTTATTATCTCTCTGTTTAATCGAACCCTTCTAAATCTTTCCCGAAATACGGTACCCAAAAAAATTCGTGACACCTTTCTCTCCCACACCAAAATGATTCTTCCGTTTCTTTAGTGACAATCGGTAGGATATCCACCTTGTAAATAATTACCTTTGCCTTTCTAATAAGGTTCTATAAGTTTAAAAGTTTTTGCCTGGTAAACAGTGTGGATATACATAAATTGTTTTGGATAACAGTCCCATATAAGGAAAGCGTTACCAAAATTATCTGACTTGTTTGGTTTATATGATTAGGATCCTAATGCCATCTCTATAGGGCCGAAAATTCGATTATATCACCGCTAACCAAAAGCCCGCTCCTACCTTCAATAAGACCAACAGAACAGAGGAAGGACAAAAGGCCTTCCAAATCCGCTTAGTCGGTGACAATGTCCAGGGTGGCATGCTGTGTGGTCATAAGCAGGGCTCAATTGAAACACTGATTGTTTTCAGCCGTCGCTTACACGCTTCAATTAGGGATACAGCTCTAGAGGGGTTCCCATTACGCTGCACGAAACGAGGGCCAGCCGCGAAAAAAACTCAAATCCCTATCCCTGGTTATGTAACGTCAATGCTCTTTTTATTGCTTTACTAATGAAGACTGCTACGGATACAAACAATGCATATAAATTACTTTTTATTAATAAATAAATATATAATACATTCCATCGTTCCAAAATGCCAATAACATAATAAAGTTACATACGCTTAATAATCTAATAAAATAATATATGATAACTTCAGATTGGTAAGTCAATATTTTTTTAAAGAATTTTTTACAGTAAAATGTGCAAAAAAATGTGTATTGAAAGATTCCTACAACGGCATGAATTTTTACAGTACATTATAATATCATACATGAAGTAAGTAATCAGTTTTTCAAAATATTCAAATTTATGTTATATTTATTTATCGGAAGCATGCTAATAATTTGCAATTCTATTTATAAATAATTAATAAGGAACTACGCATTGTTTACAACTTACAAAGGTACAATGAAAAAATAAAATTTTATATCCTCCTCTAAAAGTTATTTAATGCTTATCGAGTCATAAAATTTTTTATCTATATCACTTTAATGACCTATTGTTGCTTATTGGCTTATGTTTATGAGCTTTTATTTATAACTTCTATTCGAATTCTATCAGTGGGTCGTTTCAATAAAACTTATAGCCATGCTGTTAAATTTATGATCCTTCAAATTCACACGATGTTTTATATAATATAGTTGTTATTTTCAATTTATATGCCTTAGGTTTTTACGGCTCAACAAATAACCGTAGGCAATCAAATAGTATAATGAATAAACCGAGAAAAAAAAAATTGGCGCAGGGTATTATGGATACAAGAATAATAAACAATATTAATAACTATTTCAGATAGAAAGCTAAAAGTTGGGTGGCTCCTATGATGTAATCGTTTCTATTATGAGTATTAAAAGTGTAAAGGTGATTGACAGGATATTATACCCTATTAGGATTCTTAAATCACTGACTGTTTATGCCTGGAGAAAAGGTTTTCAAACAAAGGAATGCAACATTCAAAGGAGGAAATTAAAACCAATGTACTATTATATCAAATTTTAAGAACTATTACAGGCAGGCAGAAGAGAGGACACACTTAGGCTCTTCAAAGCGGTGTTACTTCCAGTGATCCTATATGGATCGGAAAGCTAGACAACCCTAAATAAACATATAAATACGATAGCAGTAGCTGAAATGAGGTTCCTCAGAAGAATAGTTGGAAAGACCAAGAGGGACTGTGTCAGAAACTACAGAATACGTGGTGATCAAGGAATGAAGTCGAGCAGTAAAATGGTTTAGCCACATTTGCTGAATGCCAGATACCCGAAAGACCAAATGGTTCTTTGAAGCTAGACCAGAAGACAGACTTCCTCGGGGCAGAACAAGGGGTATGTAAACTGACTACATTTGAAAACTGGCGACAGCAAGAGGATGCACCATACCGGAGATGAAAAGACTAGCAAGACATAGGGCTAGATGGACCAGAACTGCAACTCCACAATTAGCGGCACATAGAAGTGAAATAAAGAATAAGAAGGAAGAAAAGCAAAGGTTATACAGAGGGGAGTTGGGCATGGTTAAGATATGATTTGGAAAATAAGAAGCTGTCTTTTAGAAGAGAGTGGAGAAGGAGTAGGGGGTTAGAGGAAACAACCAAAATAGATGAGGAAGATCTGGCATAGATGAACCTAACGAGACCGACTTAAATGTTTAACACCTTAGATAAATAGCCCATCATGTCAAACGCATATAAGTAAATATTGTAAATTTTGTGCTTACCATCGAACAGTAATAATAATTGTTAAATAAATTATATTTCATATTTCTATTATCATATCGATAAATAAAGTTACATTCATTAATACTAATAATTATTCTTCATCTAATTGTCACTAATTAAGATAGAATTGGTTTGTGCGATAGGCTAGTTAAAATCCACTGAATTATAAATTTATTATTTATTTAATCGGTGCGACAGTCCTTAGGCAGGACCAGGACCTCCTCAACAAGCCTCCTCCAACCTTCTCGATCCGCTGCCTTGCGGCGCCATCCTCTGATACCTGCCTGACAGAGGTTTTCCTCCACGTCGTCTAACCATCTCATTCGTGACCGCCCTCGAGTTCTTAACCTTCTGGTTTTTCTTTTAGCAGGTTTCTAGGAAATCTGTCCGTAGGCATCCTTTCCACGTGTCCTAGCCACCTTAATCTCGCTTTTTTTATTTGGGCTACTATATCTTGCTCACCAAACAATGCCATTAATTCATCATTTTTTCTTATTCTCCATTCACCATTTAGATATTTTGGACCAAATATCTTCCTGAATATTTTTCTCTCCCAAACTCGGAGTAGCACTTCACTCCTTTTTGTTAGCACCCATGTCTCGCTTGCGTATGTAACAACGGGTCTGATAATAGTTTTATATGCTGTTATTTTAGCCTTACGCGATAAATCTTTAAACCTAAGAGCTTTTTGAACTCCGAAGAGGCTTCTGTTTCCTGCCACTATTCGTCCTTTGATTTCCGCGATAACAGCATTATTATTTGTTACTAGCGACCCTAAGTATTTAAATTGTTCACACGTTGGAAAACTGTACTCCCTTAACTGGATTTGTTCAACTTGAGACTGGGATCGCGACGTTAACATATATTTAGTCTTCGCTTCGTTTATTAATTACGTTTAGAATAGTTATTGTGTAACCAGGGGACTATACTTAATATTAACAAAGTATTGAATAACCCCCCTAGGCCATGGAAAACATATATTCGTTCTTATTTTACTGAATAAATAGAAATACTGATTATAAATAGAATAGTTATTGTGTAACCAGGGACTATACTTAATATTAACAAAGTATTGAATAACCCCCTAGGCCATGGAAAACATAGTAATAGCATAATTGTTTCTTATTTGGTTCTGAGTATAAGTGCCCTCATATAAAGGAAACTTTAAAAGTAGTTTTATAATGTTTTAGTTAGAAAACGCTTCTATGATTTTATTAATATGAAACAACATTAATCCTGATGAAGGAAAAAGGAAACAGGGTATTTGCCTCGGTGTTTCAAAGAAATCTTTTAACAAAAAAGATGCTAGGGAACTAAGCTAAGTCTGAAGGTTGATATGTGAGGAAGGACCCAGGTGGTTGTGGATTAAATCTCAGTGGAAAACAGAAAAATAAAACCTCCACTGGTATATTTCTTATCCTTTTCTTCTGGTGCAGTCAACCCCTCCTACGTCTCCTGGGAGTGCCTTTTTATATCTGTATCTTTTTTACCGGGATTCCATCCTCTATTTCAAAGTTCCTATTTCAATATGTGGTTATAAATGCTTTTTCCATTGTCATCATCACTAGAACGTATATATGATATTACGCTTTCTAACTTAGCCTTTTACTGTATTTAAATTATATACTACAAATCATTATTAGGGTAATATAACATTTGTTCGATATTTATAATAAACTAGCGACCCCAGTCGCGGCTTTGCCCTCTCACCTAAGTAAAGAAATGAGATGATTTATAGAATTTTTATAATAATAATAGAAGTTTTATTCGTTTATCAATAAAAAAATTGTATTTCAGCATTATATATATTTTCACGCATATCAGTAATTCTTAACCTGGTTAAAATTGCACTGATATGGTTGAAGATTACCTAAACACATAGTTAGACATCCAAATTTTACTTTTAATTTATGAGCTCGTAATCCAGATGAACAGAGATTCTTAAGGAAAACTTGTAGACAATGGACTGCATTATCAGTGCATATAACAAAAGGCCCATGAATTATGTTTTTACACCCAAAACAAAAAGCAAAGAATCAACATTTTAATTTAGTATTATTATTTTATTTGTTATTTTTTATTTATTTTTTTTTTTCTAAGGCAGAAATAATTTTATTGATTTCATCTGGTTGGATTTTAATTTTTAACCATAAAAGTATATGACAGTGTGGTAAAACTCGTTTCTCTCACTCAACATTTAAATATTTATAATTTCAAATATCAAAATTGCTACACCTTCCTAGAATTATGTAAATTATGTTGTAAAAATTGTACATTTGTATTTGTATTATTCTAAAAGGGTTCAGATTTTCAAATTTCACCGGGAACCACATGTCACTCCACAAATTAAAATAATTTTTAATAATTTAATTAAATATAAGTAAATTTTATTATCACTGCTTAGCTCTATACAACACCTTACCTTTGTAATCTCTCTTGAGTTCGCCATCTATAGATCAATGTTCAAACTTCACTGCGCACCACATATTTATCGCGTTTTAATAGAAAATTAGTTGATTTTATTATCGCTAAACCATCTTGAAACTATAAAGATCATGTGGTCAAAATGTGGTACGGATTGGTTCAGTACTTTTCGTGGTTAGTGATCACAAACGAAAAATGGCATGTCCTTTTATATAATAGAAAAAAAATAGATAAGTAAATGCCCTACTAAAAATTGAGTTCACCGGTCTGTACCCGACAGAACCCAAGATAAGATCAGAGAGTTCTTAAGAAGTAAATCATCGTAAATAAAATGAGTTAGTATACAAGTCATGTGCGTTTGACTCGAACCAAAAGTTAAAAATCATCGATTTTTTTAAAATTTATTTTCTGTAAATAAAATTTTGTCTAGAGAAAGACATATCATATTTAGAATCAGTGGTTGCTATATATACTGTATAATGCAGTCAGTTTATTAGAGTTATTGACCAAAAAATAAATTTAATTTTTTTTTTTTTTTTTTTTTGAAATAACTGTTTTACTAGCTTAGAATTTAAATTCAATGGCAATGAAAAAAGGATCTTGTTCATTCAATTTCAATTCATGTTGAGAAGTGTTTATTTTACTTTTTATTGTATTATCATAATTTTTTATTTGTATTTATTTATCTTATTTATTCATTAGAAAACAATGGTTAACAGCGTATATGACTACATTTTGAAGATTGTTAAATTTAAAAAAAATAAATTAATTAGATATGAAAATGGTATTTATTAAAATGAACAAATATAAAACAAACTACGGACCTTTCTAATTACAAGCTATTAAATAATTTAATCTGTAATCATTTTGTTACTAAAATACTATTATTATATAGGATATACTTATACTATTATACTATTATTTTAATAAAAATAATTGTAATTATGATCTTTAAATCTGGGTAAACATAGTTTTGAAGCCATTTTGTTTTCGTTGACTTCACATCAGTATCAGGAAAGTGACATATTGAAGTGAATATTTAATAAGGATAAGCACGTTCCTAGTTACACGATCAATGCTTTCGTTTTAATGAGTTTATTTTGGTATATAACCCTAAAGTAGACCATAAAAAGACTATTTGATTCACGCTAAAAGTTTTTTTGGTTTATTAAATTTTAACTAGAGATGGGCAGACTATTCACTGGCAAACTAGCCGGCTTGCAAAAAGACCAATTAATCGGCTGGCTGCTCGAACAAGCCGATCTTTGCTACCGTTTGAATTCGGGTGACATCGGCAATATTTGTAGCTTTATAGCTGTGAGTACGTGTACCTACAAATCGTGACAAAAATCCAGGATTGTGATGAAAAAAAAAACAACTGCAGTTTACGTAAGCACTTTATTAAGGAGGTTGGTACATACATTATTGTTTATACAGTGGTTAAAAAGTATTCTACAATGAAATAAATTTCATAGATTTTAAAATGTTCAACATTAGTTAAAGTTCAATATTAAAGATAAAAAAGAACATATGTTACTCATCTTCTATTTAATATTTATTGGTAATAAATTCAAAGGAAAAGATTCGGTGTATGCTCTAGGTCCATAGTATATTTCATAACTATCTAGGGTCATGTCATGAAAATATCCTAATACGTGTTCACACTGATAAATTTATCTTAATGGTAAGAGTATAGTATATTACTATTATTTGGAATAGAAATACACACATGACAAAACTGTTTATAAAGATAATGAAAAGTCAAAAATCAGTTGAGGAACAAATGAAATCCGACTATTAATTACTATCTCTAAAAAAATATGTATGAGTTATTTAACTTATGAATTAAAAAACATAACATTAATATTTATCATAAAAATTCCCTTCATTGTCAAAAACAAATTAATTAATACCCCTTTAAACAACATCCGTGAGCGAAAGTAATGAAAAGCAAACCCTCTTTCGCAATGTTTTCACAATTGATGGGAAAATTAGAGGATTTATTTAGGCGTATGGTGGTGACAAAATATTTACTCCTGGAAAGAACAGAGAGGAGGAAAATGGATAGCAATTTAAAAAAAAACAAAAGAAAAAAAAATTCTCATTTTTATGGTAATGGTTATGGGAAGGGAAGGGTCATAAGCCCCCTTCCAGGATATACTTACTGAATTTTATACGGGCTTATGCACTCAGAGATGCACCCTGTATTACCCTAGGGGTGTGTTGTCGACTAACTTTTCAATTTAGCCAGGCTTAAATTCCAGAAAATTTGAACAAAAAAATAAAATAAATAAAAGGATATTGCTAACGCAGCACAGTGATTTTTTTTTAATATTCTATAAGATAGGATTCAATAAAAAAACAAACAGTAAAGTGCTATAGAAGGATCAATGCAATCAGGATCGATAAAGTAATTGTAACTTCTATTTTTATTAATATAAATAAAATTCTAATTATCATTAGAAATAAAAGTGTTACGTGCCACTGTGGGTATGACTAATCAAACTACAATTAAATACAAAATATTAATACTTAAAAAACTTAAAAAATACAAATAGGTCCTCTAGCTAATAATAATTATACTTAGGTCTAACTTATATCTTATTACACAATTTCTATATTAAACAATACTTATACTCAATAACTTAATACTAGATTTCACAATTATACATAAGATTCAATTGCACTGACACACAGAGATGTTACTACTTTCACTGACACTGGTAATCACTGACACTTGACAGGACTCATCATTCACTGATCACTGACACCTGAATACTGACTGATCGTTCACTGATCACTGTCACCTCAATACTGCCCCACTAGGCTAAGGGCTGGCCTATTTAAACCTACGGCAAGCATTCCATACTGTTCTAGGCAGGTATAAGCCTGGGCCCTTCTAGGCCACCCACGACATCGCCAACTTCCCCTGACCGTAACAATAGAATTGTTAGCCCCATTTTAAATTTGTTCCCAATAGGAACAGAAAAATCCGATGAGTCATAGGAGAAATCCTTTGGTATACCCCAAAAATAACCTAACTGCCCCGTTTCCCTTTCCACGATGGATATATTTCAGATATCTGTTAGATCTCCTTAGGTGAGTACGAATATTTGATTTCTTGTCTTACATTTTTTACAACTTTAGTATATATAATCCAGGTAACATAGTGCTGATGTGTTGAAATTTTTGTATGTTTCAGAACTGAAGATGAATGTTAATTACAATAGAGGTGGCAATTAATTCATCAATCCTCATATTATTGATCATATACATCAATCTTAACACTCAGTTCCAGATAATCCTCCGAGGCGTCTGAAAAGAAGATAGCTAAGAGACCTAATGTAGAACTGTTGCTACTAGTGATTAGTTCTTTACATATTATTGACAAGTCATGTAACCATTTTCCTCACATTTACTTGTTGTATGTAATGTATGTAAATGTTAATATTAATAGACAGTTAAAAAAAAAAAAAGATTCAAACTATAAATAAAATATAGATAAATAATACTTATTTATTTGTTTATTTTTCAAAAGACACGTCCCGCTGCTTCTTATCCATTCCTCTCCATAACGCCGGTCCTCATTTCCATCAGTGCCGCTTGTGATTAATGCTTTCAGAAGGACAGCTACCTGACTCAGGGGATTGAATATTCCAATCGAGTGAAAATGGGCAGCTATCACTAAGAGATTGTCCCTATAGCTGCCATTTGAATGCTAAATCAGTGGGGATTAGTACGCTACACTTAGCTGCCTGCCCACGTCCCACTGCTTCTGCAAAATTATTGCAAGCCCATTGATTGAAACTGCTTTTAAAAAGTCTCCTCCCTTATAAAGAACGGATTCCGTAATTGCGTTTTGAACCTTCTTTTTAGTTTTCGCTTTTTTTTTTTTCTCTCGCCTTTCCCTTGCTCGGCTGCCTATAGACCCGCACCCTACTGACAGGGTTTAATAAGGTGATGAAAGATGTCTGACATTTCTTCTTTTATTTCCTTTCTCTCCACTTTTTCACTGCTATTCCCTTCCCTCTCGCCCATTGGCAGCCAGTTAAATCGAAAACCGGTGAAATAGGAATCTCGTCTGAAACCACTTTCCATCAGCCTATTTGGAAAAAAAAAAATTATAAAAAAAAAAAGATTGAAATCAAATGTAAACGTCAATCAATGGGAATTTATATCTGAAAATGAACTTCTTTTGTGGACAAGAGATTTCATTTTTTCCCCTCTCGATCGTTTCTTGAATATTCCTAAAGAAAAAAAAGTCTTGCTCAGTGGTTTGAATTCCTTTTGATAAGGAAAACACTAGAGTGTAATGATCTACACCAAAAATTAGCGTTAAAAATAAAATAAATATATTAACAAGAAATTCATATTTTAGACAAAATATCACCGGTTGTAATTTATGATTTTAAGATTGCTAAATATAAAAATATAAACTGTAGAATCCAAGTTGTGATCCTTTTCGATTCAAAACAAACTTTCAGGAAGTTTTTAGAATTTTTAGCAGGATTTTCTTTTTTATAGGAACCTCAGGACTGTTTCACTCATAGGGAATCATCCACTTTTGATCTCGTTTTATAGTAAGTAGAAATAAAATTTAGTTTTCTACACTAGACCAAGTATTTTGATATGAACTTATTAATAATATTTAAGAAACTGCTTATTATTAATAATTAATAATTATAAGAAACTGCTAAATTTTTCATTCAATAAATTGTCCCCTTATTTCCTAATGCCGCACTTATATTGCTATTACTTCAGATCTGATATCGTATAAAATAAATACCTAAACTGGTATCAATTAAACTCATTTGAGAATAAGTTTCTTCAGTGATTCTTAGCATCACTTGAAGAAGAGAATTTTGTATGCTATCTCCTTACCACAACCAAAACCTGATAAATAATATTTAATAATATGAGGTTATGGTTTAAACATGAAATCCTGCATTAATTGACAGAGGGTTTTGGTTGTGGAAAAGAGATAGCATACAAAACTACAATTTTAAGGGAAAAAAATATTTCTCTATCTTGACACAGATCTGAAATAAAAAAAAAAAATATGATTTTCATATTTTTTTTTTCTTGGCCCACAATGCTCATTCGCGGCTATAACTCTAGTTTAGCACTGTTATAGGTTCCTACTACCACACCAAAATCGGCATTCAAATATGTGAGTTACAAGTCAAAACTTCTCCTTGTAAATTGAAACCAAGATATCAGACTGTATCAGAATCTGGGTAATGGGATCTTATTGAATAGGACTTTTGGGCCGAAACTACGACGTAGAGTAAAAGTAATGTATCTGGTGTTGGCTTGGGTAAAGAGACAAATTATCTCTTTAATAATAATATCGGGTTTAAACATGAAGTGCTAATTTCCGGACAACCCAATACATAATTTTGCTTTTTACTAAAAAAAAAATATCTACCAGCATATATTTTTACTTTTTAAATAAATGAAATTAAGTACGTGTTTATTAATGATTCTCAAATCATAATCTAAGGCTAAAGATGCCAAAGGCACACAGATGAGAACATTTACTGGTTCTTTCTGAAGAGCGAAAATAGTCTTGTTAAAATTGAGTACCAACTTGATCCGCCTTGATATTTCTCACTCCATTACCGCCCCGTATAAGCTGATTTTCTTCTCCATTACCGTCAAGCTTCTTTTGTGACTTTGCCATTGAATTGCCACGCTTAACACTCTCTGCTTATGCTTTCAAATTTTTCATTTTCGAAATTGTGCTCGAAAAATCTTTTCCACTGGATTTCCTCACAAAAACGTCTGCAATATCAGGAGGGAAGTCATAAATATGAAAATGTTAATCATTCCTAACTGTCCAAACTAGACTTATAATATTATAGCTCCGTAAATAGATGGATAAAGTTTGTTTAAAAATCAGTTCATATTTGACAAATATATTTTTAAAAAATTGATTTAAATTGAATAAATTAGTGATCATATGGTGATTAAAGTGATAAAAGTTGTTCAAGGTTATATTTTCCTAAAATTACTTTTTTTTACTAGTAGTAACGAATTGTAGAAGATACTAGTGACCTTCTGAATAGGTTTTTTTTTTTGTTTTTTTTTATTGTGTGATAGGACACTTAAAGAAATGACCGAAGCAGCGTCATTATCAACAAACATTTCTAATATGGATGCTACGGATAGTATAGCGGAAAACAATTCTCAAAATGAACAAGGTGTCTGGGAAATCGTTACAGGTCGTAAACGTCTCTCAGAAATAGAAAGAGATACCAGGAAGCAAAAGAAGCCAAATAACCTCCCATCTATCACCCCTGTTCAGAATAAATTCAGTATTTTAAGTGATAACTCACAAAATATATACAACCGGTCAGAACAAACTGCTCCAATAGCTAGACCTCCACCAATTTTCGTAAAAGGAGTAGAAAACTACCCAGCGTTTGTTGGGTTTTTAGAACAGGTAAGTGGCCCATCTACATTTCAGTTAAAAACCACACCAAAAAATATTTGCATCAACCCAGAGACTCCGGAATCATATCGTTCTATAGTGAATTCACTTAGAACACAAAATGCCGAATTTCACACGTTCCAGCTACCCCAAGATAGATGTCCAAGACTAGTAATAAAAAACCTACATCATTCAACCCCAAAATCAATTATCATTGATGCCTTAAAAAGTAAAGGTTAGGAGGCAACTAATGTTACTAATGTGATATCAAGGTTAAAACTACCTTTACCAATGTTTTTCGTTGATATTACCAAAGAAACATACAATGATAATATCTACCAAATTAAAAGCATTTTCTACACTTGAGTAATAATTGAAGAGCCACGAAAGAAGAGGATGATACCTCAATGCAATCGGTGCCAACAGTACGGTCATACTAAAACCTACTGCAATTACACACCCAAATGTGTAAGATGCGGCCAAACACACGCAAGTTCCTCATGCCAGAAAACGCGTGATGCCCCAGCTACATGTGCAAATTGCCAGGGCGCACATCCTGCGAACTACAGAGGATGTCAAATCTTGAAGGAGTTAAGAAACATGAGAAATTCACGAGTTCTCCATCATCGAAGGTCTGCACCCTCTCAATCTACCTCTATCTCAATGGGGCCACAAGACTCTCCTCCATTATAGCAGCACTCACAGCAACCTCAGCTCACTCAACTAGATCCAAGAATGCAGCAGGACCCACAGCAACCTCAGCCCACTCAACTAGTTTCAAGAATGCAGCAGCAAGGACCTCCACACACTTGTCCAGCTCCTGAAGGAAGACAACAACAGAATGCGTTCATGTCAGGTATGAGGCAGAACATTGCTCAGCCGGTAGCCCCAGCTGATAATTATCCTCCCCAAATATTAAATTTGTTAAATGGTTTAGATAACCTCATCGAACCCCTTTTTGGTTTCCTCCAACAACTTACACAAATCAGACAAGCCTTCAACCCCCGCTTATGGACGCTAATTATTTAACTGTGGGTTCCTTGTCCATCCTTCTTTGGAATACGAACGGACTTCTTCAACATAAACCAGAACTTGACATTTACTTACACGAGAAACGTACCGACATCGCTTTTATAACAGAAACCCACCTCACTTCACGTCATAAAATAAGCATACCGGACTATACTATCTACAGGACCGATCACCCAGACAATACTTCGCACGGTGGGACTGCCATCATCATCAAAACATGTCTCAAACACCACTCTAAACATATTCCAATTACATCAGACATCCAAGCAACAGCCATAACTCTTTACACAGCACAAATAACACTAACATTAGCAGCGGTGTACTGTCCTTCTCGGTATGCGCTGACCTCTGACATGTTTTGTAGCTTTTTTAAAAAGCTTGGAAGATGTTTCATGGCAGGAGGTGACTATAATGCAAAAAATCAACTATGGGGGTCACGGTTAACTACTCCAAGAGGTAGAAACCTTCATTCTGCTCTCCATAAGCTTTCTTTAAACACTATAACTCCAAATTCTCCGACGTACTGGCCTACATCGAGACGTAAGACACTAGACTTACTAGACTTCTTTATCACTAAAGGACTACAGTCCGTACCTTACACAGTTAGAACTAGTTCTAACCTCTGTTCTGATCATTCCCTTATTCAACTAATCTTGTTTGAAGAGCCGTGTATTAAAGAAGAACGCCCCACACTCATCCAAGGAAACATTAATTGGGACTGCTACGAAACAATTTTAAATAAAAAACTCTCAGTTCCACTTTCATTGAAAACAGGAAAAGAAATAGAGGACGCTGTTGACGTTTTCACAAAATGCATTCAAGAATCTGCGTGGTCCTCATCAGTTCCCAAAACTAAGAAAAGTTACCAGCCAAACTATCCACAGTATATTAGGGATTTGATCAGAATCAAGAGAAGAGCTCGTAAGGTATGGCAGACTAACAGACTACCATCGGACAAACATACATACAACCAAATAAATAACGAATTAAAACGACAAATCCAAAAATTCAAACAGACCAACTATGATACATTCTTAACAAATCTCAATACTGACGATGGAAGCTTATGGAGGCATACAAAAAAGCTTTTAAAGCATCGTGAGGTGTCAGCACCACTCCGAAAAGAAGATGGCACTTGGGCCGAGTCGGAAAGCGAAATGTCTGAACTCTTCGCTGATCATCTATTGACTGTTTTTATACCTCATACAGACCTCACTGACAATGAAATTAACGTACAAGATACCCTTGACAACCCCTTACTACTAACGTTGCCTCCACCAGCCTTTAAGCCATCTGAAGTAATTCTAGAAATTCAAAAATTATCAAAAAAAAAAGCCCCAGGACATGACTTGATTACTGCTGAGCTACTCCAGCATATGCCCGGAAAAGCTACAGTCTTTCTTACAACACTCTTTAATGAAATACTCAGGACAACTAAATTCCCATTGCAATGGAAATATTCACACGTATTAATGATACAAAAACCAAATAAAGACCCCAACTCTCCCTCTTCGTACAGACCCATCAGTTTACTTCCAATTTGCTCAAAAATTTTTGAAAAATTACTGTATAGACGAATTCTAGACATACTAACGAACAAAGACATACTACCTGAACACCAGTTTGGATTTCGTTCACAACACTCAACCATACACCAGCTTCACAGAGTCACAGACTACATTTCAGTTGCATTGGAGAAAAAATTATATGCTACTGGGGTATTCCTGGATGTAGCTCAAGCATTCGACAGAGTTTGGCACAATGGACTACTATTTAAACTTAAATCATTCCTTCCTTCTACTTACTATCTTATCCTTCTCTCTTTCCTTTCTGACAGATTTTTCTCTATTCGACAAGGTTCGTATATCTCTTCTGTTCGACCAATTAGGGCTGGAGTACCGCAGGGATCGATTTTTGCACCTCTGCTATACATTGTTTACACACACGACATACCCACTTACCCTAACACTATAATAGCAACATACGCAGATGATACCGCAATTCTGACTACACACTCAGACATAAATCAGGCTTCACTGACTCTCCAACACTATTTACAACAGTTACAAGACTGGTTCAACAAATGGAAAATTAAACTAAATAACGACAAATCACAGCACATAACTTTTGCACTTCGACATAACACCTGCCCCAACGTTCACATTAACAATGTTCTAATTAAACAGACTGGCACTGTTCAATACCTAGGACTAATGTTCGACAGAAGGATGACATGGGGCCCACATGTAAAACAGAAACGCCTAAGCCTTAACAAAAGACTGAGACTATTATATCCAATTCTGCATAAACGATCAAAATTGAAAATTACGCAAAGACTAAATACATATACTTACTTATTAAAACCTCTATGGAGGTTTACGGAACTGCTAAAAAAACACACATCCAAAAAATACAGACTTTCCAGTCAAAAACTTTAAGACTCATTACACAATCACCCTGGTACGTCAATAACAAAACTTTACACACAGACTTACACATACCCATGGTACAAGATCACATCCAGACTTTATATAAAAGACTTCACGACAAACTTCACGGACATATCAATAATTTAATACAAAGTATGGCCTCCATAAGCTTGCCAGATAATACCCAAAGGAGACTAAAAAGGAGTTGGTTGAGGGATCTACTCCGTTAAAACTGAATAAATATCATGTTCATGTTAGGAGTAAGTACCGCTGGGTGCTGTCCTCCCTCATGCCTGACATGCCAATTATCTTGTATACAACAATTTATCACATCTGCTTGTTGTCACATGTTAAGTGACAGGTGTGGATTAAACTAATAAAGAGAGAAAAAAAAATTGAATAAATAAAAAATAATAAGAATTAATTTCACAGCCATGCATTGATGAATTCAGTGGAGTCAATGTGCTACAACTTATTATTCGACTAAAATTATTTATTTATAAATGCATTAATAAATATTGCAAATATAAAATTTAAATGCATATTATTCTTTTATATGTATTATCACTCCTAAGTAATATCTAGGGCACATATGTATTAAGTGTATTAAGTACAAACATTCACAATATTGCACTTAACACATTATTCATAATTCATAATTATTCATAACTATTATTATTATGTACAATTCCTCCAACAATATGTGTACCTAATCCAAATAAACTACTTCTTGAAGAATAATGATATCCATAAATTATTCAATTTCCAGCCAAAAGATTTAGAGAGAGAGAGAGAGAGAGAGAGAGAGAGAGAGAGATTGATTGATTGATTGATTGTTGTTTTATTGTCTTAGGGCCTGTGGCCCTATCTTACAGACAAAAAAATATATATATGACTTAGCTAAAAAAAAGTTACAATCTTTGTTTTTTGTTTGTTTTTTTTTTTTTTTTTCCCTTTATATATACAATAACTAAACCATGCATAAATGTATAAAAATAAAATACATTAATAAAGTTACAGATGAAATGAGAGCAAAAATAATTTTTAAAGAGAAAAAAAAAAAAACGAGATAAAAAAAAAAAAAAAAAAAAAAATAAAATTATATATATATATATATAAAATATTTACACACACACACACATAAAATATTTATAAAAAGAAGTAAAATATAATAAAAAAAAAAAAAAAAAAAAAAAAAAAAAACAAAAAAAAAACAAGAACAAGTAACTAAATAAGAAATCAATAGATAATAAAGAAGAGTTACTAGTATTTTCCCAAGTCCCTATGGAGGAGCGCCCGCCCAGTCCGCACCCAGTAGTTGACGAAGACAAGCCCTGCGGAAGAAGGAAGCCGACCTTACTTCTATCGGAAGCCGGTTGAGCTCTCTCGCCGCCGCCACGTGAAATGCATTTCTCAAATATTCTGTTCTGCAGGCCGGTAACTGGAAAACACCCTGCATCCTCTTGCTTCTTATTTCAATGAAATCTTTGCGCAGTTCTTCAGGGACCCCTGAGTCCAACACTCTCCTGGCCACGCACATCAGATTGAGCCTCCGATAGGTACTCACTCGCAACCAACCCAATTCCTTTAAAAATGGGGGGTGATGTGGTCATCCCGTCTAGCTCGGAAAATAAATCTAATTGCAGCGTTTACTGATTTCTGAATTCTTGTATTTTCAGAATCGGAGATGTCAATGTAGACTGAGTCGCAATACCAAACAAGAGGTAGGATAAGGGCGGAAACAATCATCCTCCGAACCTCGGTTGTAAGTAACCGTTTCCACCTCGAAAGGGAGTGCATTACGTTGTGAACCCGGCCTACAACAACACTGGCATGGTCATGCCATGATAATGACCCATTTACTACTACAACTAGCAATCTTAATTTATCTGTTCGGGGAATTATCTGGTCATTAACTCTCAAAGACGACAACGGACCAATCCTTTCGGTTTTGGCAAGGAGCTTGGGACTCCTCATTAACATCCAGCATGACTTTTTTGAGTTGAGGAACAGTCTGCTGGAAAGAGACCAGATCTGGAGGGCATTGAGATCCTCATTTACTCGCTCCATTGCCGCGACAACGTCTTCCGGAAATGCAGATGCCCATATAACAACGTCATCAGCAAACATGAAGTTTGCAGTGCTTGAAG
Organism: Euschistus heros; assembly: GCA_003667255.2. Lineage (NCBI taxonomy): Eukaryota > Metazoa > Arthropoda > Insecta > Hemiptera > Pentatomidae > Euschistus > Euschistus heros. The sequence continues at coordinate 48,060 of RCWM02000418.1, read as the reverse complement.
CATCCATCTAAATCATTGATATAGGCAAGGAACAATAGTGGACCGAGTACTGAACCTTGAGGTACACCAGTATCAATCTCCAACGCTTCAGAAAAGTCACCACCACTCCTTACTCGTTGGGTCCGCCCACACAAATAGGAATCAAGCCAGCCCAATAACTGCTCTCCAACACCAAAGCTACCCAATTTCCTCAGAAGCATTTTGTGATCTACGGAGTCAAACGCGCGCGTAAAGTCCAAGGAAACGAAAATAGAAATCTTGCGCTCGTCCATATTTTTACGCAAGTCAGAAAATATTGTATGAAGGGCCGTGCACGTGCTCCGTCCCTGTCTGAAACCTGATTGATAGGGAGATAGCATTGCATTTCCTTCAAGGAATCTCCTCAGATCCCTCTCCACTATTCTTTCTAACATTTTTGACAAAACAGGGAGAATAGCTATTGGTCTATAGTCTAAAGGTGTTTTAGGCTTAGCAGTTTTAGGAATGGGCACGATAATCGCTCGTTTCCATGCATCAGGAAACCTGCATTGACGCAAGGAGGCATTGAAAATTTCAGCAAGTATGCTATTGGCTCCCATCAGTCCAATCATTTTTCTAGAAATTCCATCTTCTCCAGACGCGTCTGACTCAACACGGCTCAGGCTCCAAACCACATCCTCCTCACAGACGTCATCGAATATAACGTCATCAACCTCCTCATTAGTTGGCAACAAGCAGTTGTCCGCCGCTCCGGGACCCAGAGGATGCGACACAAATGACCTGTTAATTTCGTCCAGGCAACAGTTTACATCGATGTTTCGCTTATTGATATCAATAATTCTGTTTGACCTCAGCACCTTCCATATTTCACTAGGTGCGCAGGCGCCAAGACTCGAAGACAGGTATTTTCGCTTAGCATCCCGCACAGCTGTTCTCACTTTATTTTTACACAGCCTGTACTGAGTCAAATATTCAACGGAGCCATTCCGAGTGCACATCCAAAAGAAGAAATTCCTCCGTGCCATAAGGGATCTGATATGCTCATCCATCCAAGGAGCTGGCCCCGTCCTTCGCCGCCTGTAGGTCTTAAGTGGTGCGTGTTTATCAAATATTTCAGTAATTTTTGTTGTGTACGCATTCACCTTCGCATTGATTTCAACACTACCAAGTACTCCTGACCAGTCAGTCGTTTGTACACTGATTTTAAAGGCTTCGGGGTCAATCCTTTTCAGGTTTCTACTCTGGCCGGGAATACGCTTTTTGGAAATTGGACCTCTCTTATATATTACAAATATAAAATCATGGGTAGATATTCCTGGAACATGAACCTGCCCATGACGCTTAACTTTTGTAGGATCCGACACGACGATATGATCTATCCAGGTCTCAGCATTTAAAGTCGTAGTGTGAGTATGGTTAGTAGGCCCGAAAGGAAGAAGGTGGAGATCCAGCGCTCTGAACACCGAGGTGACCCGGCTGGAGTTAAATGAAACAACAGTAGGGTCAGTGTTAAGATCACCCAGCATTATAAGATCGTGGTAATTGTGTCGATACTTTGCAAGAACCTCTTCGACATCAGCAAAGAATCCTCCCTTCGGTGGGCGGTAAACCACTCCAATGCAAAGGCTTCCTCCAGGGGTTCGAATCTCTAGGAAAAGGTACTCGGGGTGATTTTCGATATACGTAGAAGTCTCGAGCTCAGTAACTGGATACTCAGCCTTTACATAAATAGCCACTCCTCCTCTGGGTCTACCTTCTCTGTCATTTCTGTAAAGCTTATATCCATCAACACCTACACTACTCGAGGACAAGGACGGCACCAGCCAAGACTCACTAACAGCCAACACGTCGAGATCCACTTGATTAAATATTAGCCTCACCTCGTCGATATGGGCTGGCAAGGACTCTGCATTGATATGAGATATCCTCATCGCTCCATGATCCACTCCAACACTCGCCACGACGTATTCAAGGACCAACAACTGGTACCAGATCCTCAGCCAAGTACACCTCCTCCCCCCCCCACAGGCCCAGGTCTACGCCACGCAAAGACACTTAAAAGAAGCAGACCAAACCGAGCGCGAAACCCCACAAGGACAAGATAAATAAATAACATGGAGAATAGTAGTGGATAAAATAGAAATATATATAAAATAGAAGTTCATAATGATTAATAACGAGGTAGTAATGAAATAGGGAAAACAAAATTTTAAAAAAAAATAAAAAAAAATAAAAAAAATAAATAAATAATAATATATGTATGAAGTATTGAGTTAAAAAGCAAAAGATAGATATAGATAAGATATGGCAACCGCCCCCCCCCCCCCCCATCCGCCATGCCCGAGCTAAAACAGGATATAAATTAACTCAATCAAAACAGTAAGCCATCCACATATTATCGATGGGTACATGATAGAATAGTAAGCACAATATTGTAGTGAATATATCTAATATGTTTATCCGTTGAAACACACAATCAGTGGCCCACCAATCACTGCTAATATCAATGGGTAGTAATTCCAGTGTCAACAACAAACCTGCTGACATACACACTAAGAAAGAAAAAAAAAAAAAAAAAAAAAAAAAAAAATAAAAAAAAAATAAATAAAAAATAAAAATAAATAAAAAAAAAAATACCATGGGAAAAAAGAACATAGAAAATATATATAAAATAATATTGACAATTATAGATACAATAGATAAATATAAGCTTTTTCAATATAGAATCCGGATAGTGATCATCAATTTTAATGTACATTAACTGCGATAACACATGTATTTTTTTTTTTTTCCTCCTTCCTAGTACTATTTATGAGTATTGAAATGAATACAAGTCTTATTATTTACCAAAATTACCAACAACAACAACTGGTTAATGCCATTTGTATAGGATAAGCCTCCAATTCAGATTTAGCAAACAATTCATAGAGAAATATTAGTAAAAATATAGATATATACTGAATATAAATAATTTCAATTATAATGGTATGATAACCCTACAATATCATGTGAGATATGGTAAAATTCTATTCAGAGGACCAAAGTTTAAATATCAAATATAATGTTGATACACACTCCATCTCCATTATTCACCATTAACATTCATGAGCTGTAGTCATCTACATCCATAAAAAAGGAAATGTTTTGGCATTTGTACCCAATATATGGAACAAGTCCTCTATTGACCTTTCTAAAAAAAAAAAATACTAAGAATTTTTGAATACTTTTTAATGACAATACATACTGGTTAGAACAACAAGTACAGGATGCACCTCCAGATAAGATCAAGTAAATCATTTGTTTAAAAATATTACTATCAATATAATATATATTACAATCAAGATAGAATTACAGAAATTTTAAATACAGTGCTGAAACACAATCTAAACAATAATAAATAAGTAAAATCAAATAATGTTTACAGAAAAACAGTCTACTAATAGTCTGATAAGAGTGCCTTGGTACTCACGAAAAAATTGGGTTAATTAATAATTAAAAAAAAAAAAAAAAAAAAATATATATAAAAATAATACTTTCTATTATAGATACAATAGGTACATATATGCTTTATCAAAATAGTATCCGGGTAGTAATCATCAATTTTAATGTGCATTAACTGCGATAACACATGTATTTTTTCTTTTTTTTTTCCCTTATATTAATTATGAGTAATAAAATGAATACTAGTCCAATTAATCGCCAAAATTACCACCAACAACAACTGGTTAGGGCCATTTATATGGGACAAGCCTCCAATTCAGGTTTAGCAAACAATTCATAGAGAAATATTAGTAATAACATAGGTATACACTGAATATAAATAATTTCAATTATAAAGGTATGATAACCATACAATATCATGTGAGATATGGTAAAATTCTATTCAGAGAACAAAACTAAAATATAGTCATCCACAGCCATAAAAAAAAGAAAATTTTTGGCATTTGTACATAATGTATAGAACAAGTCCTACTGAGCTTTATAAAAATAAGGAACTAAGAATTTTTGAGTAATTTTTAATGAAAATACCTACTAGTTAGAGCAACAAGTACAGGATGCACCTCCAAATAAGATCAAGTAAACCACTAGTTTAAAAAAATATATTACTATCAATATAAAATATATTACAATCAAGTTAGAATTAATTATAGAAATTTAAAATAAAACTATTTTAAATACTGTGCTGAAACACAATCTAAATCTCATACATCACTTCCACTGATTAGCAGCAATCTTAATACATAAAAATCTTGTCATTCATACACCTAAGCAATCCAGAACCAAATATTTTAACAATTGAAATTCCAGTGATAAGGATAAGCAAAATTTCATAGGAGAGAAAAAAAATAAATAAATGGGTAAATGATTGATATAAAAAAAAAAAAAAAAAAAAAAAAAAAAAAAAAAGCACAATCAGGATAGGATGTGGTGATTATCATTGAATTTAATGAGCATAAATTGAGTATCAAATAAAGATGAGGGCAAGAACAGTTGGTTATGAACTATGAGGATGCAAACAACAATCAACATATAGTGAAGGTTATACCCCTCACATATTATCAGCCAGCGTGAAATCCAAAGAGGCAAGCTTGAAATGGATCAGCCTCTGCCTCAGATACTGAATAAACATTTGTTTATATTTTGTAATGAAAGTCTTTTTAATTAATTAACTTTCTTTTCTTTTTGGTTTGTTATTTAAATTTGTAATTATTTATCGCATTTATTGGCATAGTATATTTTTATTTTATATCGGGCAGTGGCTAATCCCCTAGATAACCTACACAGCTGATGATTGTAACCCTCAATGCTGTTATCTTTACTTAGTATGTTTTTCACCGTTGTCCTGATTATTGATTTCTCACTGAGGCTTCTTTATTTTTATCCATTCCCCATCCCAATCCCAACATGATTGTTTCTAAATATTAATAGATACAGTTGACATATATACAAAATAGATAATGTTGAAATATTTTGCCTACTCAATCATCCCATCAAGGATCCATACCAATAACAAAGCTTTTTTTAGTTTTATATTAGGACAAAACTTACTATGCTGATGAATCAAAGATGAATACCTGATTTAAGATTGAGAAATATTACTATAAATGAAATATGTTGATGTAGTTATACTTTCACCAAGTAAGCAAGTTCTCGAGGTGCGTTAATTTTCTTTTTCTCTCCTTTTATATTTACCATAATAGTTCCTTTGCTTGTCCAAACATCCTTGAGACCGAAAACCTCCTTAGCTTGCTTGTATAAAATTCGGCGTGTAGGGGTTAAATCTTCATGAAGCGATATTCCTGAATTTTTCAGTTTAGATTTTGAATAAAAGATTTTATTCCTCATCTCTGTGCTTTTAAATTTAATTATGCTTGTTTTTTTCGCTTTATGTTTGGACCACCCAATGTTTGTAAGTCAAAATCTAATATATCTAAGTTCAACCCCATATTATCGGAGGTTAACTCAATGAAAGTTTCTTTTTTTAATGCTTCTGTTAAATGTTTGTTATGGATAATCAAATTGGTCCCTCTGCGTACCTGATTTTGGTGATCTAATTCTTCTTTAAGTTTTTCAATTTCTTCATTTAAGGGTTTTATCTGTCTATTAACTTCTTCTTTGATGAGGTTAGAAACCTCACCTCTTATCACTGTCATAACTTTAGAAGTTAAAGATGTTATAAACTCGTTAGACAGAAGGAGTTTTTCTATTTCATCCTTAATTATTGTGCTGATAGCAGCATCTTGAGTTCCTGAGACTTCATTCACTAATTCGCAGGTCTGCTTCTTATCTGTGCCACGACGATTTGTAGGCATTTTGTCCTGGAAAGTTTTTACTTATGTACTACGAAAAATCCCTAATTTCACTCACTAAAAGGACCTGAGAGACAAAACACTTCTCTGAAACTGACTAACTGACTCAAGTCACAGGCTGACACGGGGGAACGATATGGTTTCTAATCAAGCACGGCAGCCATACTCCGAGAGAGAGAGAGAGAGAGAGAGAGAGAGAGAGAGAGAGAGAGAGAGAGAGAGAGAGAGAGAGAGAGAGAGAGAGAGAGAGAGAGAGAGAGAGAGAGAGAGAGAGAGAGAGAGAGAGAGAGAGAGAGAGAGAGAGAGAGAGAGAGAGAGAGAGAGAGAGAGAGAGAGAGAGAGAGAGAGAGAGAGAGAGAGAGAGAGAGAGAGAGAGAGAGAGAGAGAGAGAGAGAGAGAGAGAGAGAGAGAGAGAGAGAGAGAGAGAGAGAGAGAGAGAGAGAGAGAGTAATATAAATACATAAATACATCAAGATGTAATTCTGTCACACATTAAATAAGTTTGGTTTCAATCAAATAATATCATCCTTTTTTTTTTCCTGATGAGAATTGACAAGGCATTGGAGCTGTCAGGTAGGAGAGAATTATTCAGTAATTTACGAAACCATGGTTAGGAAGGAGGTTTGACGTTTAGATGACTTATTTAAAGGGGCCATCATGACCTATAAATGGAGGGAGTCAGAAATGATATAAACTATACAGGCTGCTTGAGTACTTAATAGCCCATCTCGGAGAATCGATTCTAGAACTATATTTTATAGATACATCGATAATTCAGGAGGAATGTATTTATTCAGTGGCATATACAATAAATTCAAAAATCATCATTACCAAGGTAGACCCCCAATCGTCTTTGATAACAATAACAGCTGGGATCTCTTTAGATCCCGTTTTATCCGCCCCTCTTTAATCAAGGACGCTGGATTTCCCTACAGTGGTTTGAATATTAAATAGGCAGTATCATTACATGTACCCTTTATTTTATTTATAAGTTTCTTTTTATATATATTTTTTATTATATTACTTTACTATTCCACAACAGATCCGCTACTTAGGACCCCATCTGACAAACATCTTATTTGGAATCTACATAAAAGAGCTAAAAGACTAGAAATGGCTTGTCATTTCAGGCTATTCCAATATTTACTAAAAAAAAGTTCAAAGCTTCAAAACAATTACAAAAGTCTCATTTACATGTCAGAAAGTAGACCCATTCGGACATACTCAGTTGAGCTTTGAGGCTCTAATATACCTTTCAGTTCTCCAATTCCTACTATCCATAATATTTCAGTAAATCCTCCATTCTCCTGGTAAATTTGATATCATAAATCTTAAAAAACGTCCAAAGCTTATTAATTACAAAATACTAATTTACAAGGCAGTAATTAGACAATTTTGGGCATAAGGAGTTGAGCTATGGGGCGCCTCTAAACCATCCAATTCATCTCATATCCAATCCTTACTGTCCAAAATCTTTCAATTAATGCTCCTTACTTTGTTACAGATAAACTTATTTATATTAATCTGAATGTCTTGTTTGGTGGAGATTTAGTCTAAACCTATCCCTCCATGTTAAGCTTCCTACCCACCCAAACTCACCCGTGACTCAATATGCTCCTAAATCCGTTACCTGTAGCCCTCTAAGGGTAAGGCCAGAGTATGGCCTGAATACCTTTTAATATTTATTTTATTCAAATGTCACTTATAACTGTTTTCTTTACAACTTATACATTTCATATATTGTAATTTATGTCACAAATAACGACCAAAATGTATACTATTATACGTGATATATGATTAATATGATTCAAATGACTTGTTCAAAAAGCTTCAATGCTTCTGAATGAATAAATAAATTACCCTCTTATAAGGGGACCATAAAGTGTAAATTTCGGTTATGTATTACGAAATTAGGCTTTTATATAATAAAATATTTAATAAAAAATAAATAATTACATAAATATATATATTTACATATATTACGAAAATAGAGTATTTTCCCAGATAATCTGATTTCAAAAACTTCATAAAAGATCCCATGAAACTATTTACATTTTAAAAAACAAAACTTAAATTAAATATACTAGCAATGAATTATTGAACTTTGGATTATTTTAAGCTCATATAAGATTCTAAAATGTATTGTGCTTAATTAGCGTCTAGTATTTCGAAAATACTTAAAAAGGAAATGTATTATATCAGAATATATACTCCTTTTTATGTCATTTTCTCTTAACCATTTTCGAAACTTTTTAGTCAGCATCAATAGCTTTATTCTACTTCTTCTTTATCAGAATTTAGAAGATTCTTCTTCAGCAAGTTCATTTACTGGGCTCATAGCTTTGGCACTTTTAAATAGTTGGTTAAGTTCATTTAATGTGTTCGTGAACTTTGGAAGCTAATTGTTTTCTCTTTATTTGCATCTAATAATCCTATTTATGAGGCTATTACAGAGATGTATGTTAATTCCTGAATAATTGAGGACAAAATAGAATTTTTCCTTAAATACGATTTCCGCACTTGCATTGTAATATTCTTGAAACTTGTATTTATAAAGCATAAACTTTTATCAATAAAGCTGAACAACATCGCAATAGTAACAGATTAATTAAATTCATTAAAAGGTTTAAATAACATATACCCCAAACATCCAGTTCCTTCCTGGGTTTGGGGGCGGATCGGTCCCGCTTTGTGGGAAATGCGACACGGCTGCTTGGGCTAGTTATGCTCCGAACCTCGTGAGGATTTGGACTTTTTCATGTAGAAGAAATGTAAATGGTTTTTACCCACATCTTACTTATAAGCTATGTATATAATTTAAATAGAAGAAAATATGTATTCAGTTAGATAAGCAAGCCGTGGCGCATTTCCTGCTCGGTGGGTGCGGCTCGTCTCTCCTTGGGGCGCGCCTTTGTTCGGTACACCATATTTCCAAAATATTTTTTGGAAAAAAAAAATTAAATATAAAACGTTCCTCAGAGAAAATATAAGACGATATAGTAATAATAAAGAAAAAGTTTACAATAACAGTAATAATATAATGCCTCCCAAGAAATCATTTCATATGTTAAAAATGGCAGTTAGGTGTATAAAAATTAAATGTAATTCTCAATAATTAGGGTTTTTATAAAATATAAAATTATGAAATTTAACTAAACAAAAAAATAAGGGATTTAAAAAACAAAAAAAAAAAATCAAATTAACAGAAATTGTATATACTAAAATATAAAAAATGACATAACTTTTAAATTATGTATGTATCAATGAATTTTTTAATTAGTACATCAAGAAGTTAGCACTATTTTCTATAGCTTATAAATATTTTTTACCTATAAAATATTTAGGATAAAGGATTGCATTTATAAATGTGAAACAAAATATAAATATTTATAAGTTAGTGGATCCTATCAGTTTTCTAATTAAATTTCGATATGTTAATATATTTAAATAAACGAACCAATGTATTTGTTGAGGGAATATGACTTGTAAATGAGTATTCACGGTTTAATAAATATCTCTATAAATAATAGAGCATAGATTTTAATATCAACAATCAGTTTATAAAATAAGATTACTTAGTGTTAAATAAATACACACAGTATAAAACGAACAATCTCAAATTTCTTTAACCATTTAATTTTTTTTTCCTGTTGATGCATGAGGCTAATTGTATGTTTGATTTCCACTTTTGAATCTTACACTTACTTAAAAAAGGAATAAGAATTACTTTTTTTTAAATGAAGTACACTAGAACCTCGCTTAACCGCCTACCGCTGGACCGACTCTCCGGGTAATCCTGCCGAGTCTGATGGGGCGAAAAATATTTTTGTAGAACCCTTAATATTCCAGTAAAATTGAACATTTCGGCGTGCGAAAGGTCGGGGAGTTTTGATTTATTTATATATTGTTAGTTTTGTACTTGTGTACTTAAATCCAAATTTTGGAACTTGAAGCATCTCTACTCGCTAATTGGTTGCGTTAATGTGTCCAAAAGTTCTACATTTTTTACATTTCAGCTAAATATCTGCTATATACACGTATCACTATTGCTTCTATAAAAAACAAAAAACCTTTTGAAATTCAAAAAACTAAACTAAACTACAATAAATTGAACAGAATATGAGCTATTAGTTTAAACGGGGACCAAGATCAAGCTTTCAAATGTTCTGATTTTTTTTTTTTTTTTTTTTTTTTTTTTTTTTTTTTTTTTTTTTTTTTTTTTTTTTTTTTTTTTTTTTTTTTTTTTTTTTTTTTTTTTTTTTTTTTTTTTTTTTTTTTTTTTTTTTTGGTTTTTTTTTTTTTGGTTTTGGTTTTGCTCTATACTGCCTTAATAACGACATTTAGAGCATACTTCATCACGAAAGATTTTAAAGGTGCGTTAGTTTGCTACAAATCTACCAAATATAGTGTTACTTTGGAAAATTTTTCTATATATAAATAGCTGGCTGAAACATATCCATGCGAACATATTATTATACTAGTGTATATAACGTATGTTTATATTCTATGGACCCTTAGGGTTCGGATTAGCGAAGGTCTATTGTATGCAGAAATTACGATCCAAAAAAGGATGAGCGCACAATAGAAATTAGAAGGCTTCCACAATGCGGGATTATGATACATTTATCCGGCGTGCATGTATTATTATATGAAATAAATAAACCAAAAGTTTACCGTAGATTTGTTACTAATCATTAAATAAAATGGGGTGATAACCAACATGATATGAATTGTTCCACTATTTAACAGTATTATCATCAGTTCGATAGATGCTCATTTACTTCTAGGTAATATCTAAAAATATTGTTTCGGATTAATACCCACATTAATCAAAATTATTTTTATAACAAACGCATCAATTTCTTTTTCCTCATCCACCAATTTAAATGAAAATAAATTAAAAAAAAAAGAGTCTGATGGGTTTGTCACTATAAATTGTAAAGAGTATTTAAATTTCGTATAAGTTCTATAGAAAATTTAATTTGAGATAAATGAAATAAATTGATAAAATCAAAACATGATTTTACTATTAATTAAAACACGATTTTTTTTAAATTATTTATTTTTAACCTGTTAAAACTTGAAAAGAACCACTCATCAGTAGCACTTCAATGAAAATTCAACACTAGAAGGTCTCGAGACTACATTCTTTTTAGACACCTCGGAGGATAATTGGGAATGGAGTAGGAAGCAAGTTGAGGAACTAGTGGATTTGAGCAGAGCTTACTATGAAAGGATAGGTATCTCGTTTGGGCTAAATCAACAACATATGGAACATTAAGATCTTCATGGATAATTTTATTGGTGACAACGTAAGGAGCATTGAGGATTCTTTAAAGGATTTTGGATTGTAAGGATTGGATATTTGATGAATTGGATGGTTTAGTGAAGCCCCAAAGCTCAACTCTGTACGTCCATATAGGTCTAATCACAGTCATATATATGAGTCTTTTGTAATTAATTGGGAGCTTGGAACGTTTGTTTAGTAAACCTAAATGGCTATGACAGTAATTTCCATATTTTAAACTTGTTCATTCCTCTTTTGCTATAATGTATTTTATAGAAGGATTTTCTACATATGTTTCGACAGAGGAAAAACAATGTAACTGCAAAATTGGGTTAAAAAAAATGAATAAGATTAATGCGTCAGAAGTGCTCCCAAGAGCTTTATATTAAATGAATGTATTTGGTTTCCGAGTAAAATAAAAATATTTATGACTTTATTAGTATAATATGTAATACCAATTCTTCACTAAGTAACTTTTATGAATACCACTAAATGCAATTTAAGAAACTAGTACTATTAAGAATATAAAACCTAAGTTTTATGAACGCTGTGAAGCTACCAAACCCATAATATAGTGCATCTTCAAGCTAACCAATAAGACCCCAATTAAACCTAAGGGAGAACTCTTCCCTGGGGTAATACCTGGTGCATCATATAACCGCATACGAGGGGTGCACTAAAGATTTTGTGCTCAAGCTTCTGTACATTTGCATATAAACGAGAAGCCATATTATTATTTTTTTTTTTTTTTTACGTGCTTTTCATATTTCTTTTCCAGCCAATCTCCTGAACAAACATTATGGTAAGACCAACCTCCTAAGCAAAATAAATTTCATACTTTTTCCTTATTAATTGTGAAAACATTCCTTGGAAGGATGCTTTACCAATTTCAGCTAAGTGACGGGATTGATTGCTTTTAACGTTTTTTAAGCACTTGACAAGAATCTGAAAAAAAAATTAACTCAATTATTTATTTATTAATTTGGGTATATCTACTTCAATAAAAGTAACCGTATTTCAAATTTATTTTAAATGTGTACAGACTACTTCAACATTTACTAGACAAACGTTCAAAGCTCCCAATTAATTACAAAAGACTCATTTACATGACAGTGATTAGACCTATTTGGACGTACGGAGTTGAGCTTTGGGGCTCTACTAAACCATCCAATCCATCTCGTATCCAATCTTTGCAATCCAAAATCCTTCGAAAAATCCACAATGCTCCTAACTATGTGACCAATAAACTTATCCATAAAGATCTTAATGTTCCATATGTTTCTGATTTAGCCTAAACCAGATACCTATCCTTCCATAGTAAGCTCCATAACCACTCCAATCCACTAGTCTCCCAACTTGCTTCCTCCTCCATCCCTGATAATCCTCCGAGGCTTCTGAAAAGAAGATGGCCTAGAGACCTTTTAGTGTAGATTTTATTGAAGTGCTACTAGCGAGTGGTTCTTCACAAGTTATTTACATGCCACTGTATTCATTATGAACACATTTACTTGATGTATATTATTTTGTACAGTTGTAAATATCAATAAATCAAAAAAAATATTTAAATGTGATTCAACTTAAAATTTTAGTTTATTTGTTGCTTATGCCAAAAAGCTAATACTATTAAATAAAATTAACATTATATAAAGTATTTCAAAATATTTTAGACAAAAGCCACAAAGCATACGTTCATATTTGGGGGGAAGCAAAGGGTAATATAACAATTTTATTCTTATTTTCCTGTATCCAATCCATCTTTTCTTATCTTAATTTCATAATTTTGACACATTTAGCAGTTTTTATTGTTTTAACCTTCGGTCTAATATGTAAAATGTAAGGACATGCAATACAACGTAGGGTATTTTTGACCCAACTCTCTTTTTAGTTGTATTGATCATTTTAAACATTTTTGAGAACAATTAATGATCTATTGTTTCAGAGGATATTGGGTAGGTAAAAGCAAGCCTTCCCGAGCTATAGTTCCTTTTCCTACGTATGGCATACCGCCACAGAATAATCTTGCGTCACACAATGACACAATTTTCATTCCGTACCTGCCTGGTTTAGCCGGGATATACATTTTCAATGAGCATTTGCCCCTGAAGCTAAAGAGTTTGAATTATAAGTAGTAAGACATATCATGCAACGTGGGGTCATATTGACCCGTAACAAAGATTCTCTCAATGTATTCAAATGTTCAATCAACTTTGGAACACTTGCCAGACGGCACCCACACACTGCACAGTAACTAGATGAAAAGCTACTTAAGGTCTCAACCCCCTCCCATCTTTAAAATTTAAAGCAGACCCGTTTTTGTCATATCCAGGTCAATTTGCTATGACTTTGATTAATTAATTGATGACATACCATCTAAATCTACATTTCATTTTAAATTCCTCAGGAATCCTTATTGTGTCACAGAAAATGTAAGGTTTTCTATTTTTAGTAATAAAATTCAAAGCTAACTATAGGGATTACGAATCGTTATATATTTTATCGAGCAACCAGGATGCTAATTGTAATCAGTTTCTGTTCTTTTTTCTATTTAAGAATATTTCATATAATAGAATAATAATATCGTTACAAAAAGAGATAACTTAGAAGTTTTAAATAATTCTTTTATTTTGTATATTAAATTCGAATGATCACAAGGTAGGTACATAATTCATTACCGACAAGCTATAATCCGTTATTTATTTTAATTATTATTATTTAAATGTTTATACTTATGACGAGTGGAACACAAATGGCCTCTAGTTATTCTTCTGTCAACTGCCAAGTCCCATCTAAAATAGAAAAAAAATGAACGAATAATATAGTGTTTTCTCAACTCGAAAACAACTATAATCCCTTATTTATTATTATTATTATTATTATTATTAAATGTTTTATACTTATGAAGATTGGAATAAAAATTCCCCAGGAAAAGAACGGTTGGTGTCTCTTTATGAATGTCATCCTGGACAAAATGCTCTCTTCCCTTTCGCCATCAGTTCACGAATAAATGGAAATGGGAAAAACTACTTCGTTAGAATTCATGGCCGGAAAGTGGCTCTTTACATACCAAAAGCAGTGTTCTACATTTCTGCCAATCTCCTCTTTCATTTATAATTTAACATTTTCTCATAGTTTATTTCTAATATTATAATTAAATGGTGAAAGTTATCAAAGAATTATGTAATTTTTGCCAAAATCATTAACCACATCTATTAGAAGATGTTGTTATCAATAAAATTAATAAAAGATAATAGAAGCAAAATATTGTTGAAATTTCGGCAGACTAATGAACATTTATTTTTTCACATTTAAAACTACGGCCTTTTTTAATCCAAAACTTCAGCAGAATAAATTATTTTTCTTTGATTTATATATTATTTACCAGACATCCTAATTATCTTTCTATTAATTATAAAATCATCTTCTTTGTAATTTTTGTTTAAAAAGTCACTAATATATGCCTATGTTAGTACTTTTTTAGAGTACTGGATATATGATTTGAACATATACTTTCCTCAACTTAAGTACTGCTTAGTAAACATAAGCTTATTTATAACAGTTTTAGAGCGGTGAAAAAAAAAAAATTGCTTTATACGATTATAAAACAGAACCCTTTAACTGGTAACTCAAAATATTAAGAATGAATATTTCAAAGTAAAAAAATGTAATTAAATAATCGAAGGAGGACTCAAAAAGAAATTTTTTGAGATTTTTTTTTATTTGGGGTTCTCCTTTTTTTTATTGGAGTACGTTCTTATGTACTCCAACTAGTGCAGAAAGGACAGGTTATCCTGCAGGTTACCAAGCTATTCTAGCCTTGGTGCAAAAGGTCTAGATTTATTTCGTGGATTTCAGATTTAAATAATCAATTTAAATTTCATTCAATTAATTTAAATCAGCATGTCCGTAGCTAGAATAGGTTGGTAAACTATAGGATAACCCGTCCTACTTGTCCCAAGTAGGAAGGTTATAGCCCAATAAAAACTAAAAACAAAAAAAAATATTTAAAAAAAAACAGCATGTACTCTCCCTGTAATTCCCATTGTTCAGTTCTTTGCCAGGCGTTTCAGATATACAATGCCGCAAGACAAAGTTCCGCTTAGATATGTAGAGGAATTCCTCCCCGATCAGTCTGGTACTTAATATTAAAACTACATCAACATTTATATTATATATTATTATTATATGATTTAACTAATCATGCAGATCGGCAACTGGAAAATAGTTCATTCTCTGGTTTCGGATTTTTATATACCCTTTCCAAAGTTCGTTAGGAACACCTAAGGTGTCCAGTACTTTCTTTTCAAGGCTCATAAAGTTGAGCCCCTGGTTGTCTAAGATATAGATGGAAAGAAAGAGATAAATAGATAGATAGATAGATAGATAGGGGAGAGAGGGAGAGATGGAGGGAGGGAGAGAGAGAGAGAGAGAGAGAGAGAGAGAGAGAGAGAGAGAGAGAGAGAGAGAGAGAGAGAGAGAGAGAGAGAGAGAGAGAGAGAGAGAGAGAGAGAGAGAGAGAGAGAGAGAGAGAGAGAGAGAGAGAGAGAGAGAGAGAGAGAGAGAGAGAGAGAGAGAGAGAGAGAGAGAGAGAGAGAGAGAGAGAGAGAGAGAGAGTGAGAGAGAGAGAGAGAGAGAGAGAGAGAGAGAGAGAGAGAGAGAGAGAGAGAGAGAGAGAGAGAGAGAGAGAGAGAGAGAGAGAGAGAGAGAGAGAATACTCACTTTTTTTTTTAAAACAAAATTGAGAACTAACTTCCCCGTCAAAAGTATTGCAACACCCATAATTCTCGAGATTTTCCTGTTTTTTACCTTAATCCATACTTGGTTTATATTCATATTAATATGATTTATTAAACGTGAGACATTATGAATTAGACACATCAATGTTTTTTTCCTGTTAATAACAAACGATGGAATTTTAGACTATTTTCAAATTTCCTTCAGTCCATATTTATCATTCGTTTCGTTCTTTACAAGTTTGCCAAGATTAATGGAAGCAGTCATTCAAGCTAGAGAGGCAGTATGTCCTATTAAATATAAATTACAAATTTGAAAGTTAAAATTATAAAAAAATGAAAATTTTAAAAAGTAAATTTTCTAACTATTTTGTTTATTGGAAGAAATATTTTAATAAAAAATATTTATGTCTATTTTTAGGAGTGGCTATTATAGACTTCAGAACCTTTCTTTATTATGAATAAAATATAAGTTTTTATGAAATTCATATATTTCAAAAAATTGCGATACATTTAATGGGGAGTTTATATAATGAATGAGTGTTTAAAGTTATCAATGTAAATTAAAACCTATATAAAAATAGTTATTAGAAGTTTTAACATAACTTTGTGAAAATATATACATTTTTTTTTTTGTATGAATACATTACTGGGCTAGTCCTGAGCGAGAACCCGCTATTCATGAGCTGATTAGTTATTTTTGAAAGAAACGTTTCAAAAGAGTTGCTTTATAGGAATCAAACATCCCCACGCTGCTGCCGGATCTGGTGGCTCATATTTGGCCTTAATATTTCCAGCCCTGTCGGGAGAGGGGGGGGGAGGAATAAAGGTTGCATTGTGCTCTACAACAGGATTTGGCCAGGTTTCAACCTCCTCACTCCCCTCCTCAAAGAATTTCAATTTATGGTGTTACCGGGTCTAGAATTTCATTAACGGGGGCATCCACGGCCGTGCTTGCCAAACTGCTCCCGTTCTCCTGCTTCGGTGGAAAGGAAGGAGGAAAAAAAACTAAGAGGGTTATCCCCAATTTACATCCCTTTGGGAAACAGACCGACCTGAACTTAGAGCTGAAAGTCAAAAGACAAATCGATAGTCCCTTTGAAAGGGAGTCAGCTTACTTTACAAAGTAGAACACTTGTAATTAATTCCTTTTGAAGATAAATGCATAATTTATTCGAGTGTATGTAATGGAGGACTACTAATGGGAAATAAAGGAATAAAAACTTCTCTCAAACCTTTGACTATTTTAAATAAAACTGTTATTCCGCTGAAGAAAATACCTTTTTTTTTTTACATTACAATAAATTGTTCACACTTGCCAACGAATTAGATATGATTAATGAGTATACTGAAATTTATCATTTAAAATTTGGTGAATCCCGTTAGAGGCATGAGGGAAAGAACAATGTAAGGGGCACCTGACATAAAATGATAAAACAAATATTTACAGATATAGATTGTTGGGCAATTAAAATATTATTTTAAATTAAATAATCTGTATCTCTACAACAATCCACATCTGTAAATACTTCTCAGTCAACTAATACCTTATCAATACAAAAAAAAAAATATGTTTCTGTAACTATTTTAAACGCCAGTAATAATTTATATTATCATTTAAATCACCAAAAATTTCTTTTACACGTTTTCATTGTTAAATACTTCTAATTTTTACATTTAATACATCTATGTTTTATGATTTCAAAACTTTTCTTTCGTTATAAATTTGTTACCAATGTTAGTATTTGTTGGCTTGATTTTATTTTTATGTTTTCTTATTTTTTATAATATGTTTTTATTTATTTATTTTGTTTACACACATTCTGTTTTGTTTTTTGTTTTTTTTGTTATTTCTAGCTTTGAGGAAAACCGAATCCTTGGCAAATCATAAAAAGTTTTGAAACTGTGTTTGTTTCGACAACCTACATTCCAGAATATTTTTTCTGTTAAAAAAATGGGTTTATCCATTTCTGAACGGAGTATAACAAAGTATTGGACGAGTTTCGTTTTTCTACTATGTCCTTGCCAATTATTTGAGCCCAAGCCCATAAATGTTACAGATTACGTTATCCATTTAAAGAAGAAGGAAGTTTTAACTCAAATAAGTATGTTATTATAAATAAAAACAATTTTAAAGGTTTTTATGTTTATTAGGTGTCCAAAAACTATTCGTCAACAATACTTACGTTGCAATATTTATATACGTTAGTACAAAAAGAAAATTAGTTTCTTTTTATAAATTTTCGAATCGGTTGTTCTATAACTTTGATGACTTACTATTACATGTTCCTACAGTTAAATACAATAATATTCAATAGTTAAAGAGATGTTTTAGAATAGTCAAATAACTTTATTCAGGTTTAAAACGTGTTTCATAGATCCCTGTTGAACAAATCCGCTTCCTAGGATTTGGACAAACGCCTTACTTGGAATACACACACAAGACTGAAACGGCAAGAAACTACCCGTTGTTGTAGACTATTTCAACATTCACTTGACAAATGCTCTGAACTTCCAATAAATTACAAAAGACTGATTTACATGGCAGTTTATTTGGATATACACAGACCAGATATATACAGACCTATTTGGACATACAGAGTCGAGGCTCCACCAAACCTTCAAATTATTCTCGTATTTAATCCTTGCAATCCGAAACCCCTCGTAAAATCCTCAATATGCCTCATTATGTCACAAAGAAACTTATTAAAATCTTTATGGATAAGTTTCGTATGTTGCTGATGTAGAGCAAATCAGAGAACAATCCTTTCATAGTGAACAGCATTCTTACTTAAATCCAATAGTCTCTCACTTTCTTCACAATCGATTCCTGATAACCCACCGAGGCGTCTAAAAAGAAGATGGTCTAGAGACCAAGTCATTGTAATCATAATCTTGAAATTTCCTTGTATATTGTATACAGTTATTAAAATAAATATATATTTTTTATCAATATATTGAAATTTTGCAACTGTACAAATATATACATCAAGTAAATGAGCTGATAACGATTACAATGACCTGTCATAACTTGAAAAGAACTGGTCATCAGTAGCACTTATATAAAAATTCTATGCTAGAAGATCTCTAGGCCATCTTCTGTTCAAACGTCTTGGAGGATAAATGGGAGTGGAGTGGGAAGCACGTTGAGAAACTAATGGATTTGAGTGGCTCTGGAGCTTACTATAACGTTCTGGATGTTACTATGCTGCTAAATCAGCAACATATGGAACATTAATCTTTATGGATAAGTTTATTGGTGACAAAGTAAGGGGCATTTAGGATTTTTCGGAGGATTTTGGATAGTAAGGATTGGATACGAGATGAATTGGATGGTTTAGTAGAGCCCTAAAGCTCGACTCCGTACGTCTAAATAGGTCTAATCACATGTAAATAAGTCTTTTGTAATGGATTGGGAGCTTTGATCGTTTGTCTAGTAAATGTTGAAGTAGTCTGTAACGACGAGCAGTTTCTTGTCGCTTTAGTCTTAAATAAAAAAAAAATAAAAAAAAAAAAAAAAAAAAAAAAGGTTCAAAACAGTGATACATGCAATTTGAAACATATTTATATTTTCAAAACTGTTGAGCCAACAAGAACGAAGGAATTGCACTAGGTTTATAAATATTTAACGTAGGAGGGAAATAGGGAGGAAGAGAAACGAGAATCGCGTGGTGGGACGATCACGAAAGGGAGACGGTCGACATGCTAGACCTTGTCATCGCTACCACGGCGAACCTCTCAGCGGGCCCCACTTCACCCACAAATCACACTCATGTTCACAACACATTAATCAGATTTAATCGCTTTCGATGTTTATACATCAACCTGTCACCTTTTTCATTTGAAGTGGATTTTATAAAAAAAATATCACGGGATATCTGAAAATTAAATGGAAATGCTTTTATAATTGCTACACGAATATTTTTTTTTTTAATCTAAATTTTTCATGTTATTAACTCTCATATACTACGCTTTAGAGCTTAGTTATTCATAATACAATCATAAAAATAAAGGTATGCGTGTTTATTAAATAATTAATTAAATCATCGAACAACTATACTTACTCCTCGGCGCTACAGGTCTAGGTGACCCTTGGCCTCCTGGATTTTTCTTTTCCATCTATCTCTGTCCTCCGCTTCCATTCTCCTATTTCTTACTCCTAACTTAGTGGCATCTTTTGCCACTTCATCCTCCCATCTGCTACGTGGTCCTCCCCTCTTTCTCTTTCTAGTCATTCTCATATCAAGCAGTTTCTTTGGCAATCTATCTTCTGTCATTCTTCTGACTTGGCCAGCCCACCTTAATCTCATTACTTTAATGAAGTTTACTATATTTTTCCTTTTTAACATGTGGTCTATTTCTTCATTCGTTTTTATTTTCCATATTTCGTCTACTTGTGTTGCGCCGCATATTTGTTTTATTACTTTTCTTTCAAAAACTTTCAGTTTCTTGACGTCATTTTGGGCTTAACACCAAGTTTCAGCTCCATATGTAACTACAGGTCTTATTATTGAATAGTATAGTTTTAGTTTCGTTTTTCTAGACAACAGTTTGGACTTCGATAAGTTATAATTTGCAGAGTAGGCTCGGTTTCCTGCCATAATTCTCGTATCAATTTCACTGCTGATCTTATTTTCATTATTGACTGAAGAGCCAAGGTAGACGAAGCTAGAAACATTTTCAAACTTGAAGTCGAGGATTTCAATGTAGCGCACGGATCTTCTATTTGCCGCCGAAGACATTTTCAAGAATTTATTTTTTTCTTCATTTATAATTAGCCCTACCTTTGAACCGCTTTTATAAATTATTTCAAAGGCTTCTTTAAGTGACGCTTCACTTCTCGCAGGTATGACAATGTCATCAGCGTAGGCACATATTTGCCACATTTTCCCTGCAATAGTACCACCTTTAACCGCGTTTTTTACTGCATCATGCAAAGCCATATTAAACAGAAAACAGAATCGCGGATATCACCGCATCACCTTGACGCACTCCAGTTTGCACTTTAAAGGCTTCTCCAACTTTATTTCCGATAATCACTTTAGAAGTGGCATTCTTCATTGTCATTCTAATTAGTTTTATTGGAATACCGCTTTTCTCTAGGCTAATATACAACTTTTCTCAATAAACACTTCATAATCTATGAATAAGAGGTTTAAATCAACATCGTATTCATAACATTTTTCCATAGATTGGTGCAGTAAAAATATTTGATCTGTGGTATCACTCCCGCATCTAAAACCGCATTGATATTCTCCCAGTATATTTCCTAAGCCTTCTTCCAATTATATTCGATAATATTTTATATAAAATTCCAAGCAGCGTTATCCCTCTATAATTAGCGCTTTGAACAACTATATTTCCCTTTATTTGCTGTATATTACATTGTTGTGCATAGTTTGTTTTCTCGGTATTTTAACGTAATTTCAACTTATTCACCAGTCATAGTTAATTCTTACTAATTTCAAGCCGTGTCTGAGCCTTCGTTTTTCTTTTCGATTTCGTCTTCCAGCAGCCCACTTAATACAATTGTCCTTCGTTTTGCTTTCTTAGAATAGCATCATTTTCTTGGATTAGCCTTACCATTTAATATCGACTCGAAATTTCTTGATACATAGTTCTCTCTAGGATTTCATCATCTCAAGCTCCTATAGTTATAAAAATTAGTTTCATTCAATGAAGATCCATTTTAGAACACCCTTCCTGTCTTTGAATTCCCCCTAGCTAGCTTGTAAAGATTCATTTGCATCATACGACTGTAGAAGCATTTTATTATTTTCTTTATTGAGGTTGACAATCGTTCTATTTTTTTTTTCCATTTCAGCTTTTATGGGCAATGTAAAATAATACCATTTTCTTCACTTAAGGGAAATAAGTAATACATATGACATTGATTTGGGTCTTACAATATTTACAAATTATAAAAAAAACAAAGTGAAATAATAAAAACAATAATATTAACAAAAAGGAATCTAATAAATAAAAAAAGGAGTATACTATATTTACAGCTCATTAAATCACCCCAGGAAACTCCAAGTCTCTTGTTGCCCCGATTAAAGAGGATAAGCTGGAATCAGGAGATCTCAGCGCCAGGAGAAGCGCTGCTCCCTTAGTTTTATCATTAAGATTCCTTAGTCCAGTCAATGAAGACCTGAAATTGGATGTAAAGGGCATTGTCTGTAATCCAAGGTTTTTCTTCGGAAACTTGTTCAGGGTTTAGAAACTAAACATACTAAAAGTCCTGGAGTTTTCGGGCCAGGAAACAGGAAACAGGGGGTGCGAAAGGCCCCTTTTTTTGGTTTTGCGCTCATATCTCGAAAACAGTGTGTCAAATGCAAAAGATGACTATTTGCTAAATGTTAATTAAATTCTCTAAAATATTTAGTTTATATATTTTTCATATTCTGCACCGTTTCCGAGATGTACGCCTGGCAAATGTGAAGGACTTTTAGTATGTTTTATCAAGAAAAGTTAACTTTTGAAAGGTTGAAGATAAATATATATGTGTTTTCAAGAAAATTTAATTTCCTACAATCTTATTTATGAAGATTTTTGTCGAAGGATGAACGTTTTAGAAAATATGGAGGGAAGCTTAACTGAAAAAGTGAGGTGAAAATTTTTTTTCCGCGAAAATGTTTACATTTGCCAAGCGAATATCTCGGAAACGGTACAGAATATGAAAAAAATGTATATTACAAAAGTTGTAGAGAATTCAATTAAAATTAATTTAGTAAAAGAGTTTTGTTCTGCATATGACGTACTGTTTCCGAGATATCAGCGCAGAACCAAAAAAAGCGCCCCCTACCTTCCTGTTCCCAGGACTTTTAGTATGTTCACTTTTTAACTACCCTGAACATGTTTCCTAAGAAAAACCTTGGATTAAAGAAACCGCACTCTATAATCCTTTATTGACTGGACTGCCTGTTTTAATTTACTAATAAGGTATTAGGGCTGGATAATGATAGAGTTGGAGCGTTAGTATTCTTAAAAAGGTTTTGATCATTTTTCAAAAATTTAAGGGGTATGAATACCAAACAGTTTAAGTATACTAAAGGTATATAAAGATAATGATGAAAGGTTTATTTAAACAATTAATATGGAGCCTATTATTATTTGAAATAATTTGAAAGGATTAAATACTGGATCTCTCTTGAAATATATTGCAATGTATCATAGATACATAAGTAATAAATAATAGTATTAACTATGATTGACCGAAAGATGAAATAGGGCGGCACCCTATGATGTCTCTATTATGAGTATTGAAGGGTCCATTATGTAAGGGTCAAGGGGCCCTCAAGTGTAAGGACGAGGAGCCAAAAAGAGGCGACAACCAATGAGGAATAGTCAAACAAAGAAATGTATGGTACCCTAAAACTATTTCACCGCTCCCGTCACCTCCTTCCCCTACCCACACGCAGACTCCTAGTATCCTCCCTTATCTTCCCCCAATTTGACTACGGTTGTGTGATATATGGCGGGCTCTCGACGGTTCTTGAGGACAGATTAAAACGCATCATGAATTGCTTCATTAGGTTTGTCTTCGGAACCTCGAGACGTTCCCATGTTTCGCATCTCTACACTGATTTAAATTGGCTGTTCCCCTCCTTACTTAATACTTCCTAGGCACCTTTCTATACCAAGTTATCAACACCCGTCACCCTCCCTTTATTTACAGAACCTGAAATTCAAGTCCGCTATCAAATCACTGCATACAAGATCTCGTCTTTCCGATCTCTATACTCCATCCCACAGAAGTACTGCATTCCAACGTTCCTTCCTTGTCCGATCCACTACTCTTTGGAATTCCCTCCTCCCCCCTGTATCCGCAATGCTTCCCTAGGAACATTCAAATCACTATTCTTTCACCATCTTCTTTCCCTCCAACTCGACGCTCACTAATTGTAAGGATGAATGTACTATATATGTGTTAAGTATTTTAAGACTAAAAGGTAACTTAACAATGCGTGTTCTTATTTACTTTTTATTTTAATAAAGTTTGGACAAAAAAAAAACAAAATGATAACTTACAGTGATTCTTTACTGTCAAAAATGATACTTATAAAGTTTGAGAAGCACTAGCATAACACACAACAACACTCGTTCACTTTTTTACACACACTAGAAGGTTAGTCATGGTTATCTTTTTAAGTACTCAGTGTTGCCATGTTCATGGTTATCTTTTTAAGTACTCAGTGCTGCCATGTTACCGTTACATATGTAATCGTCTAATTTAATTACTAAGACAGACATAAAACATAAGCATAAATTATATTTTGATTATGATGTTTTAATTGTTTGTAATGATAATTTTTAATTTCTATCTTTTATTTTTATTTTATTTTTCTTCTGTTTTTTTTTTTTTTTTTTTTTTTTTTTTTTTTTTTTCTCTTTTGCAATTTTATTTACTATATTAACCTCTATTTTGTATATTCATTTTTTTCACCCTCTTTTTATTCAAAGTTTTTTTTTTTTTCTAGTTTTTCTCTGTATCTTTTTTTCATACATATTTGTATTCAGTTTATCTATGTTATTTTACTTTTAACAGCCTCTCGGCCAGTTATGATCTTACTTTATGTTATTTAATGTTATTCTTAAGGGACTTTGTCCCAGAATAAAGTTTTCTTTCTATTCTATTCTATTCTATGGTTAGAAGTATGGTTAGAATCCAAATATGAAATAAGTGAGATATGAATAGAGGGAGCTATTGCGTCACGGGGGACGATAGATAATATTATTTTAGTATTTAATAAAACCACAGCTATGGATAACATAGCAATATAATAAACTTCTCTATATAAATTAATTAAAACTGTGAAGTTCAAACGGGTTTGAACGATTTAATTATAATTTGTTATATATTTTTTTTCTTATGAATCCTTTGATACTGAAACCACTTAGCCATTGATTCGACCTTTGAAGCTACTTGTAATACTCAAGCCAGACACAGACGGCACTCAGGCATCCTTTGAGCGGTTAGGACCACAAACGTTGCAACAGACAGCCGACAATAGAGCTTCTATAATAAGGGTTTCATTACAACCTCTCTGTATTGCCAATGTTTCTTTAGAACCTCATTATCATGCTTGGCGGTGAGAATGGATCATCTGCGTAGACAAAGAGTCAAAGAAAATCCATGCAAAGATTTCAGAAAATGGAAATTACCAGTAATTTTAATTCTTTTGATGTGAATTACTTAGTTTATTCAAATGAGGACATCAGTTTTATAAAAAGGAATATATAATACGAGAAATAGTGCCTCATTAGTTTCAAATGACAATAAGTATGATACTAATCTTGCCTAAGATTACAACTACAAAAAAAGTTTGTAAAAATTATAAACGTTGTTATTCATTAGTACATTTTATAGAATTCTATAAATTCCAAAAAAACATTTTATTTGATTAATCTCTATAACAAGTGAAACTGCTTTCCGAAGGAGTCATTTCAAGGCTTATAACTAGTTTCACAATTTTATTCAATGTACACAAACGACGTATCTATTATCACAAAAAATATATATATAAACAGGGTGGGTATCTCTTAATGTAAAAAAAAAAAAATTGGGTGAAACTAGATCAAAAATGTAGAAAAATGCCGCAAATCTTACCTTTCTATTCCATTCCGTTGCAGATATATGATAAATCAAAGACTTTTTGGAGGAAACCACGTTTTTCACCATAAAAGCTGTAATATCTCCATTTTGTTTAAATATTTTTCAAATTTTGACCACACTCAGACAAGATCAGTTACTTGTGTATACAAAACATTATGACAATCCCTTAATGGAAATGTGCATTTTAAACATAATAAACTCTTCATTGGAATATAAAACAAAGAAAAAAAATTTATTGTTTAATAGAAAATAATTTCTCCATGAAATTGAAACAGAATCATTACTTTTAACATATCATACAAAAGCTGATTAAATTTGCAAGTTTTTGTGAGATTTGAAGATTTGTGGATAGTTTTCTCGAAAAACAGTGAGCGTTGAAGTAATATAAGGCATTGTAACTTCCCTAAATAAGGTGATGATCAAGCTGCTCTTTAGACCCCACGTTTGTAAAATTCAAGGTTACATGTACTCTGCTCTAATCGAAAATATAATGCTAAATCCAAAAGTGTGGTCAAAATTTGAAAAATATTTAAACAAAATGGAGTTATTACAGCTTTTATGGTGAAAAACGTGGTTTCCTCCAAAAAGTCTTTGATTTATCATATATCAGCAACGGAGTGGAATAGAAAGATAAGATTTGTAGCATTTTTCTACATTTTTGATCTAGTTTCACCCAATTTTTTTACACTAAGATACTCATCCTGTATATTTTAGTTTAACATTGTTTATTTTTTTGTTTTTTTTTTTTGGGCTTAACGTCCTTACGTACTCCAACTAGGGCAGGAAGGACGGTTTATCCTACAGGTTACCAACCTATTCTAGCCAGGGTGGGAAGATCAAGATTTATTTGTGGGAATACCACAAAATAAATTTTAACCGGCCCAGGTTGAATTCGAATCCACGACCATCTGGTTGCGATTGTGATGAGACCCGCGCCCCAACTCACTCGGCCAGCGAGTCCCCTTAGTATAACAATGAAATTGGATTATTAGGAGGACAGCTAGCATGGAGTTATCAACAGAAACGTAAAATTCAAAATTTTAGACGACTAATATTGTACTGGAATAACTAAATTAATAGAGATAATAAAACAAAAACAAAGGAAATAGGTAAGCTTCTTAAATATGCATAAGGGAACACCTTTCAAATGTCAGTATATATTTTTTAGCCATTTGGCAACATATATAAAAATGTTTAATAAATTTTTATCAAATCCCATCAAATAAACTTTACCCTTTGTCGTGAACCTACGACTTCCTTTCCTCCAGTATCCTTTAGAGATATCCCACTGATCCCTGTTGAACAGATCCGCTATCAAGGCCTACAACTGGACAACGTTCAAACCTTCCGATTTACTACAAAAGACTCATTTACATGACAGTTATCAGACCTATTTGGACGCCAACCAATAAGACACCAATTAAACCTAAGGGGAAAACTCTTCCCTTGGGTACTACCTGGTGCATCATATAACCGCATACGAGGGGTGCACCAAAGATTTTGTGCTCAAGCTTCTGTACATTTGCATATAAACGAGAAGCTATATTATTATTTCTTTTTTTTATGTTTACGTGCTTTTCATATTTCTTTTCTAGCCAATCTCCTGAACAAACATTGTGGTAAGACCATCCTCCTAAACAAAATAAATTTCATACTTTTTCCTTATTAATTGTGAAATCATTCCTTGGAAGGGTGCTTTTCCAATTTCAGCAAAGTAACAGGATTGATTGCTTTTAACGTTTTTCAAACACTTGACAAGAATCTGAAAAAAAAAATTTAACTGAATTATTTATTTATTAATTTGGGTATATCTACTTCAATAAAAGTAACCGTATTTCAAATTTTTTAAATGTGTACAGACTACTTCAACATTTACTAGACAAACGTTCAAAGCTCCCAATTAATTACAAAAGACTCATTTACATGACAGTTATCAGACCTATTTGGACGTATGGAGTTGAGCTTTGGGGCTCAACTAAACCTTCTAATTCTTCCCGTATCCAATCCTTACAATCCAAAAACCTTCGAAAAATCCTTAATACTCCTTACTTTCCTACAAATAAACTTATACATAAAGATTTTAATGTCCCATATGTTGCTGATTGAACCCAAACCAGGATACCTATCCTTTCATAGTAAACCACCATAACCACACTTTTATGATAAAATATGCTTTATGTCAGCTTTTAGAACTGCTAAAAAAACTATTCCCCGCTTAAGTAGCTGCAAAGGAAATTAATCAATTAAGGACTGTCACCAAAGTTATTCTATTTCTGGAATGGGTGTCTCAAAGAGGAACTGAAAACTGATATAGGGGTGGGAGTAATTGAATTGCTTGTAAGAACTAATTCAATAAGTACCAGCAGCTCAGGAGCCATCATTTATATCATAATTAAGCATTAGTTATAATTAAGCATAACTTCAATTAAGTAGTACATTTAAGCTACGTAGAATAAAATATTCCTTAAAAAAAAAACTAAATATTCTCAGAATAGTGTGATTAAAATTTTATAAAAATTTCTAATATTATCAATAATTTGAAATCAGAAAGCAACAATTATAAAAAGAAACATTATTATAAGTACAAACAATAATTTGGATTGATGAATTTATTGCCACTCCCTTTAGAATTGTTTTAGTTGAAAACTAGTTTCGAATGTTAAATATTCATCATAGTTCTAAAACATACAAGCTCTTCAAAACATCAGCACTTTGTTACATGTTTTATATATATTAAAGATTTTAAAATCTGAATTGGTTTTAAACGATTTTATTATTTCTTATGATTCATAAATATTTACTTTTACCGTGTTGTTATAAGTTTCAATCCCAAGTCTAATGAATTTATGGTTATTATAAATTTAATATAAATGGATATCAAAGTAGGAGTTCAGGGTTTATTATTGTATGCTCTTGTATGTTCTTTGACATGCTCAATATCCAGTTTTACCCGTGTATTTCTCGAAATCTCAACATTCAAACTCAATGATTGAAAATTCAAGTAGCAATTAATTTATCAATCCTAAATTTATTGATTCTTCTATACCATCATGCGTACCTCAAGTGATATGTCTAACAGTTCACAAAAAACAATAAAATTTATTCACCTGGTCTAAAACGTTACACAACACCGATTCCTCATAAAACAGTAAAAGACAACAGAGGAACCTTAGAAATAATAACAAAAACCTTGTATGGTATGAATAAGAGAAAATTATTGGAGTAAAAAGAAAAACAGCAAGGGAATGTAGAATTAATTTATATTTACCAAAATAAAATAAAAAAAAAAAAAAAAAAAAAAAAAAAAAAAAAAAAAAAAAAAAAAAAAAAAAAAAAAAAAAAAAAAAAAAAAGACAAAATGGAATAATATTAGTAAATAAGAAGAATAGTAAGAATTATTAGTAAATGGCTGTGCATTTACTAATAATTTTGATACCAGATATTTTGATATCTTCAAATATTTGTTTTTTTTTAGTTTAATTTATGATATATGATTTATTTTATAAACAAAATATTTTGTATTCTATTTTGAAATGATGAAATATAGTTTTCTTGTGTAAGATTTTCTTTAACCTCAAAAAGTGGAACGTTTTTCTGCTGTTAAAAGTGTAACTTTTTGAAACCCTCTAGCTCTGTTGATATTGCTCGGATCATCAATTTTTTTATATTTTTCTGTTAAACAATTTGATGGACAATATTTTTTGTTATGTAACATTTGTCTCTAAAACCTGCCGTTTACAAGCTATATGGCTTTGAATAAAAAAAGTCATGTTTCGTCTATGTTTTTTGTGTTGGGGTTTCTTTTACACGCTCTGGCTCTGTTGGTGTTGCTGAAAACTGTTTCTTTATTAGAAGCAGTAGATTAGAGATATACATCTTTATCCATGATTTATTGTTTTTACCAGTCAAAGAGATATTGAGTTTTTGTTTTATTTATTATATTTAAATTATTTTAATTGTTCCAATTTTAGTATAAACATTACTCAGGCGAGTACAGTTATTCAATAATGTTTCTCTTTTATATTACTATGCTTATACATAATACTCTTTAATTATCTGTCATCATTAATGTACAGTTCTTTTTTCTTTGGGATATTTTGCTGGAATTATTTAATTTAATATTTTTCCTCTGTTTTCATATAAATCTATTTTGTCTATATGTTAATATTATTCACCTATGTATTGTTGTAAACTATATATTTGTATTAATTATTGGTATTAAAGATATTTCTCTTTAATATTGTGAATTGTCAATTCTTTCGATGTTTAATATAACTGCTCATTTTGACAAATAAAAATGAAATAAGATATAATTTGAAATGATAAAGAAGTTAATGTCTAAAACCAAGATCGTTAATTATTGTCCTACTACTTTTTTTTTTTCTGTAATTATTTAAGTAAACGAAAGTTAAGATAACAGAATTAGGGATATTATCTGAAATTTCCCTTAAGCTAATTGAGTTCCAGGTATATAAGTGAACAAGATACATGTTGTTAAGTCTTTAAGTGTTTCTGAAGTCATGGGGTTCAACAAGAGCAGCGTCGAGTTCACCAACTGACCCCAGGGGACAAGCCCTACAGACCACACACCATGTACAGAATACTTAAAACCAGTAATACAACTAACTTAAGTTAAAGTGATGATAAATGTGCTATATTTATTTAATTTTTATTTATTACATACACAAAGACCTATAAATGACATAAGAAATTAAAAAAAAAAAAAGAAGCATATTTTAACATTCATGGTAACAATAATAAATGCTACATAAACTGATTTTTAATTATTATAAACCATAATTCCACACAAACGGACAAAACACATATTACTTGAAGACTAAAAAACAAAGTTCTATATAGTACAAAGTATTACATAAATTAGAGTAGTGTAAATATCTTTTTACACCATAAAGTTATTAAGAAAAATATTGATTTTTTGTATTATTTCACAAAAGTAGTTTTATTATCTTTTGTTTGTATTTTGTAATTGTATAACTTTTATATTATTATCCTTATCACTCCAGGCTTGGATTATTTTGACTATTATTTATTATTATTCATAAATTGTTAATTTAACTAGTAATTGTTAAGTTAACTAGTATTGTTTATTTTGCTGTGTAGGTTTTTTAAGTATTCCTACTGTTTTATCTTGGTTGCATTATTCATTTGTTTATAGATTCCTCTAATATTATTAATTATTGTTTCATGTTAGATGGTTGTGTATCCAAACATGTACCTATGTTTTTATTAGCCTAGTTTGGCTTTATGTAATTTATTTTCAATAAAGAATTAAAAAAAAAAAAAAATAATAAAAAACTATAATTCCTTACAGATAAAAAAATAAATTAAAACAAAATAGATTAAATCATGAAAACAAAACTAAATGCTATATTATTTAATTTTTAATATTTTTATAACAGAAACGCTCACAAATCTCTTAATAAATTTAATAAAAAAACAACTGTGAATTGGAGAAATCATGAAGCAATCTTAAATGTTACGATTAAAAAAAAATGAGGTAAACTGATATAACAATACATATTTATTATACGTTCTTAAAAAAACAAAACAACATACAAATGAAAAAAATAATAAGCGTAGCTGACAACATTTAAAAAAAAAAATAAATTCTCACTATTAAGTAACCGCAACATGAATATGAATTCACACACTAAAAACTGTTATTTTATATTTATTAGCAAAATAATTTTTGAAAATAAGTGTACCTCTTAAATATATATATATATATATATATATATATATATATATATATATATATATATATATATATATATATATATATATATAGATTTATATATGTGATATTTTACTATAGATTTTAAAACTCAAGATAATAAAATTTAACTAAAACGTCAACAAAGTAATTTAAAACTTATCCTTCAAAATAAATTAAGACCTATTCCATTAAAAATCATTTAATGCAAAACCAATATTAAAGGAAGAAATTAAATAATTGTTTAAGACTAAAGTCAATAAAAAGGGTAGTAAAGATAAAATAAAGCCTAAGAAGAAAAAAGAGGAACCATGATCATTTTTATGTTTTGCTTTTTTTAAGTATTTCACTGTTCATTTTTTCATAAAATTATAAAATAAGCGATTGGTATTTTTTTTCTTAAAAATTCCTATGACTTGATTTTATACATTGACTTTTAAAAATGCTAGCCGCACTTATCACAAAAAAAAAAAAACAATTTAAAATAAGAGAATTCATTAATACAAAGCAGTATTTAAATAGATTAGACCTTTAAAGAAAATATAAAAAATTAAAATGTCAACTCTAAGACTAAAGCTACATGTACAAACTTGAACTAGAGGGAGAAACACTTTATTAAGTGGTGCTGCCCATTTTAAATGGGTTGCTAAAAACACAGCATATTTAATCAATCCAAATATGACATTTTACAATATTCAATATTAAAAAAAAACAAAAACCCGTAATAGTCATTATTTTAAAAATATAAAAATCTACATATAAAAATGATCGATCCCATACAGAATATAAATTACAATTAAAACGAAATTTAAAATATTAAAAAGATAATATATAACCTTATTTAGGTACAACAATATAAAATATAATATATAAAATAAATATAAAACTATTCACATAAATAACAATAACTGTATAACTAATAACAATAACAATAAATATATAACTAATAACAATAACAATAACTATATAAAAACTAGGATAAACATGCAACCTATATCTCATTCTACCCATTTTTCTTTATTTGTATATACTTTCCATCTCTTTTGCTCTTACCAAACCATCAGTTACCATATATGTGGTGGTGGATTATTCCCAGGGAGTCCAATATAATATTTTCCGCTAACACAGCCACCTCCTTCATATCAATGCCCAGGTCTTCCATGAAACTCCTTGTTCCTCCGCGAGCTCAGAACCATAGGCCTCTCACGTGGAACTCTCTTTCGCTGAAAGTCTCACGGAACTTTTCTTTAAGGAAAGGGATGAATTTGTCGTATATTCCTTTCTTTTCCCTTTCCACTTTACCTGCCTGATCCGGATCGTTGCTTTCGAATCTAACCGTGGGATCTAGAATCAACGCTGAATTTCCTTTTTTTGAAAACGCAACGATATCAGCGTATCGTGTAGATCCATCGGTATCGATGCAATATACCTCTTCGAAGCAGGCAAAATCCTTCTCTTCAAGGAGCCTCATTATTTCGTTTTTAACTCTGTGATGACGGCGTGTTATAAGGAGGGAGTTGTGGCAAATTCCCAGCACATGTGCTGGTGTTTCAGACTCTCTGCCGCATTTGCGACAAAGGGACCCAACTTCTCTCTTCTGCTCGCTGACGCCTGGGACCATACAAAAAAAAAAAAAAAAAAAAAAAAAAAAAAAAAAGGTCTATCTTTAATTACTTCAACAAAAAGAGCATTAAAAGACAATCAAGGAAATTATCGATACTTCTATGCCAACTTACAATTTATGATCAGTTATTTATGAAGTCGGTGCCAACCAGAACAAACGTAATTAAAAAAAAAGCTAGTAATTATTAGATCCCCACCCTATTATTTTATCACCGCCACACCGCTATCTCGTACCATTATACACGTTTGCTGCAAAGGCAGAATTAAACTGCCCTTCTTGGCTGGCAACGACTCCAAAGGGATCTCATAATAATAATAATAATAAAATAAAAAATAAATAAATAAAAAAAACTAGTTGTGATACTAATGGATTTGAATGGTTATGGGGTGTGTTATGAAAAGATAGGTATCTGTTTTGAGCTAAATCAAAAACATAAAAGAAATATAAATAAAACCTGTACCACTAACAACCCACGAAGGGTCTTGTGTTCAGCACTTAGACAAGGCCAAAGCATTATACTAGGCCAACAGTTCTGAAAGGAGGAAATCACGCTCAACCGCTAGGCTTTTCCCCAATTAAGGAAAGCCACTTTATAGAGGCTGGGTGTGCCCCATGAGGGTCTTCTGACCTCCACGATTAAAAAAATAAAAGTTCTGTCTTCAGTCGGACTCAAACTCAGGCCCTGAAGCTTCGTAGTTAAGTGCCTAATCCACCGAGAATAGTTATATAAGTATCGAAAATTTCGTTGATTGTCCTTTAATGCTCTTTGTTTCAAAGTAATTAAAATATTATTTTTTAATTTTTGTTCGAAGTTTGTACATGTAGGTTAAAGCTTGAAATCGATTTTTGTTTTGGTTTTATTTCTAAAAAAATAACTTTATTATTTTATTTCTTGTGGAAGTAAGAGTATTTTTGTTTATATGTATAAATTATTTGTGTAAATAATTTATATTTACTCACCACTGAGTAATATGCCCATAGTGGAAGGTCATATAACTTTCTTATTCATAGCTCTTTTTTTTTCTTTTTTTTTTTCTTTAACAGTGCTTAATTCAATCTTTTTTTAATGGGTCCACCTCTGAAATATGACTACTTCACCAAAAAAAGAATCATCAAAATCGATTAATTGACGGAATAATCGTGTTACAAAGATAAATAAATACAGTCGAGTTGCGAACATCCTCCTTTTTGAAGTCGGTTAAAAAGTACACATCATGGCAATATTTCAGTCCAATATAAATTAGGAATGCAAAATCCAGACCAGTAAGGGAAATGCAGAAATTTAAGTAGTTTATTGCTACGAGTGTGGTTAAAAATTAATACCCCGCTCTCTTAATAAACCCGCATAAATGCCTAACCGCTACAGAGAGTGCTGATTACTGTGACTGCAATGACTAAGAATTTGCATGAGGAGGATGGGGTGGTGGGGGAGGGTAATAGAATTGATATTGGCTCTCGTGCAATTAGCTTGATGGCTGCACTAGGTTCAACGGCACTACAATATAGCAATTGTACTCCTTCCATATTAGTTCCTAGGGTTACCTCGTTACTAGCTATGGTGGAACATTTGAGCCTCTCTTACCACAATGTTCCCCGCAATGCTGGCTCACAATTGAATTTTTTTCAGTAATCAAAATATTCTGTGTACTATTTCTTGTTTATTAATTTTTTTTTTTCTTGAGAACATTTCCAACATTGATTGAATTATAAATAGATCGGTAAATAATACATGAATGGCATTAGTAATATTTTTTAAAAAGTCTAAAATTATATATTGAAAACACCTAGAAAAAGAGAAATGGAGAAGACGAAGGGAGGTTATGGCCTTTAGAACAATTTCTAAAGGCCATAACAATTGCTGAGTTCGATTACAATAGAAATAGCAACACAAGAATCAGCATACATTCTGCTTTTTGCAATGCTTTCTGCTGCTTGCTGGCCGCATGATTTCCCCTTATTGAAATATCTTAAGGATTTTTTCATTCACATCAGTTTTTGTCCACTAAAATCCAATGTTATATACATGGATAACAAGCAGAATGTATGCTGATTCTTGTGATGCTATTACTATTGTAATCGGTTGAACACAGCAGTTGTTATGGCCTTAAGAAATTGTTGATGAAATCTCAACTTTAAAATTTTAACCTCCTCGAAAGGGGTAAAAAATAATTGTTTTTTTATTTTGACAAAATTTCACAAATAAGATGGTGCGTTAAATCGTGATTTTGGAACAAAGTTGTTCATGGAAAAAAGTTTCTACTGATTTACAGCGGATTTCCTTGGAATTTTGTCATTTTTTTTTAGATTTTTAGCACCCCAAAGCCTGGCAGTGTCTTGAGCATAACGAAAGTATTTTTATATCAATTATCATACATAACTGCAATTAAATCTGAAAGAATCATTTCTCTATCTTGACTAAGAGCTCAGAAGAAAAACAAACCTTATATTCATATTTTATTTTTTTTCTCGGCTCCTAATGCACATTGGCGGCTATAACTCTAGTTTTGCACTATTATAGGCCCCTACTACACACACAAAAATCGGCATTCAAATCTGTCAGTTACAACTCCAAACAGACTTAATAGACCCAAAATGTGTAATATATCACATGTATCTCGAATAGTAGATTTTCTAAGAGTTTTTTTTTTTTTTTTTTTAATATTGTACATACTGTTTAGATGGATTCATTGTCATATTGCTTATTGCCCTTGAATGAATTAGT
The DNA here is from genome assembly GCA_003667255.2 of Euschistus heros. Lineage (NCBI taxonomy): Eukaryota > Metazoa > Arthropoda > Insecta > Hemiptera > Pentatomidae > Euschistus > Euschistus heros. The sequence goes on along the minus strand of RCWM02000418.1, from coordinate 12,558 downwards.
ATATAATATTTTTTTATTAAAAAATTAATAATCCACAAAAAAAATATGTAATTAATAGACTTCTGTCCCCTTGTTAGATTTTAACGTTTTAAATTACATAATTTCTATACCAGATATAATATGTGTAATTTGTTGCTGTGTAATATATCACATGTATCTCGAATAGTAGGCGGTTTTTTTTTTTTTTTTTTTTTTAATATTGTACATACTGTTTGGATGGATTCATTGTCATATTGCTTATTGCCCTTGAATGAATTAGTATATAATATTTTTTTATTAAAAAATTAATAATCCACTAAAAATATGTAATTAATAGACTTCTGAGGGATTTATTTATCTTATAATATCTGAAATTAAGACAACTAGAGGATACTGTGTTGATAAAAAATGTTTTTTTTTTCATAAATTAATAACTGATGATTAAGAAAAAAAAGAGTCTCGGTGACGGGATGTAGAGCCACCGATGTATGTATGTATGAAAAAAAAATAAAATTAACATTCAATGCGATGCTTTATACGAAACTATAATTATAATACTTGTATCCATTTGAACTATTAGTAATTTATTGATTTATAATGACTAGAAATCTTTATTTAGTTAATAATGATTAGGTACTAACCCATTTGTAAATCATTTATACGAACAATAATTATTTAATAGTTGAACAATGAAACTTTACTGCAATAAACTTTAATATACAGCAAATTAAAAATCACTCAGTGATGCAAAATTAATAGCAGCAGCTGGAAGTAGGACTTAGTAATTGGATTGATGGTAAGAGCTCACCCCGTTGCCCGCTAAGCCCCACTGATGTGAGAGGATCTATCTTGCCTTCGATACCTCCAACGCACTTCCCTCCTCGTTGGGGTAAGTATATCTCAGGTTAACACCACACCTTGTTGATGAAAGTCAATCAGTCTATCTTCGGGAAAGCACTTCATAGTCGATTTTTGCCCAGTTGTATACGTTAATCAGATTATTCAGTTCATGATTACTGTGTTTCCAATAATATTAAACAGGAAATGAATACAAGTGTATGGTTTTAAAATATAGAAAAAAAAATAAACGTTTCAAAACACACTCACAAAAAAATAGGAAAGTCTAATGACTATTTTAATGTTTTAACATAGAACATGTTATACCGGTGACCTAGTAGGCCAAAAGTATTTGGGGAACGCGAGGGCGTTACGCGCAGTTTGATAGTTTGATATTTGGAAAATAGAAGCTGTTAGGAGCTGAACTCTTATTTTACTAAATAACACTATATTTTTACTACGAGGCAGGTTCTAATAAGTAAACTCGTTTTGACTAACTTTCTCCTTATACGAAATAAAAAAAATTAACCTGAATTTGACCGATCTTGCTCAATCCCTCTCGGCTGATTAAAATTTTGTTTTCAATGAAAAATCATTGAAACCTCTATTTCTAAGTGTAGAAGCTTTTTTGACTATTTAAAAAAAATCTATTTATTAATTTTTACAACTGTATAAAATATACATCAAGTAAATTTGAGGAAAATTATTAAAATGTCATGTAAACCAATTGTGAAGAACTATTCACTAGTAGTATTTTTATTTAAGTGCTACTGATGACCAGTTCTTTTCAAGTTTTGACAGGTCATTGTAATCGTTATCAACCCATTTACTTGATGTATATATTTGTACAGTTGTAAATATCAATAAATTGATAAAAAAATATATTTATTTTAATAACTGTATACAATATACAAGGAAATTTCAAGATTTTGATTAAAATGAGATGTAAATAACTTGTGAAGAAATAATAGTATCACTTCAATAAAAACTAAGCTAGAAGGTCTCTCTCTCTCTCTCTCTATATATATATATATATATATATATATATATATATATATATATATAGAGAGAGAGAAAGAGAGAGAGAGAGAGAGAGAGAGAGAGAGAGAGAGAGAGAGAGAGAGAGAGAGAGAGAGAGAGAGAGAGAGAGAGAGAGAGAGAGAGAGAGAGAGAGAGAGAGAGAGAGAGAGAGAGAGAGAGAGAGAGAGAGAGAGAGAGAGAGAGAGAGAGAGAGAGAAAAGAAACTATAATTACATGAACGTTGATTGAGAAAAAATATAATGACTCACTCACTAACACACATACACGCATGTACCCTTACACGCCCATCTTTACACTGGTCCAGTCATATTAGAAGTTTTAAGACCCGATTTCTAGTTAGCAAAATTTTTGTATAGACCTTTATTTGGTAAAGTTTATTTATATATTTAATAAAGTTTATTACGGCATTTTAATGAATATGTGAAAAATCTACATTGATATCATGTCGGCTAAAAAAGTTATAAGGGTCAAAAGGTCGCTAAAATCAGTTTTTCGCAAATATCTCGCGACCTATTCCTCGAAGATCAATTGATGATATAACAAAAATTGTTTATCGTGCAATTATCTACAGAAAATACTTGTAGCATTTTTCTGTAAGACCAACCGTTTTTTGAGCAGAGTGGTGAAAAAGCGACTAACTTGCGGTAAGGCGAACTTTTCCACAAACAAAAGTTTTTTGGTACTCTTTTGTCTATAACTTCGAAACTATTTGTATGATATAAAATATATTTTTTCATCTGGAAACTGGCTAAATTTAAGTCAGGCCTTCTGTATGAAGTTTTGATCAAGCCTAGTCAATCATCCATGCCAGAGCACTCAGAGAACCCCGTACAATTGTAAAATCCTTATTTTTTCGTCACATTTCTCGTTATTACTTAAAAATTATGTGTCCGATTCCTAATTCTAATTTTTTTTTCATCTCAAAGCTAGTTTCTTCTATACCTAGATCTTCTTTTCAAACGTCTCGTGGGTTATCAGGAATCGAACGAGAAGCAAGTCGGGAAATTATTGGATTCAAGTGGGAGTGGAGTTTACTGTGAAAGTATTGGTATCTGGTTTGGGCTAAATCAGCAGTATGTAGAACATTAAGGTCTTCATGGATAAGATTATCTGTGACAAAGTAAGTAGTATTAAGAATTTTTTAAGGATTTTAAATTGGATAAGAAGAGAATTGGATGGTCTAGTAGAGCAATAAAGCTTACGGGGAATGCTTGTAAATGATAATATAAAATAAATCGTGGTAATAATTGTAGCAACTAATAAGCTAAAGAAGAAAAAGCTGATGAAAAAATTGCAATTTCTATCTCACTGGTAAAAACAATAAATCATAGATATGTCTATCTATAATATAATGAACCCGATAAGGAAACTGTCGTAAAATTTTCGATCCGAGAAAAACTAAATAGAGCGTGTCAGAAAAGCCCCAACATAAAAATATAGACAAAGCGTTTCTTTTTCAAATTTAACCAACATAGTTTCTAAACGGAAGGTCCTAGCGACAAATGTTATTAATATAATATAACAAAATATATTTCCGGCTAAATTCCATATTGGGAAGCTATCGGCAAATCTGTAATCCGAATGTTACCAACAGAGCTAGAACATGTCAAAATGTTAAATTTTTGAGTGTGAGAAAACGTTACTTAAGAAAACTACAAACTCCCAGCCAAAAGAAGTATCCATGTCAAAAACATTTTCAATTATTAAAAAGCTCTCCATTACTGTTGTTTGAGAACCCCGTACTATTGTAAAATCCTTATTTTTTCGTCACATTTCTCGTTATAACTTAAAAATTATGTGTCCGACTCCTAATTCTAATTTTTTTTTTTATCTCAAAGCTAGTTTCTTCTAGACCTAGATCTTCTTTTCAAACGTCTCGTGGGTTATCAGAAATCGAACGAGAAGCAAGTCGGGAAATTATTGGATTCGAGTGGGAGTGGAGTTTACTGTGAAAGGATTGGTATCTGGTTTGGGCTAAATCAACCGTATGTAGAACATTAAGGTCTTCATGGATAAGATTATCTGTGACAAAGTAAGTAGCATTAAGAATTTTTTAAGGATTTAAAATTGGATAAGAAGAGAATTGGATGGTCTAGTAGAGCTAATAACTTTTTAATAATTTTTCAATTATTAAAAAGCTCTCCATTACTGTTTATACATTTCCATCTAAAAGTAAATAACTTTTCCATATTTTTTAAAATAAAAATTAAGATTCAGTGAAAGAAAACTATTGTAAAACAATAATTCACGTAAGTAGATATACTTTCATTTATCAATTAAAGTCATATATTCAAAGTTTATGAAACACTATATTAATAATACTTTAGAAGTGTGCTCATGGTCACCTGATATTTGAGTCATCATTATTAATCATAAAATTTAATTATAAAAATTATTAAATTCCAGAAGGCACCTGACTATGAAGAAGAATTAATCAGTTGTAAAAAGGACCAAGTCAGATGTAATATCCCGAAATTCCTTTTTTAAATAATTCAAAGAAATTCATTTTAAAAAGAGCGCCGACTTGTCCTGTAAATCAATTTATCATCCTCGTTCTATATTAATTCGTTTTTTACAACAACCAAGGACCTAGGCGATGGGAGGGGATTACAAAATGTTTAGAGCCATGACACTAATTGCTGGTTTAAATGGAGTTTTCCTATAACGGGAGGGATATTCGGATGAAGAGAATCAGAAAATCTGCTCAATACCACCTAAGTGTGATGGCAAATTGATGAGGAAAGCGCACTATTTGTAATGTATTGGCTTTTATAACCCCAAGGAGATTAGTTGTTATTTGTATTTATTCGTAGAAGATAGAGGCCAAATGTCCTAATGTACTTAGGGCAGGAATAATGCCTTATCAGGTCACCCTGATAATATTCTTAAATAAATGGTTTTGAAACTGATGAATCTAAGGATGCTGTTTAGGGACAAGTGTGAAACAAAATTAGCAAAGTCAGATGTTATGATGAGGCCTGTGTCTTTCTTATAAATTCCATAATATAAATAATACTCTGCTTATTTAAAATCAGGAAAAGCAAAATTAAATAAAATATAATCACACTGTTTATACAAGCGACCTGGGGAAGCCTTAAACCAAGCCCCTAACTTATAGGAGGACAAGCCAAGTTGCGTCATAAGCAGACTCCAGTTTTAGCTGAAAGGGAGCGCTTAGGAAATATCACACACGACTTGAGCGGAGAAGATGGCCATTGTCAGAAATCCAAAACCAATAAACATTTCAATAGATCTCGGAGCCGGTAGTTTTGACCTCCGAGTTTAGTTATAAGGATTTATGGAAATAAAGTGAGCCAGTAGGTTGTGATAGTTGGAGAAGTTTTGAAAAATATTTTTAAATTAACAACTAAATCAAAAATCAAATACATACTACAATATTCATAATGATGAACTAAACATAAAATTATACAATATTGAATTATAATAATTCGACATATTCTTGATTTTTTTTCTTCTTCTTCCTCTAATTTTAGTTTAATTGTTTCAACAATTATTACCAAATGTTTTATTCTAAATACCAAATTACAACCAAATAAATTAAATTACCATACAGGCATAACTAATGAAGCAATGAATAGAATGATACATAATATTAAATATATAATTGCATGCATATAAAAGGATATTAAATATTCCTAAACCTAAGTAACTATGTAATATAAATCCCTTTATTTTCCGTAGGAGCTTAAATTTTTATTCACTTGGATGTTAGGACATTTGTTCTGCATTTTAATATAAGATTATAGGGAATCTCCATTTTTGGGATGAACAATTTATCATTAGTCTTAGGCATATTTAGGTAGTAGCTAGTATAAAGCTACACTACATATGTCCAGTAGAAAGTTTGAACATATGTCTAGATTAATAAGTACCTAAGGTTTTTACATTTGAGTTTGGATTTCTACCGAAAACATGTTTTAAAAAGTAAATATAGGAATATTACATGTTTAATTTAAAAAAAAAAAGTTAATATAATGCGTCATTAAGTACAATTAAATACTGCCATCCAATGAGAAAATCAACAAGAACAGGAAAGATGTAGATGGTACTGGTGAGACAAAAGGAAGGCAGAGGAGTGTTGACGAGAAGGGATAAATCTCAGACAAGGGAACAGCTTGGATACAGGTGTGTTGATTAAATCAGTCCAATTAAAATATGGGGATCCAAGTGTTGCATTATTCACAGACCGAAAGACACCTGGAGTCGGGCAATTAAGGTAGTGTAGCCTGCCTAGATATGTCTGAGCCGAGCCATTTACATACTGATTGCTTTCTTAGCCGATCCTCACCTAATCTCGCACTACACCCTGTCAATATAACTTTTAATTGACTCGAGAAGGCGTTTCTACTTCGCAGGCTCCAACTTGAAGTCTCTCCTCAGAGGGAAGGCAAACTTCCTCACGTGTTACAAGGTCTTGGAAACTATTCGTCCCTTTCTCAATATATGCTCAGGATCGGATTGCTATCAGTTGGTTAACCATTTCTACTCCATGCCAATATGGCAGCTTAAAACTAAATCAAGAGCTGCCGATTTATCCTATTTTTTTTTTTTTTTTTTTTTTTTTTTTTTATCTATTTATTGAAATTTACAACTGTACATAAAAACATACATCCAGTAAATGTGATAATGGCAAAAATAATAAAATGACAATGCTTGTGAAGCAACTACCCATTGGTAGCACTTCAATAAAAGTTCTATTTGAGAAGGTCCCGGGACCATCTTCTTTTCAGACGCCTCGGAGGGTAGTCAGGAATAGAATGGGAAGCAAGTTGAGAGACTAGTGGATTTGAATGGTTACGGAGTTTACTATGAAAGGATAGGTATCTGGTTTGGGCTAAATCAGCAACATATGGAACATTGAGGTCTTTATGGATAAGTTTATTTGTGACAAAGTAGGGAGCATTAAGGATTTTTCGCAGGATTTTGGATTGCAAGGATTGGATACGAGATAAGTTAGATGGTTTGGTGGAGCCCCAAAGCTCAATTCCATATGTCCAAATAGGTCTGATAACTGTCATGTAAATGAGCCTTTTGTAGAATATCGGAAGTTTTAAACGTTTGTCTAGTAAATGTTGAAGAAGTCGAAAACGACGAGCAGTTTCCTGTCTTTTTAGTCTTGTGTGTGGATTCCGAGTTAAACGTTTGTCTAGTTGGAGCCCTAGGTAGCGGATCTGTTCAACAGGGATCAGTGGAATGTTCTTAAAGGATACTGTTGGACAGGAAGTCGTTGGTTTACGACGAAGGGTAAAGGTTATTTGGTGAGATTTATTTGGATTTATTTTAAGTCTCCAATTCTGACACTATTCTTGAAGGTTTATAATATGAGATTGGAGTGTTTGGGATGCTATGAAGGGATCATTATTTATTGATAACACACATGTGTCATCAGCATAAGTAGTGAGAACAGTACTAGGATGTGTAGGGATGTCAGCTGTATAGACCGTGTAGAGGATAGGACCTAGGATACTTGAGGAACACCGGCAGATTGAATAAATAGGGAAGAATAGGATAAATTCTGATTGACTTTAAAGGTTCTATTACTGAGATAGGAGCGGGTTATAAGGAAGTACGTAGTAGGCAGGAATACTCGAAGTTTGTAAAGCAGTCCCTGGTGCCAGACTCGGTGAAAAGCTTGTTTTACGTCGAGAAAGGCTCCAGTGCAGTACATTCCGCGCTCCAATGCTGATGAGACTACGTCCACCACACGATGGCATTGCTGGATAGTGGAGTGTGACGTTCGGAAACCAAACTGGTGATCCGGGATGATATGATTGGATTCTAGGAAAGGATACAGGCGTTTCAGGATGAGTTTTTCCAGGATTTGGCCCATAATGGGCAAGAGTGATATTGGACGATATGAGGATGGAAGCTCAGGTTGTTTTTTGGGCTTAGGTATCATCTTTACTATTGAGAATTTCAGGAAATATGTGGTGCGGAGGACAGCATTATATATATAGGTTAGGGAAGAAGTTTCAGGATGTGGGCTGTAATTATGTCATTTCCAGGGGCTTTGTTTGAAGGTAATCTGTGGATTAAGTTTGATACTCCGGAAGGATGAAATGCTTTAGAAGGTGGAGACATTTGGAGTGGAATATTTAATTCTGCTTCAATACATTCAAGGTGGGTCGGGTTGATGATGTCAGGATGAGGATTAAATGATGTAAAGAGGTGTAGACCGAAGATTTGTATCCTAATTTAAAATTAAATTTTATCAAGAATAAATCGAAGATCCAGTCAATCAGCCAAAGATTAAAGCCAGCAGCCACTGGTTAATTATACATATAAATAGAATGAACTTTAATTTTATTCTGGTGCCATTAATAATAATAATTATTGCCCCTTAAGAATAATAAAAATTAATAAAAAAAAATTACTGTATACCTGCCATATATAAAATTAGAATAGAGTAGAAAAAAACAACAACTTTACTCTGAGAAAAAATCCTTTAAGAATAGCATAACATAACACAAAGTAAAATCATAACTGGCAGAAAGCAAAATAAAACAACATAGATAAAAGTGAATACAAATATATATGAGGACAAATACAGAGAAAAAAAAAAGAAAAAGAAAAAAGTATAAATAAAAAAAAACAGAAAGAAAAAATAAATAGATAATATAGGAGTTAATATTATAAACAAAATTTCAGGAAAAAAACAAAAGAAAAATGATAATGATAAAGAAAATATAGAAAAAAAAAATCATCATTACAAAAAATTAAAACGTCATCATAATCAAACTATAATCAACGCTAATTTTTTATGTCTGGCAGACTTTGTAATTAAATTGTACGACATACATAGTTACATAATAAGGATATGATACAAAGATACATAATTAAGGATATAATACTAAGAAAGAAAATACTAATTAAATTTAAATGAAATTTTATAAGTTAATATTACATTCATACAATAAATAATGCATGAATATGGAAATAAATCTAATAGTAAAAAATTAAAAAAAAAAAAAAATGAAGGCAGAAAAGGAGAAAATAAATAAATAACTGAAAAATAGAATAAACAGGGGTAAAAATAAATCTTATCTAAATATAATAAATGAGACCTGTGATAATGATAAATGTTACAATAAAATAAATACAAACACAAAATTAAAATTTTATTGTGAATATTAGTATTTTATTTTAATTATATTTTCTTCTTCTATATGACTGTTGGATTGAGTACCCTGTAGGTTTAAATCTATTGCGAGAGGAGGAATGCCGAATGCTGGATGGGAGTTCCAGAAATCCAATGCCCTGGCAATAAAAGTGCGTTTTGAGGATGCTGTATTGAAGGGAGTTAGGTAAAGGTCAGAAGAACGGGATCTGGTTTTGCGAGAATTAACCGATGACTTCGATGTTAATATTTTGAAAATGAGAGATGATAGAGAGGAAATTGATTTTTGAAGAAACGAACCGAGGAAATATCGACGTCAGAAGGAGGGGAATAAGCATATTAATTTAGTGTAGTGGTGTGAAATATGGTTTGGAATTCCTACAACGAATCTCAATCAACAGTTATAATCTTTTTCAACCTTGAAGAACTCAGAAATAAACAATAACGGAAAAATAAACCTATAAATCGTGTATACTAATAAAAGATATTTTTAACAATTTCATTTTTGAAAATAAAATTGAGTAAATTTAAAATGTTTGTAATTTATGTATCATAATAAAAGTTGATTGTATCCTAATAAAAGTTAGTTGGCGAGCCAATGAACTTCAGAAAATTTGATTTACTTTAGCAGCGTATCGACTTCTGTAAACCTTTCAGGGCACGCTCAGCCTCTAAGATATGCCTCTTTAAATCGCGGGGAAAAACCTGGCTGTTGGCCGTGATTGTACTTCAGCTATTTTTACAACCGTTGGTCACCAATCAATACTATGTTCTAAAAGAGCAAATTCCTTCATTGTTTGTAGCGGTACAAGTTGTAGAAGATCAAAAAAAATAAATAAATAAATAAAAGCTAGTTTAAAATCTATTGACAATGCAACGCAAATTTTAATCTGTAGGCATCATTTACTCTCAACTTCCTGGTTATATTATGATTAAAAAATTTTTTTTTCTAAATTAGACATTTTTTTTAATAAATGTAATTTTTATTTTAATTTTATTGTTGATTTCTCTGTCAGGCGCGGAAGAGCTTTTTGTATTTTGCATACTACCTGATTTGTTTATTTAAATGAGATTTATGATGTACTTGAAATAATTATAATGTACAATTGAATTAACATATTTAAATGAAAGCAAAAGAAAAATATAAATTCGATACATAACACAATATATTTTTTTTAGTGTTTTCCTTCCAGCAGTAACCCTGTTGGAAGGGATTTTATTATTTTCTGTACACACCATACTTGTACAAAGTATACAATGTACATGTAAATATTATTTGCGATTTGATTATAATTTTACATGTGTTGAAAGGTATAAAAATATAAAAATAAACAAGAAAAATAAAATAAAATAAAACAAAGAATAAGAAGTTATATAACATAGATAATTTAAAATTCAATAAAAACAGCAACAAAGTTATGTAGAGAAAAGTTTATGAATATTTAGAGGTTTAGAGATATTTTATATTTATATCCTCTATTGTATTGATGCATTTTTAAGAAATATTTGGAAATTTTCAAATGATTTGTTCATCAAACATTGACCATCCACCGGCCAATGTCCTAGTTTCTGTACTGTTTTTGTCTGTAGAATAGTTCTGTAGTCAGTGAGTAGTCTGCATTCATATATGAGGTGGTGTATATTTTGTTCTTGAGTGAAATCACAAGGACATAGGAAAGAATCTCTTATTTATAACACAATATATATAAGTACGATAAAACATCTTAAAAAATAAACAATTTTACAAGAATTATATAATGAAAAATAAATAAGATACAGAATACAATAATATACAAATAAGATACGAAAACATATTAAAATAAAATAGGATAAAACAAATAAATAAAATACGATACAATATGAATATGATGCAAAATACCATAAATATAAGTACGATATAGTAAACATATTTAAATAAACAACAAAATAAATAAATAAATAAAACCATGAAAATAAAATGATACAAAAACAATTCAATATAAATATGCGATATGAATACGTTACAAAAATGTAACGCATATAAGTTTGATAGAAAAACATGTTTAAAATAAACAAATATAAATATAAAAACGATACCAAAACAATATATATATACACGATAATAATAAATACAGGTGGAAAATATACAAGATTAACTGCTGGATTCTTTCAAATCTAATCCTTGGTAATCCTTTCGTTTTTCTTCAGTTCTAGCAACTGAAACTCCATGTTTGTGACAAATTGTTTTACAATTTTTGTATATTCCACTCTCTTGGAGTGGTTATGTGTCACCTCTCAGGATCATGCTCCTGATCAAACTTTGTCCTCTTCAAATTAAGGACAATTTAAATTTAAATATTAAAATGGATTTTAAGATACGGACAGAATACAAGCGAAAATAAAAAAATAAATCAATATTGATATTGAACATAACGAGCTAAACTGAATTTAAAGTATAAAAACATATAAAAAAAAAAAAAAAAAAAAAAAAAAAAAAAACCTTTACTATTTGCCTTTTTGTGACAAATGGTTAAGGAGGGGACCAAATGTTTTATGCCGGCCTGAAAGGTTGGAGAGAAAAAAAAACAGATAAAAAAATATGGTCCTGCTTAAGAGTGCCGCCGGAGGATAATGAGGAAGAGTGCGGAACAAAAACAGCTGTCAGATGAATCTGATGTTATGTGCTTAATAAAGTATGCAGATATACTGGGGCAGTTAAGGCTCCCTTAAAGAGCTCAACTTCATAAGATGTTGAAGGGAAAGGGCTGGCAGAGTGCAGGGAGAAAATACCTGTGGTTGGTTATAGATGAAATGAGGGTTGGTAATGCTTGGATACCAAAGGGAAAATATTAACTATATAATGGTATATAATTTTAAATAACTAATATTAAAACAGAATAAAATAGCACAGAATGAAAACCTTATTGAGGTACTATTTCATTTAAAAATAACATTACACAACAGTTAAATAATATCTAACCCGGAGATTTTTATATCACTAGATAAATAAAATGAAATACAGATTTACTTTACAAGGCAACACAAAGAAAACAAGAAGCGATGATAATTGATAACTAAAAATCTTATTAATTATTCTTTAAATTATTTTAGTTAACCTTCCATTTTTAAGAGTTGATTTTAGGCAGACCTATTTAGAGTATTTCAGCACAAATGGTTCAACAACAGAGACACTTCTGTTCGCAATCAAGTATTTGAAATATTTACAACTTTTTTTTATAATAAGCTTAGGCACCACATGTTCTGTCAGCATGTTCACTTATATCCCTATTGAATTAAAACTTATTTTACATTTTTGTTTGTGAAGAGGAAATATAACTAACCATTGTACCACCTCATTGAAGTTAGCAAAGCATCCCGTACCAAAGTATAAAATTAAAAACCTATATTTATAATGATCCGTCACTAGAAACAACCCCACATGCATCAATAAATATTTAATAACATGATAAATAATTAGACCTTGAACGACTAATCCTAACTTTTAAACATTCTTTGTTTTTTTATGTACAATCAGGTCAACTGATTTAGAGGGGCTAAAGTAGTAGTAAAAGCTTTAAAAAATG